>BEGY01000054.1:161579-211155 GCA_002335675.1 Chlamydomonas eustigma | reverse complement strand
AACAGTCTCTGAAGCATGGAGGCTGCATGTGTGACCGTCTCACCTGTGTGAACAGTCTCTGAAGCATGGAGGCTGCATGTGTGACCGTCTCACCTGTGTGAACAGTCTCTGAAGCATGGCAGGATTCTTTAGAGCAGTCGTGAAGAAGCTGATGATTGTGTTCTGTCGGGTCTCTGTTTGCTCTACTCTCTGCAGTAAATCTCGAATCTTTGAATCAGACGACTGCATGGCAATGAGAGGTGGGTGAGGGCCATGCTGAGGTATGACCAACTGCTATTTGAAAAGATAGAATGCTAAGAAGGACAATGATGCAAATTGAATGCCAAGTCAGAGACTCTTAAACACAACTCCATGGAATGAAAATACATTCATGAACATTTTAAATTTGTGAGGCAAAGACAAGTCCATCTCATAATGCTGGGGCTTCAGGGCCTGCCTTATGCTCTTACCTGCTGGGCCTGCCTCAACCTCACCAACTCCAGCATCAGTACATTCTTGTCTCTTTTCAAAGTTTCCAGCTCCTCTTGGAAGCCACCGTACTGACCCAGCTGTGAGAGAGCCACAGTTCATAAAATTAGTCGCGAGAAAGCAATTTGAAATTCTAGAGAGTGAACGGCCAGTTCTGATAGGCCTGTAGCTAAGAAGGTGATACACAGAGTGAGTTGTCTTGCACAAAAGAATGCTCATCTCAGAGGTACGCTAGGAACCGAAAGTGATAATGGATGTTTGGTTTGAGAGCTATGTTTGGGAACACAAGTTCCCATCAGTTAAAGGGTTGTCAGATTGCTACATAAACACATGGTTCGAGAGAGTTGTCAGGGAAGTGAAAGGGAGGTAGATAAATAGGCCTTACACAGAGATGACATGAAAGAAGGAAAGGCAATCGCAATACAAAGGTGACTGAGGAAGCTGGGGAGCAGCTGATGTGCAGCTGGTGCATGTCTAGTTAAGGAGCTGCTGCAATTTCAAGAAGGCATCTTTTTCTGAGCAAATGTGACCCTGACTGAGCAGTACAATGAGAACGAGCAGCCTCGCACCTTCCTATTCTCCATCACCATGCGAGGAGCTGCCAAACTGAACCCACCTCAATGGCTGCACCATTTCCTGCTGTGATTAATGAGTTTACATTTGAATGCATGAGGGGACCAGAGCCTTGAGATGAGGCAGATGGGTTGCTGGTGGGCTTTCTGCGATGAATATCTTTCAGGAGGTCTCGTCGGTCTCGAATGAAGTTCTCGTTTGCAAACTCCCATCTGTCAGGATCTACTTTTCTAAAGCCGTAGGTGTTTAGTTGCCGCACGAATGATGAAAAATTCTGCAAAACAACACGGGGAGCCTCGTTGGGATAATGCTGGATGGAGAATCCTAAATGCAACAGCTTACATTATGCTTGAAGAACCTTGGTAGCAAGTCCCTTGCAAATTCAGGGGGCTGTAAAAGAGGAGGCGTCAGAACACATGCGAGCGTATGTAAAGTGATTTTACACTTTTATGTACCTTGTGCACTATAAAAGAATTTCCATGAGCATTCCAAGATACGATGGCAGAGTTTTCAGGGTCATCGACGAGGTCGTAAGTCTTTGTCAGGAAAGGAGGTGAGGCCTCTGAATGGTTAGCCATGTCAGCACGCCTCTTTTCAAACCACCAAGAATTCGAGACTTTTCTGAGAGAAAGTGATTCCGTCAGGTTTGTACGGCAAAATGTTGGCCTTCCATTCGTAGTATGGCGGTTTTATTGAAAACTTTTAGCTAGTAACATCTCACATTTCTCTGAGTATCCACATACCTCAACTCTGTGCATCGCAAGGATTTCTTAACTGCTATACGTATATGACATAGAATAGGTAGTCTGTCTACATAACTGATAACTACACTTCATGAGATGACATACTTAATGACCTGTCTTTTGTTATCTTCAACACTTCTCTTCCTTCGAAACTCAAAACCAGAACTCACCCTATGCTACTTTTCTTTGATAAAGATCATTCAATTCTTGTTGTCAAAAATTTGCAATTTGCAATTGTCAGGATTTGGGTGTAGATTTTGAGCTGCTGAAGCTTAAGCAGGCGCTCAGTACAGCCTTACAGAATCATTAGAAACTTTAGGCTAAAAGTTGGGTGTTGACCTACGCAAAAAAAAGGTTTTACAGATGCATACCCTCCAGTAGTCTTCTTCATGTCCAGTATGGTACATACATAAAAAAGGAGACCCTGAAGTGCATCCTGATTGAGAATCCAACTTACAGCCTCCATTTGTATATTTCTTTTGAAGGAGGCGTTAACTCAAATGTGCCATAACATATGAAGAGTTGCAATGTTGATATGCAGAAAATTTGGAAGCCTCATTATTCACTTAAGGAAGCAGACACTCTATCTCACAATTCCCGTCCGATTTGAAGAAAGCTGATGCATATACCTTTAGGATTTTCTAAATTATTCAATTAAACCCCAGTTAAATCCCTACATTAAAAAAGAGTACACGTCACCGACCTTATCGACTTCTTTCCACACTTTGGTGGCTTTCGTTTAAACAGGCAAACTTCTGATCATTTCATGCACATTGGAATCATTGCAGTCAGAAACTTCATGCTAAGCCTATATTTCGTCTGCCTGCCCTTTTCAGAATTTGTAACTTAGACGAGCTTGTTATTATTCATTAGCATGATGTCTAGATTCATGGAAATAAATTAAGAGGTCTTAGATGTTATTCAATCGTTCGTATAGGCCGCATGTTCGAAGTCAATGCAGATGCTTGACAGAACCGATGAACAATGGGGTGCTCACGAACAGTATTCAACCCGAACTTCCTATTAAAAAAACTGGAAGTCGTGATGGGAAGTTACAGTCTTCAGTTAACGAAAAACTTGCCCTCATACAACAGCTTAAACAAAGAAGTCAACAAGCAACAGCTTCAACATTAGTACATCCCATAGCAACCCCTGTGGAACGCTCAACCAGACTTATCGATGAAAGGGTGTGGTGCATGTTGAGTGCATGCCTGTATCACCCTAGAAACTGACGTACCTACATTCTGCTCTCTACAGATGTACCAGGCCTCAGTTGAAGCTCGGCAAGCTCTGAGTGAGAAACTTAGCGAGGCCAACATGGTAGGTGCAAAGCAAGGCAGCTCATTATGAATATTCACAGGAATGGGGATGTTTTATTCCTACTTAATGTGAGGCTTAGAAATAGGCTTTGATTGTCCATCTTAGCGCTTCTGCTCATAATTTAAATGATTAGAGATGCACATCGCTTGGGAATGAGGACACTAGTTCTGGTATCAAGGAGCTTTGAAGGATGGGACTAGGCTTACATTATATGAATACATTCTATTACTTCAATCCCCTGTTTTTTCTCCAACTCTGAACCCTCCCTTGCTCCACTCATGTATCTTCATAATTTCTCTAGTACGCAAGTGTATTGGAGGCTAAGCTTGAAGAGTGCTATGAAGACCTAGAAGTCGCCATGTCGTACATGAAAAAGGTAGGAAGGAACTCAGGTGTACAGGTCAAACATACTCAGGTGTACCGGTCAGACATAGTGTCAACCTCTCGTCTGACGAGTCTCCTCACCCACTTCAGGAACAAGCATGTCTGCAACAAATTTGTCAGATTCATAGCTGTAGAATGGAAGATTTCATCTCAAACTGTCAGTGCCTCCTTCATGGATGGATGGTATCGGAGTCCCTCATATTTGTGTTCTGTAATACATGTTGTTTCATAAAGGTTCTACATATGGACCGTTCATGGAGGGATGGTATCTAAATATGATGTCCCCTGAATCCCGTGAGCAGGTATCCCGTGAATTTGGTACTACCAGTCGCTTGGCAGAATCAACAGCAGCTGCAGTTAGGTTCGGGGTTGACAAGGAGGATGCAGTAGAGAAGCTTGTTAAGCTCAGTGACCGCTTAGCTCAGCTAGAGCAGGTATGAGATGCTGCATGGCGTGATGACCTGACATTATCCCTACTTTGATCATGCAAGGTGAAAGCTCAATGCAGAAAATGCTCAGAACCCTACATTGCATAGGGTTCAATAATGACGTTTTAAATGTCTGTGCGCACATTGTTTGAAGGCATCCCGGCCGAACACTGCGCACAAATCGGTCTAAAATGCTGCGTCTCATCCAATAATCAGGCTGTGCAGTCAGTGAGAGACTCCTTTTCTGCACGCGTGCCTCAGAGAGTGCCAGTAACCTGGGTTGGGGTTGCCTCAGAGGTAATCTGCATCATCGCATGAGGGGTAGGGTTGCCTCAGAGGTAACGTGCATCATCTTGTGAGGGGTAGGGTTGCCTCAGAGGTAATCTGCATCATCTCATGAGGGGTAGGGTTGCCTCAGAGGTAACTTGCATCATCTTGTGAGGGGTAGGGTTGCCTCAGAGGTAAAGTGCATCATCTTGTGAGGGGTAGGGTTGCCTCAGAGGTAAAGTGCATCATCTTGTGAGGGGTAGGGTTGCCTCAAGAGGTTTATGAGGGACATCGCGTGAGGTTGATGTAATACGATACTTGATGTAACATTCTTACTGCTGAAACAGTTCACCTTACTACGGGATCTGTGAAGTAGACAGCTTTTGAGAAGGTAAATTAGGCAGCACTGTCATGTTTCATAGAAGTGGTGCTGGTACAAAGCAAGGAGATTTGGGCTGTTCTGTGCTCCCTTCTCTTGTCTTGGCACCTGGGTTTATATGCTGTCTCTACAATGTATGAAGCTATGCCTGCAGTCTACACTGCCTGCTAGCATGTGCTCCTGAAATGCCTCATACAACTTAGTTCATGTGCTTTTCCAGGTTCGCTTGGTAGGAGACTTCGACGAATGGACTCGAGGAGTGGAGCTGAGTGCCTCAGAGATTGATTTTGATGGTAGCATTCGTACATTTGAGGCTGTCGTGCCACTCCTCCCGGTCAGTTAGGGACATTTGAGTTTGTAGAAAGCACATTTACTGAGTTACCGGCTGAAGTTCACATTCATTGTGATTTAGTTGGGGTGCTGGAAGCTTTGAAATATTCTGCAGAGAAATATCTGTGGCTTGAAGTTGAGTGTCGTACCTCTGACCCTCCTTAAAGGATCTATTATTATGTATCAGTTTTTTGGCTTGTGGTATGTGTATACAGGGTTGCTATCGAGTGAAGTTCATGGTGGATGGGCAGTGGAGGCTGGCCCCTGAGTGGTAAGTCTTAAGGCGTGAAGGCATGGATATTGAAACATATTGAAAATGGGACATAATTACGAACAAGTTTTTGTTAAATGCAAGAACTATGGCATTTTCATCCAACGCAGGCCCACAGAAAATGACAGCATGGGCGAGACAAATAACTTGCTCCTAGTATCTTAGAGAGCTATGAGTGTTATCATATTTTCTGTAGTGAAAATTAGTGATTCTCTTGTAATAGTGATTGAGCGCTTCATACTAGTCTATGGCTACATAGTTGGTCGTTGCTCCATAGCATGATCCCATTACTTCTTTTGATGGCGCGCAGCTTTCCGTCTCTTGCTGATTTTGTGCTTTTTCATCTTTAATCGCCTCCATGTCTTGATGTTAACAGCCTGTGGAAGAGAATTTTGAACCATATAGGAACAGAGTCACAATACAGACGGACATGTCAATAGTCAAACCTGTAGACCTGTATCCTCTTCTTCATCTTCATCGTCTTCAAAAGAAGGGCCCGGAAGCTTTCCCTGATTTCTTGCAGCCAAAGTACCGATCAAGGGGATCAAAGCAATACCATGTGGAGAAAACAGAGGCTGCATTAATTTTCTGTTTGGAAGCATTTCTGAGACAACAGGCACTTCTTGTCGCATTTGGCGTTGGGTGAGCAGGTCCCATGTCTGGATTTCTCTCTTGACTAACACGTCATGACCAAAGCAGGTGACCTGCATCATACTAATACATTGAAGAAAGTTTTGTGCGTCCGCTGATGATGACCATTTTTGTTGCCCGAGGCTTGATAACAAAAACTTGGATATTGAAGGAGCCCGACGGATACCAGCTAATGCATTGAAATACATTTTAATTCAGTGTAGCACGGGTCGAAAAAAGGCAGGTCTTTACTAAACAAAACAAGAGGTTTCCAGTGAGCACCGACAAAGGTACTACCATTACAAAAAAATAATTCTTGCGGCCTTTGTGTTTTTCACTAGCGATGTTGCAAGCGTAATGCTGATAGATCTTAAGCAGTACATTGAAAAATAGGGTTTTCCTCATTAGTCCCAGAAATATAGGATGATAGGGTTCTAACTCAGACGTAGCAGTAACTTGCACTCTTGTGTATGTGCTTGTCTGTATCTGTATATTGTGCTAGGTAACGCTTATCGCGTAGTATCTTCTGACGCTGTTCTAATCTGACTAGGTTTGGTTGGAAAACTCAACATGCAATCTGGATTCAGTGAGCTAACCAATGGGCCTGATACAAATCTCTGTAAGGTGATTTTTGTGGGAGCTTCTGGAACAGGAAAAACAGCCCTTATCAAAAGACTCTTCAGTGATCAGTTTGAACAGCATCAGCCAGCAACTGTTGGAGTGGGTGAGCCTTATGAAAATGCAAGATGTTATCTGGTGCATATTTCTTGATAGATAAGAGCAGTTCATAGATTTGAAGATATACAGATTTTTATGCTTCTTTGAGTAGTGTCTGTCGATATTTTATTCTGTACACCCAAAAAGCCACCCTGTCAAGTTTTCTTTGTGAAAAAATTTTCAATTTTAAGATAGGGCTCTTAATATTAGATTGGGTCTATCCTCCTAAAATATCTTGATGAATTCAAAGCGATATATGGCTGCAAGAACAGCCCGCCTCACTGTCCCCAACAGCCTGATGCCTTAACATTATGTCTCTTGCATGGAAGGTTGTGGCTGGCAATAACATGAGTACACTAAAAGCTTGTGTTGAAGCTGCATACCCCCTAGGATGAATGTGCATTACGCTGCTAAAAGAAAAAAAGAAAAAAGAATGTTTTTTGTTCTTTAATAGATTTCTTCTTCAAGAGGTACTTGTTTGATGGGAGGTCAGTGGGTGTGACATTATGGGATACTGCAGGCCAAGAGAGTTTTCAGTCCATCACTTCCAGTTATTACAGAGGATCTCAGGGTGCTGTCTTTGGTAAGCAGTCCACTAAATGTAAGACCATGCAGCCAGTTTCATGTGTGTTCTGAATACAGGTCTGAAAAAGCACAATTTGCGGCCTCAGCTCAGTATGCTTATCCACGTACTTTTTTGCATGTCAGAAATTGCTGTTGTAAACATATTAAAAGGAAAAACAATGCTTTGGGATCTTGTTACGTACTTTCATTGCGCATAACATATTTTGTACATCCACAGGGTTGGGTTGGCCATCTTGAAATTCTGGCAGCAATCGCATTGTAGGATTCTACAGGCATTGCATTTATAATGACTGACGTGGGGAGGAGAAACCTGATCTTGCTCCTGACCTGTGTAGTGTATGATGTCACAAGACCGGATACCTTGAAGGCAATTGTTGATTTCTGGCTTCCTGAGTTTGATCGCCACAGTAGCTGCCGGGATGCTGTCAAGATGATAGTTGGGAACAAGATTGACAAGGTAGAGTCTTAGGGATTGGGGTTTAGGTTTAGTACCAAGGGCTGAAACCTATCACATGGACAGCGCAAAGCTAAGGGCTTATGCTTTCTCAACCTGTTGATCCTTGACTTGGGAACCTTCAAATCCTTTGGTTTGCTCAATCTTGAGAGATTGAGCAAACCAAAGGATTGTCATGAGACTGGTTGCCATGAGACTGATTGTCATGAGACTGATTGTCATGACTATGATAGTCATGAGACTGGTTGTCATGAGACTGGTTGCCATGAGACTGATTGTCATGAGACTGATTGTCATGAGACTGGTTGTCATGAGACTGATTGCCATGAGACTGATTGTCATGACTATGATAGTCATGAGACTGGTTGTCATGAGACTGATTGTCATGAGACTGGTTGCCATGAGACTGATTGCCATGAGACTGATTGTCATGAGACTGGTTGTCATGAGACTGGTTGCCATGAGACTGATTGTCATGAGACTGATTGTCATGAGACTGGTTGTCATGAGACTGATTGTCATGACTATGATAGTCATNATGAGACTGGTTGCCATGAGACTGGTTGTCATGAGACTGATTGCCATGAGACTGATTGTCGTGAGACTGGTTGCCATGAGACTGGTTGCCATGAGACTGGTTGTCATGAGACTGATTGTCATGACTATGATAGTCATGAGACTGGTTGTCATGAGACTGATTGCCATGAGACTGATTGTCATGAGACTGGTTGCCATGAGACTGGTTGTCATGAGACTGATTGCCATGAGACTGATAGTCATGACTATGATAGTCATGAGACTGGTTGTGATAGTCATGACTATGATAGTCATGAGACTGGTTGTCATGAGACTGATTGCCATGAGACTGATTGTCATGAGACTGATTGTCATGAGACTGGTTGTCATGAGACTGATTGCCATGAGACTGATTGTCATGACTATGATAGTCATGAAACTGATTGCCATGAGACTGATTGTCATGACTATGATAGTCATGAGACTGGTTGTCATGAGACTGATTGCCATGAGACTGGTTGCCATGAGACTGAATGCCATGAGACTGGTTGTCATGAGACTGGTTGTCATGAGACTGATTGCCATGAGACTGATTGTCATGAGACTGGTTGCCATGAGACTGATTGCCATGAGACTGATTGTCATGACTATGATAGTCATGAGACTGGTTGTCATGAGACTGATTGCCATGAGACTGGTTGCCATGAGACTGAATGCCATGAGACTGGTTGCCATGAGACTGGTTGTCATTTGGCGCATGGTTTTTCCCTCTGCCTTGATGGCTGGAGGCTTAGTCAGATAGGTGACTTATTGGACTGCCTGATGGCTGGAGGCTTAGTCAGATAGGTGACTTATTGGACTGCCTGATGGCTGGAGGCTTAGTCAGATAGGTGACTTATTGGACTGCCTGATGGCTGGAGGCTTAGTCAGATAGGTGACTTATTGGACTGCCTGATGGAATGTTTGTTGACAGGAAAATGAGCGGCAAGTAACATCAGATGAGGGGGCCCTTGTGGCAAGAGACAATGGTTGTTTGTATTATGAGACCAGTGCCAAGGCTGATCTACATGTTCAGGTGAATGGTATATATGAATAGAGGTTTACAATGATCAGAGCTATAGGTGTGGATTAGTATGTATTTGATTGTGTTCAGCACTTGCAGAGCTTGAACTGGATGTCAGAGACGAAGCATTATGTTAAACGTTGGAAGGGGAGTGACTGCTGGTGCTTGCATTTAGCAGGAGGCTGACATATTTGTGTAGTGTCTGAAGGGATGTAACGCTCTTATCTGGCAGTGCGGCTATGTTCTGTTAACTGTTTCCTGATCCAGTGTTTACTGCTGTGAAATTTAGGCTGCACATTGCTTGCACAAAATTTAGATGGAAGGCTAGCTACGGCTGAAGTGCTCATCTCTTGTACAAAAAAGCTGTAGTTATGGTTTGCTCTTGCTTTTAATGATGTTATGTCAACTTGAATCCCCAGGATGCTGTTGTGTGGGGCCTACTGGCTCAGATCGTGGATACTCCCAGTCTGTTGAGACCTCCAGCAGCCACCATGAACATGGAGGCGCATAATGATGCTGGGGCTAACAACAGGCATGATCGCTGTGGCTGTTGATAGCCATCAATATGATCGGGGCTATGTGGCTGTTGATAGCCATCAATATGATCGGGGCTATGTGGCTGTTGAGCCATCAATATGATCGGGGCTATGTGGCTGTTGATAGCCATCAATATGATCGGGGCTATGTGGCTGTTGAGCCATCAATATGATCGGGGCTATGTGGCTGTTGATAGCCATCAATATGATCGGGGCTATGTGGCTGTTGATAGCCATCAATATGATCGGGGCTATGTGGCTGTTGATAGCCATCAATATGACTTTGGGTGCAACAGATATTTGCTTTTGAGGAAAATAGTGATGCACGATTGGGTGATACTGGAGGGCCTAACGCTGTTGTGTTGCTGATGTACTGCATGTGCAAGCATGCTACGCGGAAGCTACTTGGGACGGATGTAAATATGTATGTGTGTATGTGTTTTATTTTTGCACAGCAAGCACAGGTGTGCCCTAGGGAATGCTCTTACTACATTTTCCCACCAACATGGATATGGTGAACGGGCATTTTAATCCAATTTTATGGGCAGGAGGCTGCGTGGGATGTAAGCATGAAAGCCTTTGCCGTCAGAACACAAGTAGCCATTTAATTATGCATGATACCTGCCTGTACGCTATCATCTTTAAATCTGCATAAACTTGTCAATTAAAACATGTCATCAATTAAAAGAGATTTTTGAATTACCAGGAGTAAACATTTATTACCAATGTGCTTGTTCAGGTTTTTGTTCTGATTGTGTTATGTGTATACTTGAACCAGTGCATATCATGAATAGTATACAGACTGATGCATAAAGTGCAGTTCACACAAAAAAATGAGGTAGAACAAAGGGCTTTCAGATCATAGGCAATAACGCAAAGTGACCACCATACGAATTTAATCAAGCTAAATATAAAAGCACTATGAAGCAGCGCTTCACAAGCGTGGACTGTGCGGCGGAAGTTGCTTGCTTAAACAATCGTTTATTGGGTTTACGCCTTGCGAATGTGTATGACCTTAATGCAAAGGTATGTTATCTTTTTATTAGGTTAGAGTTTAACAAGCTCTCATTTTTACACCCATGAAACTTGCCATGCAGACATACGTGCTGAAGCTGGCGAAGAGTGGAGAAGATGGAGAGAAAGTATTTCTGCTCCTCGAGAGTGGTGCTAGGTTTCACACCACTGAGGTATGATTCACCAGTACAGCTATGACTGTGTCATGTGCACTATCAGACAAACAGCAGAATTACACCTTGCGATCGTTGAGACTGGTAGGTTCTTAAACCTGGCAAGTTTGACAAATAATATTTGAATTTTCAAGTACCAGCTCTGTCACAGTATTTCTCCTCACTCTCCCTCCATGTTATCTTAAGAGCAGAATTCAGAGACCTGGGAAGTGTGACTATTCATCCATTCTGAACTGTTCAATGATTTTAACTTCTCACAGCTGCTAAGAGAGAAGGCAGATGTCCCTTCAAACTTCACTCTTAAGCTGAGGAAGCATATAAGGACGCGGAGGCTGGAAGCTGTGAGGCAGCTAGGAGTGGACCGTATTGTTGACTTTGTGTTCGGGTCTGGGGAAGGCACTTACCACCTCATTCTAGAAATGTACTCTCAGGTACCCGTGTGCAGATTGAATAGGATGTACTGAAACATTGAATAGCAACTGTTCACTTTTTTTATGAATGGAGAGTTTGAAGGAGTGTAATGCTTGTCATGTTAGCCACTAAAAATGTACAATCAGGAATGGACTTTCAGTTCATGGTCATTCATTGCAGTCATTCTGCCTAGTTTAGATCTAGACGCAGATCTGTTTGTTGAAATGCATTCTGCCATCAAGGCACAGATCTGTTTGTTGAAATGCATTCTGCCATCAAAGCACAGATCTGTTTGTTGAAATGCCTTGCTGAAAGATGCAGAGAAAGAAAGTAGTAGCATGTTCTGCTTCCAATTCTGGAAGTGTTTAGGTATGTTTCAGCCCAGAAGGTGAATGAAATGCTGAAAAGTTAAGTGTATTGAATATGTTATATACGCTTAACTTGAATGATATATTGAATATAACATTGACTCTTATGTATGGTGCAGGGAAATATAGTGCTGACAGATAAGAATTTTGAGGTGCTGACTCTTTTACGATCACACCGTGATGATGAGAAGGGCTTTGCAGTGATGGCTAGGCACGCTTACCCCATGCACGCAGTTCGTTTGAGGCAGCAGGTGCAAAGGCAAGAGCTTTGGGATGCATTGAATGCTGGTATGGAGCAAGGGCAGCCACTAAAGGGTGAGGGGGGTGTAGTGTCCTGTCCAAACACTGTCTCTACGACAGTCTTGTGGCCTCCTCAATCACTTAAATCTGTTGGGAGATAGTTGCGAGCAACTGAATCCTTCTGTTGTCCCTTTTTATGAGCCCTATTGCAACAGTCGTGCTATCTCTAGGAGGATCTTGCCTCTGTCCCCTTAGAGCCAACATGACAATCTAGTTGCTATCTCATCATGATTACATGGCTTGGACAGCTGGAAAACAGGATGAAGCTTGTGCATACTTGTTATCACTGCTCATGATCATACGAGCCAATGCTCATCACCTTCCATGCACTCGCATTGCTCGCAGGTACCTTGGCATCCTTGTTGCCCTACGGGCCTGCCATAGCAGAGCACTGCATCATTGATTCCGGCCTTGATCCTGGATCTAAACTAAGCAGCTTGGAGATGGTGACTCAGGCTCTGGAGGCCCTCCTGCCAGCACTAGGCAGGCTGGATACTTGGTTTGCCACATTAGAGCAAGGGGGCTCACCCTTGGGCTTCATCACGGTGGCCGCACCAGGTGAGAAAGCTTCTTCCTGTGCAGCATCCTAGGTTACAAGGGTTGTGCACATCCTAGGTTACAAGGGTTGTGCACATCCTAGGCTACAAGGGTTGTGCACATCCTAGGCTACAAGGGTTGTGCACATCCTAGGTTACAAGGGTTGTGCACATCCTAGGTTACTAGGGTTGTGCACATCCTAGGTTACAAGGGTTGTGCACATCCTAGGTTACTAGGGTTGTGCACATCCTAGGTTACAAGGGTTGTGCACATCCTAGGTTACAAGGGTTGTGCACATCCTAGGCTACAAGGGTTGTGCACATCCTAGGTTACAAGGGTTGTGCAGCATCCTAGGCTACCCCTAGGTTTGTGCACAGGCAGCATCGCACCAGGTGAGAAAGCTTCTTCCTGTGCAGCATCCTAGGTTACTAGGGTTGTGCACATCCTAGGTTACAAGGGTTGTGCACATCCTAGGTTACAAGGGTTACTAGGTTACAAGCATCCTAGGCTACCCCTAGGTTTGTGCACATGCAGCAGCGCTTTTGATGAGACGATGGGGGTCCTCAGGTTTGATGTTTTTGTAAGGGTTTGCGTGGTTTGGTAGGGGTGCAAGTGAGTTCACAAAGCTCATGCATAGGGGCATCACAATCACCACCTCATGCGCAGCACCACTACAATTGAATAGACAAGAGCACTTGCATCTTTGCAGTATGTTCTTTTTACTGTATGGTATGTTTATGTTTTAGACTCAGGTGAAAAGGGATATTTTGACAGGCCTCATTCTGTTTAGACTGCATCACACAGTTTTGCTTTAATGCTCGGTCCCTCATTAATAGCCTGACACTTTCGCGCAGGCACTTATGTTTCTACAGGCAGATATATTTATTTATGTATTTTTACTCTGTCCCTTGCAATGAAGAGTGTGTGGTTAAGCTCTAAAGTTCCCACCTTCTGATGAATGCTAAGGATCAAAGAAGAATCCTCAGCAGAGCAAGAAGAAGGAGAAGCAGCAACAGAACCAGCCAGGCAGTACATGTGATGCTGCTGGTGTACCAGCACCGCCTGGTGGGGAATCTGAGGTACCTGAGATATATCAAGACTTCAACCCCCTCCGGTTGGGCCAGAGCGCTGGACATAAGGTGGTGGAATTCCCCACCTTTGATGCTGCGCTGGATGACTTTTACTCTAAAGTACGTCCTTGTTGATGCTGTGTTGGATGACTTTTACTCTAAAGTACGTCCTTGTTGTTGTTACTGGCATATCAACTGCGTGCTCATACAGATTCTAGCTGGTTAGCGCAGAAGCAATGACTATTGTATTTTGCTGGTTAGCGCAGAAGCAATGACTATTGTATTTTGCTGGTTAGCGCAGAAGCAACGACTATTGTATTCTGTAGATTGAGGGCCAGAGGGCTGCCATTGCAAGAGCAGAGGCGGAGAAGAATGCCATGGGAAAGCTGGATCGGATTCGCACCGACCAGGCAAGCCGAGTGACGGGACTCCAGCGGGAAGCGGAGGAAGCGGAGCTGAGAGGCACATTGATTGAGTACAACTTGGAGGCTGTGGATGCAGTGCTCCTAGCTGTAAATGAAGCGCTGGCATCGGGTGAGCAGTGCAGTGGTTGTGTACAACAGAGGTGCATAAATGATGATGACAGTGCCAAGAACTTATCACAGGAAAAGATTTAAACAAGCAGTGCTGTACTACAAATAGTGGCTATACATGTGGCTTATACTACAAATAGTGGATATACATGTGGCTTGTACTACAAATACTGGCGATTCATGTGGCTTGTACTACAAAAAGTGGCAATGTATGATGGTTGTATTACAAAGAGTGGTTAAGTCATAGGGGGGACTGCAAAGGCAATCACAAGGGTACAAGCAGGAAGACTGTGCTCTGAGATTTCACTGAATGCTTTATGACATGCGTAAGCCCAGCAGGCATTCATATTGAAGCAAGTACATGTAATGGACTGTGTAGGTGAAGCAAGTACATGTGTAGGTGAAGCAAGTACATGTAATGGACTGTGTAGGTGAAGCAAGTACATGTAATGGACTGTGTAGGTGCGTGAAAAATCTTGATGTTTGCACGTCTCTTTGATCACAGGTATGGACTGGCAAGAGCTGGACCGAATGATCCGTGATGAGCGGAAAGCGGGGAACCCCGTGGCCTGCCTGATACACAGCTTGCAATTAGATCAGAACAAAGTGAGAGCATGCAGGCATGTTGAGATTTACATGTAGTAGGATGTAGTGTAGGGTTTACATGTATTAGGGTTTAGTTCCAATGCTCAAACTTTATGTTGCCGGCCCTAGTTGGTTTTTGACTATGTCAGAAATACGCTTGATTATTCAGTGAATTACTCTTGGCCTCTTCTCAGGTAACTCTCATTCTCAGCAACTATCTGGATACCCAAGAAGATGAATTTGATGAAGAAGCAAACACTAGACCTGCCAGTAAGGTATGATTGAGGAGCGAACGCCTGACTAGTGGAGTTGAACAGCGGTTGGTACTTGTACATGTACTTGTGTTAGTTGAACAGCGGTTGGTACTTGTACATGTACTTGTGTTAGTTGAACAGCGGTTGGTACTTGTACATGTACTTGTGTTAGTTGAACAGCGGTTGGTACTTGTACATGTACTTGTGTTAGTTGAACAGCGGTTGGTACTTGTGCATGTACTTGTGTTAGTTGAACAGCTGTTGGTACTTGTACATGTACTTGTGTTAGTTGAACAGCTGGGCAGAGTCAGCCTAGTGATGGTTCAGTATTGCAATGACTGCTTTAGCGATCATTTCAAGGCATGTTGAAATCACTAACTATTGCATTGTGTTGCTTGGTACCATGCAAGGTACCGGCATGCAAGTGCTGGAGTGTTTATTTTGTTTCTCCTTGAATTCTTGTTGGCATATAGGTCCAAGTGGACTTGTCTCTTTCAGCTTACAGCAATGTCAGTGTCCACTATGATTCGCGAAAGAAGCATGTTGTGAAACAGGTGAATTGTCCTCAATGAATGTTTGGATCGTGTTGATTTACAATCACGGTCAATCACATGAAGGTGCTGAGTGATCAGACTGAGTTGCTCATCATGCCTCCAGGTCTAAAGATCTTTGCTGTGTGACGTGTTGTGAAGTTGTAGTGTGACTCACAGCTTCCGGACAGTTACCTCTTAGTGCTTGATGTGGCAACAAAGGAGCATTAGTTTTGTTGTGCACAATGATGATGTGTGTGACTGAAAAGTAGATGATAATGTGGCTCATAACCAAAGAGAGCTTGTGGCTGAGGCTGCGAGATAACTGCCTTGCGCTTCTTACTCGCATCTAGACAATTGGTGATAGAGGTGAATCTCTGCTCAAATCCTTGCCACTTGATAACTTCTCTTCAAGGACCTGCCAAGTATTTCATTAATACACGTGGTTGATGCACAGCAGCTCACAGATGCTGCAACTTATGCCTTGACGAATCCAGGTCAAAACGCTGGCTGCAAATGAAGCTGCACTGAAAGCAGCTGAGAAGAAGGCGCAGCAACAATTGCAACAGGCAAGACCCTGATTCTGGAATCAACCCTGAAATTTGAGATTTTGAATATTTGATGGCAATGTCCAGGTGCTACTATCACCCCCTTACCACAGAGAAAATATTTTCATCATCTGCACTTCCTGCGCAGCTATTCATAAGTTTTGACCCAAAGTCCAGCTATTCATTTGCAGATGAAGGCCTCCTTTGTTTCTCAGCATTTTTGTGCATCCCTACATTCATCCAGAAATAAGGAGTGTTTTACAGTCTACTAATTGTTGTATACTCCATTTGCACAATGTTCCTCAAGGAACTTATCTCAGCCTGGGCTTCCTCTTTGTTCATGAAGTAGGCATCCTTGTTGGTAGTCTTTGTTAAAGACAAATGTCGAATCTTTGCATGACTGCTGTTCACACTTTGTGTGTTCAAACAGGTGCGGAATCAGCCATCTGGGCCTGTTGCTGTACGAAAGCCTCTCTGGTTTGAGAAATTCAACTGGTTTATCAGCAGTGAGAACTACTTGGTGATCAGTGGAAGGGATGCTCAACAGAATGAACTGATTGTCAAGGTGAGGAGGCAGGTCTTGACATTGAGGCAAGCCCCAGAGACAAGGTTGCCACACTCTGTTGACTCTCTGTTGTAAAAGATACATGGACATAAGGGTAGGACCCCAAGATAAAATCGTTATTAACATTCTGTCACAGAGCATACGCAATGCGCTATTCAGCATTCTGCTATGTAGTATATACAAGTATGCTCTTGTTAAGTTCTGACTTGGCTTTTGGTGCTTCAGCTTAATGTCTTTTTCTGTTGTTTTTCTTTTAGTAAGCTCTTCTAACTGACTTCTCTGAATTGCTTGCAGCGCTATTTCCGCCGTGGTGACGTTTATGTGCATGCAGATCTGCATGGTGCATCCTCCACCATAATTAAAAACCCCGATCAGGGCAAGCCAGTGCCCCCTATGACATTGCAGCAAGTAGGTAACAGCAATGTAGGCAACGCTGTGCAAACTGCACTGACAGATTGACTAGAGCTCTTAAGCTTATAAGCATTTTGAGGCTGAGGAATAAATCAGCATTGTTTGTGCTTTCACTTCCCGTGAGATACAGCCATATGTACATAATCAGCTTGTTAAGTACGTGATCTTACTATAATATGTACAATATGAATCCTCTCTTGTCAATCCTTATACCTCTCCTTGACCTACAACATCCTAGAACTGTTTTCCAACCCACATAAAAGCCTATGAATCAACTCTTGTCACCTACTTCCTCTTTCTACAGGCAGGGTGTGCCTGTGTGTGTCGGTCAAGGGCCTGGGACTCTAAGATCGTGACCTCAGCTTGGTGGGTTCAACACCACCAGGTAATGGCAAGATGTGTGAATGAGATGTGTGAATAAGATCGCGACCTCAGCTTGGTGGGTTCAACACCACCAGGTAATGGCAAGATGTGTGAATGAACCATACTAGATTTGAATTATCTTCAACTGCGAATGTTGAAGTATATTCCATAATCTGGAATGAAAGGAGACAGTGGAATGGAATATGCATGGTGGGAATGTTAAACTGCCTTGCAGCCTTGCAGCTTCTTAACTGCCTTGTAGCTTCTTAGCTCCATGAAACACATGGGTGCATGCTTCTCACATCACGTTGCTATGCAGGTTTCAAAGGCAGCTCCTACTGGAGAGTACTTGCCCACTGGCAGCTTCATGATCAGAGGGAGAAAGAACTTCTTGCCACCTCAGGTACTGCTAGCACTGTACTGCTAGCACTGTACTGCTTATTCCAGCTGCTTAACTGCACTTAAAGCAGCATCACAGTGCGTGTGCTCCTGAAACCATGATTCTACTGTTGTAATGGAAGACTCCCGAGGGTGTGGGACACAACTCATAGTCATACCCTTCAGCCTCAATGCTACAGATGTGAAGTTGTATGGTCCAGTTAAACAGTTTCATTAATGCCCATTCATTGAACCAATTTGAGTCAGTCTGTGCACAATGTTTCCCATGGCTCAGGGCATAGCTGTTAACAGATGTGTACATTGTGGCCTCCATATTGATTTTATCACCCTATCTCTGTATTGGGACTCGTTACCCAATGGCCAGGTTCAAGGCCTTTATTGCAAGTACTTATACACGAGCAATAGGATTGGACACTGTCATTACCCCTGTATCCCCCCTTAATGTCTTAGTCACACCTTAATGTCTTAGTCACACCTTCCAGCAGTGTAATCTCATAGTCTGGCTGCTGCATTCTCTACCTGTCTATCTTCATATCTTCTGTTCTCTCTTTACCTACCTGTCTATCTTCATATCTTCTGTTCTCTCTTTACTTACCTGTCTATCTTCATATCTTCTGTTCTCTCTTTACCTACCTGTCTATCTTCATATCTTCTGTTCTCTCCTTACAGCCATTGGTATTTGGATTTGGGTTCATGTTCAAGCTGGAGGAGAGCTCTATAGCAGCTCATCTGGGAGAGAGGGCGCCGCGCCTGCTGCTGGAGGAGGAAGGCAGTCAAGTGCTGGATGATGAGGGAGGTGTGTTGCTTACTTTTGTTTGTTGAGAGCTTTGGGAATGAAAAGTCTCTTGCATGTCCATTGACTTATGGGGCGTTGTGCAGAGTTTATCAACAAAGTATTGATCATATTGTAGTGCAGTATGAATTCATTCATACTGCAAATGACATGCTCATTCAGTGACCTGCCTCATCATGTTCCTGTCAAGATTGTGCGTTGAGGCCCCTCACTTTGTTCCATTTACATGAACGTGAGTACAAGCTGGTTTGTTGATGATGCAGATATTGAAATTGAGGAGGAGCAAGATGAAGAGGAGGTGCGCTATTTTCCGCACTGATTTCACACAAATACATGCCTTTCAGATTTAGCCCAAGCACACAAAGGGGTACACAGCCCAAGAGGCCGGAGCGAGGTCTTAACGGTCCTGATTATCGTTTTTGTTTTATCTCTAGAGACAAATAAAGTTATACCTCTTGATCATGGTGCATGTATTCCACCACTATCATATGGAGACTGAAGCATTGAGCGGGTCTTCAATGCGCCCTTTATTACTCCCTAATGTCTACCTCTTCACAACTGAATTAGTTACAACCTTAATTTCCTGCTGTATGCCTTGATGCATCCTGCCCAGGTGAGTGCACTGGACAGGTTCATGGAGGGCGGCATTGATCCTCTGGCACGTAGCGCTTCCTCTACAGCTGGGGGCCTCCAGGCAACCTCCTCAGGCCTTGGCAGCAGGACTGCTGCTGCTTCCGCTGCGAATAAAGCTCAGCTGTACAAGCGGTACGGATTGAGTGAGGAGGATGCAGAGGTCAGCATTGTAGGCGGGGATGTGGAAGGTGGTGCAGAAGCTGGGGAAGGTGGTGCTAATGGACAGCAGCAGAGTGGGCGGCGTCATATGAGCGCCAAAGAGAGAGAGCTGATGAAGAAGGGTGGTGGGCAATTTCCAAAGCAACAGCAGCAGGTGACAGCTAGCAGCAAAGGAGGGGAAAATCAAGGGAAGAAATTAGATGAAGGGGTGAAAGGAAAGAGTCCTCTAGTTCTGTCCGCAACAGCTGCAGCTGCAGCAGCACGAGGGAAAAAGGGCAAGCAGCAGAAAATTAAGGAACGCTATGCAGATCAGGTACAGTCTTTTGGACGGCTACCTGTAGCTGAGCCTCAACTGAGCAATTGTACATACGTATCCAGTACATGCTTCACAATTCAAATCAATGTAGCCTTGAAGCAACCCCTAGATTCTTATGCTCATGAATGTACAAGAACCCGTGTTTCGAGGTGGAGACAAAACAGGCCAGGCCTTCAAGCCATGGATTCTTTTATTTGTCTTTGCAATTTGCTTGATTTACGCAGGATGATGAAGACCGAGAGCTAGCTCTGGCAGTCTTGGCATCTCAGGGTGACAAGAAGACGAGGGCGGACAGACGGAAGGAGAGAAAAGAGCGGAAAGAGTTAAAGCGGCAGGATGGACAGGTGAAATGTCTGTGGTGGCAGCATGAGAGTTTAGGGTTTAGGGTTGGGTGTTTAGGGTGAGGTTAGGTCAAATGATACATCATGTTATCTGGAGGGTCTGACTAGATGGGTTTCTAAGCTGACAATGTATCAAATGAAAGGATCATGGTTTTAGATTTCATTGTGATTGCCATAAGTCCTCTTCCTTATGAAAATCATACCACATGACTGCTGGCATCACTGCTCATGACTGAATGCACTGTTGAAGCATGCTTCGACACCCAGCTTAGAATCATTGAGATGCTCCTCCACGGTCATGCTTCACTTACTTGTAACATTCGCTTCAAACTACAGACTAGCGTGCCTGGGCTCAACCCTTCAGCAAGAGAGGAGGCCATCGCAAAAGCCACACAGAAACAGTTCACAGGAGGTGCGGCAGCGGCTGCTGAGGAGGAGCCCAGCAGCAGTGACACGGCAGGCAGCAATAGGAGTAGTGATGCGGGTGATACAGTTGGGAGGACAGAAGCAGGGATGCGCAAGAGAGGAGAAGGGGATTATCGTCAGCCAGGTGACAACGAAGATGATGATGTAAAGGCCCAACAGGACGCCCATCCATGCAGTGTGGACCCTGAGGAGGAGCAGGGGGAGTTACATGCAACAGATGATGCGGAGAAAGCGGAGATTGCGGCTCTTCTTGCTGAAGAGAAAACTGCTCCAGAGCTGGCAGAGGAAGAGCGCGACAGGCTCACTGTGTTGGATGCTTTGACAGGAGTTCCACGCGCTGAGGAGGGAGATCTGCTGCTAACAGCACTGCCTGTGTGCGGACCATATCAGGCACTACAAGGCTTCAAGTACAAAGTGAAGCTGACGCCAGGTGCCTACCCTGCGTTATGTATAATCAGGAAGTGCCAGGTCTCAAATCACTCTTCTCTGGGCCGCGCAACCTTTGACACTGCCAGAGAGTATCCCATGTTCAATGTGATGTTATCACCATCATAGTCTCAACAGTGTTGAATGTAACTTATTTGCTAAGGTTTAAGGTTTAGGGCTAAGGGGTAACCTGCATTATGTGCACATTCCATCATTCTTCAGTAGAGACAAGCAAAAAATAAATTTGCTTTTCATTCTGTTGAATTGTTGTGGCAGAGGGATATCATGTCTTCATGCAGGCACTGTAAAGAAAGGGAAAGCTTCTAAACAAGCGCTTGAGTTATTGATTCGAGGCCAAGATGTAGCACCTCGCGAGAAAGAGTTACTCCGAGCGATACCTGAGATGGACATGATCAATGCTATGGTGAGTGATACCTGAGATTGACATGATCAATGCTAATGATTTATGCTATGGTGAGTGATACCTGAGATTGACATGATCAATGCTATGGTGCGCGATTCCAAGATAGTCACTCTTTAGCTAATGCATCATCCCCTTTGCAAACATTGCACATAAGATTGACATGGTCAACACCTTCGTTTTGATTGTAGCCTGCCCAGATTATTTGTCAATGTGTTCTCATGCCATGGGTAACGCAACAATGCTCATATTAGGAGCTTCTTCTTATTGCTCAGATGTTGTTGCTGACTTGAGGCCTCAGCTCATCTATTAAAGATGTGAGCATGATGGCATGTCATCCCTCTGCTTGTTCACGCTTGTTCATGAGCAGGTGGGTACAGTAAAGATAAGCATGCCAGGTATGCAGAAGCTCAAAGCTGTAGAGAAGACGAACAGGAAGATCAAGGCAAAAGCAAATGTTGCAGCTGGAATATGAAGCAGGAGGTAGCATAAGAGTCTCCTAAAATCTGATACTGACTGCCCTTTTTCAAGTAAACAAGGACATAGTATGACATCCAGGAATTCTTATAGCTCTGTAAAGCTTTAAGAAGAAAAGAATCAAAATCCATGAAGGGCCTTGCGATAAAGGAAGGGAGTATTATCCATATTGCATCCAGCATCAGTGAAATGAGCATGAGAACTATCAAGAGCATTCTTTGAGAATGTTCCCAAGAGTTATCAAGAATATTTCGTCGCGTACATACCAGATTCTGAAGTCTTAAAGTGATCATTCAGAAAGTCCTTGAATTCCTCTGCTTTCTGGAATCTCAAATCCATTCAGTATTTGTGATGTAGTAGCCCTGACTCAGCATCTTCTATTCTACTGTCACCTAACCGTTAGCCTGAATGTCTTTGAGTGACTAAGCGTGTTGTAATCTGCAATCTAGTCAAGAGGGCGACAGAATAATAATCTAATAATGGTTATTACTAACTACTGAGAATGTCACTAGATGTAGGTGCTAATAAGACCTGCTGCCCAAGGCTATTGTTTGTGAGGACTTTCTATGTCTGCATTAATACTGGTAGATTTGTTATCTGTATCCCTTAAATTATCCCAGAAGTGACTGAGCCATGCTCTAGCCCATGGAGTGCTCCATTAGTCATCAAGTGGTCCCATCCGCTTTTTTGTTAACTACATTGCCCTAAACAAAATTACCAAGAAGGATAGCTATCCATTACCGCACATACATGATACATGACATGATTGATCAGCTCAGTGTGTCACCATACATTTCACGCATGCACCTCTTCTTTCTGGCAGATCTGTGTGGCTCCTAGCAATAGAGATAATACAGCCTTCACACACCCCTTTGGCTCCTAGCAATAGAGATAATACAGCCATCACACACCCCTTTGGCTCCTAGCAATAGAGATAATACAGCCTTCACACAACCCTTTGGCTCCTAGCAATAGAGATAATACAGCCTTCACACACCCCTTTGGCTCCTAGCAATAGAGATAATACAGCCTTCACACACCCCTTTGGCTCCTACCAATAGAGATAATACAGCCTTCACACAACCCTTTGGCTCCTAGCAATAGAGATAATACAGCCTTCACACACCCCTTTGGCTCCTAGCATTAGAGATAATACAGCCTTCACACAACCCTTTGGCTCCTAGCAATAGAGATAATACAGCCTTCACACAACCCTTTGGCTCCTAGCAATAGAGATAATACAGCCTTCACACAACCCTTTGGCTTGTACCGCTTCCTTTGTATGCCCATGGGTCTCTCAAGCTCATTAGCTGCAATGCAGAGATACATGCACACAGTTTTAGAGTCCATGATAGACAGGCATGGAGCGAAAGATGATGTGGCTGTCCTTACTCTGTCATTTGATCAGCACTCCTCAGATCTACAAGAGGCTTTCAATCTAATTCGAAATACAAACTTGAAAATGTCTTTGAAAAAGAGCTCATTTTGCCCAGACGAGCTTACATATTTAGGCACGTCATTACCAAAGGTAATATCAAGCCCGATCCCCCGTCATTCACAATTTTCCATTTCTCTCAACCTTGAGATAGCACAGAGCTTTCTTAGGACTTTGCAATTACTACAAAAATTTTGCGAGGTATTTTTTCACATTGCTGAGTCCCTAATGCCGTTGTTAAAATAGAACGTGTCGTACAATTGGGGACTATACCAACATTATGCATTTGATAATTAAAGCTTCATCTTACTTCAGAACCAATTATTCAATTGCCCAAGGCAGATAGGCCCTTCATACTGTTTGTTGATTGGAGCTCAGTTGTCATTTCGGTTATTCTCTCTCAACTCAATGAGGAAGGGAAAGAATATGTCGTAGTAGCATATGGATCCCGACGACTGACAAAGCATGAGCAAAACTATAGCGCAACTGAAGGAGAAGCAAGGGCTTCTAGAGTTTTTGCTAAAGAATGGTGCATTTAGACCAAAGGCCATACAGATTGTTATGTCCAAGTTGCATGTCAACTGTGCTGATGAGCTAGGTAGTTGCAGATGAAGATTTCATGAGGATGAGCTTTCATTTTAAACATACCTTGAAATGGTGTCTAAATGGGATCCTGAATGTCCCACTTACCCGCCTGCTATTCTGGGACAGATATATGTTGGCTGGCTTGGCTGTTGATCGAATGATGAGCGTTTCAACATTTTATTTGTGGTTCAACAACACAGAGGTGACCTGCTTGTCTGATCCTAATGGACAACTTGTGGATGAAGAGGAGCGAGAGCTAGAAAGCCTGATAGATCATCTACAGATTGAAAAAGCTAAGCTATTATTCAAATTGTCAGTACTATATTGCAGGCAAGATATCTCTAGCCATTGCATGTAGCTAGCTCTGCGCTTATGATGCATTTGTCTCGTAGTTTTTTACCACATTATACAATAAGCTAGGATGCAGCCAGGGTGTGAAGCATTGAGAATCTTGGGCTGCTTTTGTTCTTGAGGGTTTGCTATGCAACTGCTAGCTGAAGAGCATGACGTACGCTACATGTGTAAACCTAGTTAAAAGACTGTATTGCATAATTGTCCCAAGAAACTGATCAGCTTGCGGTGCGCCTTGGTAGCCTAGGAAGAGCTCAGGTGAATTAACAGCAATATCTTCTTCTTCCTCAATGCGAAGCCTAGGCTCGTTATCCTTTTGTGGGTCCTTATCCTGAGCACGTTGGAAATTCATGGCATGTTTAGGTGTAATAGCTTGCAGAAGTTGTCTCCTCATTAAAACAGTTTGAATGGAAGTAATTATGGTCTATGCTGAGAACTGTGAGCTATTGCAATCACTTTCTCCCCGAATACCCAGAGCTTGAACATAACATGAAGAAGGTAATTGTTTATTCATCATTAATAAACAATTTATATGATTGAAACCTGGGGGTGCTGGACAATCAATGTCTTGACGAGTCAGAGCATCTGTATTGCTGTTCAATTTTCCCGGACGATAGATCACTTTACAGTTGTAGGTCTGCAACTTCAATTTGCCTTCTAGCAAGACGCGCGCCCAGCAAGACTTACCCGTGTCTCGTAATAGACTGCATAATGCTAAATGATATGTGACAACAGTAAACTGTCGAGGACCGTACAAGTATGAGCGTCGATACTTGATGAAGTGAACACTTGTAAGGGCTTCTCCTTCCTTAGGGTTTGAAACCAAGATTGTAGGTGCTAAGTCTTGCCTAGGATCAATGCTCGCGAGGACTTACTTTGTCTCGGTTAATATCTGTAGTTCTCTTATCTAATGAGTCAAATTGATCGAGGAACATCAAGTAGTGCTATTTTACAATACTCGTAACATTGTAAGAAAATGACTTCTAATGCAACTGAATACGTGAAGCCGATACACACGTAACTGAAGCCGATTCGTACCGAAGCCGAATCAGAACCGTAGGAATGATCATTTGTGGTGAATGGCGTCGAAAATGTTTCTTAAATACAAGTCTAGTACCAGCCAAACGGTCCTAAAACGCTCTTTTAGCGCCCAAAACCCTTGCGTTACTTCGATGTTGGACATGACTCAGGTCATGTTGACGACGCGTACTTAATAAGCATAACTCAATGCAACGTACAGAATGCCATGTAAGTCAATTTTAAAGATA
Organism: Chlamydomonas eustigma; assembly: GCA_002335675.1. NCBI lineage: Eukaryota > Viridiplantae > Chlorophyta > Chlorophyceae > Chlamydomonadales > Chlamydomonadaceae > Chlamydomonas > Chlamydomonas eustigma. The sequence continues at coordinate 185,799 of BEGY01000054.1, read as the reverse complement.
TGTGGCGCCTAGATTAGGGTGACAAGAAGATATACTCAAAACTGCATCATATTGAGCATTATAAAGCGCAATTAATCAGAATCAATGGTGAAGATAACTTCATTCAATCTCCTTCTGCTGGAATTCGTTTCTCTGATATCTATCCAGTATGCAAGCTTCAAGCAGGTATGTAAGTGACAGGAAGTAGGCAAGTGAATAGTGATGCATTATACATAATAATTTGCGATAGTAGGAACGTTTGGCGTGAACCACAGTAGGTATTCACAAACAATGGACCACCACCAACCGCTGTGAGGGCCTCAGAGCTGCATGCCACGAAGGATTTCTGAGGACCAGAAACCATAGATCAGGTTCAGAGCATGACGTGAATGTGCATTGCCCTTTCTTTGTATTAATGAGATCCTACATAATTCGAAAGAAGCTTTCATTGATCCAACGTACCCGCCACCAATCTGTCGTTAGGGCCACGTCGATGGCAGTATCTGAGCAAAACGTCAAGGAGGCACGTCACCTGCCTCAAATACTGAATATTACATTTGAATTTTGCGTACACATATATATAGATGTTCTGAATCCTAAGGATCAAATTTCACGTTTTGTCGCAACGTCATCTTTTAGGGTTGGATTATATTAATGCTATTAAACTTACCATTCTAAATCTGCACAGACATATGATAAGCTATGTGAGAAGCTTAAAGACCTATCGTCCCTTCAAGGCATATCTGGGCTACTTGGTTGGGATGAAGTGAGCAATTTATGAATAATCCGATATTGTGACTTAAATATGACTTCACGTCTTGCGGTGCAAGGCCATTTTCGTCTTCATGCTTCGCAACGACTCCTTTCAACCTATCGTGCAGATGGTCATGATGCCATCTGGGGCAGCTGCAAGCAGAGGGGCGCAGAAGGCTGCATTGGCTGGTGTGGTCTACGACAAAGAGACTGATCCCGAGCTTGGACAGCTCCTAGATACCTTGAGAAAGGAGCAGAAAGGTCTAGACGAGTGGGCCTCTGCTAACATAAGGGATGGTAAGCATACGTTTGTAAGCCCCAAATGGATATTTAGGGAAAGAGGATTATCTGGCTTAACCTCACCACCACCCCATGTACAAGGGCGAAGGGCACATTTCATAAACACATCGCATGCGACAAGTGCACTTATAATTTTAACAAATATGCAGCTCACAAGTCCTATGTGAAAGCCACAGCTATTCCAAAGGATCTTGCTCAGAGGATCGCACGCCACGAGACTGACTCATACCAGGTAAATTGAGTATTCCACAATCATACGCTTGACAGTTCTCAACTGCTCCCTTTCCAAAATCTTTCTTATCTCCCTCCTTTTCTGTACAGTGCCAGATCTTGACAGGCCTCCCTCCTCCTTGGTTCTCATCAACTCACTTTTTTCTGCTTTTTCTCAGGCTTGGGTGGAGGCTCGCAAGGCCAGTGATTTCTCAAAGTTTGCTCCATACCTCCAGAAATGGGTGGACTTAAGCAAAGAGAAGGCTGCCTTCATCGACTCTACCAAGCCCGCTTATGAGTGAGAACAACTCGTTCTCATACTCTGAAATGCTACGAAACAAACACGATAACATTTTCTGTTTATCACTTGTATGCAAGAACCAGGGTTTCGTCTTGGAGCAAATTTTTGTTGTTGCTGATAAATGCTTGCATCAGCAACATGATGTCTTGAATATTGCCTACACCTGATGGCTGCATTCTTTAAACATCATATCGCTTTTGTTGACTGTGTTTTTGCCTTTAACATCAGTGTTCTCTTGGACAACTATGAAAAAGGAATGACATCTGCAAGGCTGGATGAGATTTTTGTTCAGGTGATGCGCTAGCAAGAATCAAAGACGTACATATTACTTATCATGAAGGCATGCAAGGGCTGTTTGCACATGATGTGTTTGATGTAAGCCGTCGTAATCTTTCGCAGTCATGATGATCTTCATTGCGTTAAGATACAAAAATCAGGTAAAACCAAATGCTGCTTTTAGTGATTTAAATTTTTATGCATGATATGGCTGTGTAAAAGCATGGACATGACTGCATGGACATAAATTCTGAAATGAAATTGCATTCTGAATTCTGAAATAATAAATTTTACAAATATCTTGGCCAACTGCCCTCATTTGTCTCTTATTATGAAACCTGATCCTGCTGATGATTTTAAATATTTCCATTTAGGCTTCCATTGATGAATTGGGAGTTTGATGTATTCCTAACAGGTTCGTGAGGGATTAGTCCCCTTAATTGCTGCCATCAAGTCCAAGATTGGGACAATCGATGATGCTTGGGTGAAGGGGACGTATGAGACAGAGAAGCAGGCTGAGCTGTGCAAGTAGGTGATCTTGATGATGATATGGGCCAGAATTTATATGAAAAACTGAAGCTGAGCCCTCAAACTTAGTTTTTATTTGAAAGGCTGGTCCTGTTTAAAACGTTTTGCTGATAAGGCAGAGCAATGCTTGTGTGTTGATTTGAATTTGACTTATTCTAAACTGGATCGTTTCTCCTTACAGGCAAGTTGCCCTGGACCTTGGCTTTAACCTGGAGAATGGTCGTCTGGATGTAAGGCATCTGCCTGGCATGTTACAGTACCAAGTAGTCTGCATCATTAACTTGATTTGAGGTGTCAGGATGCTCTGTACCCTCCTTGATTCGACTCGCAGGCTGCTTGCAGGGATGCTGAGACATGTACTATTCTGTGATGGATATTCTGGCTCTTTTTACATTCTGATCTCCCTTTTTCTATTCAGGTATCTGTGCACCCCTTCACAGGGGGCACTCACCCTACTGATGTACGTATGACAACGCGTTTCAAGCAGGATGACTTATTGGATGGCCTCACAGGTGAGAAGCATTTACTCAATTTAAACCTGAGTCTGCTCTAAACACCAGTACAGGAAACATTCACAGACCAAGAGTGCACCAGGGTCAGCACTGCAGACCAGGTGTCAATCATTGCTGCTATGATCGTAATAATGTTGCGTTGAAGAGCTCCTTCCTTCAGCTGACTCTGCTGCTGAAGTGTGACAGCTGACAATGAACCCTGATGTAAACCCTGCTGTAACCCTGCTTTTTCCTGTCGTACAGCTGCGGTGCATGAGACTGGCCATGCCTTGTACGAGCAGGGTCGGAATTTGGTTAGTACGGTCGTCATTCTGCCTTCTTGATTTGTTGTCATTTGCTGAGTGACAGTGTCCTAAATTCGTGCTGCACGTCATTATCTCATGTATGACCTCACTTCACATGACCATGCACGTCATTATCTCATGTATGACTTCACTTCACATGACCATGCATGTCATTATCTCATGTATGACCTCACTTCACATGACCATGCCTCTCATTATCTCATGTATGACATCACTTCACATGACCATGCACGTCATTATCTCTTCTATGACATCACTTCACATGACCATGCACGTCATTATCTCATGTATGACATCACTTCACATGACCATGCACGTCATTATTTTTAGTGCATCATTTTCCGGGTTTGGAAAATAGAGGTTACAGAAATAGCAATTTATATGAGTTGTATGAACCCTTTACCTCAAATCAATCTCCAGATCAATATTTCAATGGAATATGATGACGATCCTGGCTTTGGCCTTATTCTCCATGCTGATCCATAATACCTATTGTAAACCCTTAACCCTCTCAATGCAGAATTACAACGGCCTGCCTGTCAACTCTTCCCTCTCCATGATACCTATTGTAAACCCTAAACCCTCTCAATGCAGAATTACGACGGCCTGCCTGTCAACTCTTCCCTGTCCATAATACCTATTGTAAACCCTAAACCCTCTCAATGCAGAATTACGACGGCCTGCCTGTCAACTCTTCCCTCTCCATGGGAATCCACGAGTCCCAGTCGTTGTTGTGGGAGCGTATGGTAGCTCTGAGTCTGCCTTTTGCAAAGTACCTGAAGGTAATTGTGCCGAGGGGCAAAGATCATGCCCTGCAGTGCAGTGCTGGGGATAGCATGTCACAGGGAGCTAGTTTACATACAACAGTACATGTGGGTGTACATGTGATACTCTGAACCTAAACCCTTCAGTGCACTGCCGGGGATTGCATGTCACAGGGAGCTAGTTTACATACAACAATACATGTGGGTGTACATGTGGTACTCTGAACCCTGAACATCAGTGTCCAGGTTATAGCGTTGATACCTATTGCTGGCCTTTCCATTTACGAAAATTTACCAATGTGTACGGAAGACTCGCCTCTATCACATGTGTGGCTAATGACCATGTACCAGTCTTCTGTATGACATCTTTTGCATGGGGATGCTATGGACATGTCTTTTGCATGGGGATGCTATGGACATGTCGTGTATCTTTCTGAGACTGCACCTTCCCCTGATTAGTGAGGGGGACTAGTTGCTGGGATCTCAACTAAGTACTTCCCTCATTTCATTCATCGTACATCATTGAACTTCAAAGCAATCAAGTATTTGTTGTTGAATTCGATGAGGCAATGAGAATTTGGCCCAATTTGTGTTGTTGCAGCCCAAGCTGGCAGCACACTTCCCAGAGAAGTTTGGAGGGGAGGTTACTGCTGAGGAGTTGTACAAGGCTGAGAATGTTGTGCGGGATGTGTCTTTGATCCGAGTGGAAGCTGACGAGGCAAGCTTTTGTTTTAGTAGACCTTGAAGGTCATTGAAACTCATGATGTAACATGACCTAAATCTGGTATTTGTTTTCCGGCATTATCATCTGTTCTGTTTTACCATTTCTGTGTATGTGTGCATATGGTCACTGTCACATAATGAAGCAGCTCTAGTTGATTCTTTTCCAAATTTGTCTCTGCAGAGAGTAACATTGTTTTGTGTAGGTGACATATGCGATGCACATTGTCCTGAGATATGAGCTGGAGAGAGGACTCATGGATGGAAGTGTGAAGGTGAGTCTGGAGAGAGGACTCATGGATGGAAGTGTGAAGGTGAGTCTGGAGAGAGGACTCATGGATGGAAGTGTGAAGGTGAGTCTGGAGAGAGGACTCATGGATGGAAGTGTGAAGGTAAGTCTGGAGAGAGGACTCATGGATGGAAGTGTGAAGGTGAGTCTGGAGAGAGGACTCATGGATGGAAGTGTGAAGGTGAGTCTGGAGAGAGGACTCATGGATGGAAGTGTGAAGGTGAGTCTGGAGAGAGGACTCATGGATGGAAGTGTGAAGGTGAGTCTGGAGAGAGGACTCATGGATGGAAGTGTGAAGGTGAGTCTGCGACGTGGGATTGAGGAGGAGTTTCGAACATGAGAGTTGGGATCCAGATTGAGGTTGAAAGGGAAACGTTGCATATGTGCCAAAAACAGACTGATAGCTGGTACAACTATTCTTCTGGGTGTCAAAAGGTTTCAGTGCTGTTTGCAGGTTAACAACTTCTCAACGTTTTTAATATCATTGCGCATGCAGGTTGAAGATCTCCCAAGGCTCTGGAACGAGAAGATGGAGAAGTACCTCTGCTGTGTGCCTCCTAATGATGCTCAAGGTGTACTGCAAGATGTACATTGGAGCATGGGTTTGTTTGGGTAGGTTTATGGCTTTCGACTTTCAGTTGTTAGCTCTGGAGTGTTGCAGCTTGCCCATGGCCTCATCATTTCTGCAAGATTGAGATATGAGAGAGAAAGGAGCACTCATGTGAAGGCAATGTGTACAATGCTCATTCAGTTCTGTTGCAGGCAAATGTGATCAACCAAAAACTTGTGACTGTATTGCCTGTAATCCATGTATCTTGTGACTGTATTGCCTGTAATTCATGTATCTTCCATTCTTTCATCCATCAGGTACTTCCCCACTTACTCACTGGGTGCTATGTAAGTTCGATTTACAGCATCCCTTGCAATATTTTTTCAAAAATAGCAAAAGCAGTGGTTTTGTTAACATCTGTTCCCATCTCATCCCCTGGTAAGGTATGCTACTCAAATTTACCTTCGTTCAAAAGATGCAATCCCTGGTCTCGAGGAACAGATTGCTGAAGGCGAATTCAAGCATTTGAAGGTAAAATACTTTTGAATTCTGAATCACGGCTGTTGTGTAATGTTCACCTTCGATGAGTCATGTTGACCGTGTCCTCCGTATTTCTCCTCTCACAGGCATGGTTAAATGAAAACATTCACAAGGTAAGCAAGAGCAGGAAAAATTGAGTACAAAACAATGTAGTAGATCCACACATTTTATACAGAAAGTTCCGCATACGATTTGCGATCTGTGTTCCTTCAACCAAGTAATGATTGGAATTCTACATGTCAAGGTGGGATCTCTACACACAAGTGGAGATGAACTCATGAAAGCTGTTACTGGATCTGTTTTGGACCCAGAGGTCTTCCTTGGCTACATCCGATCCAAGTGAGAACGGTTCTTTTTTCTCATAAAATTGTTCTCAGAAATAATAAATGTTTGAAGTGGACGTCAAACAGCTTGCCCTGCTTACCGCAACGCGGCAAATTTGTTCTGCATTAGTAATCTACGAGATATTTTACACACTGTCATGAAATTCATGTTGATGTCAGGACAACAAATGCACAAATCGCAATTGGTTGGAGTGAAGGAAATATTCAATTGCCTTGTTTTTTGTTCTGTCACCTCCTCAATGTTTTTCATCCTAATAGAGCATCTCTCCTCTTGGCTGTTTGACTCGACATAAGTCACTGCCAACAAAATTTTGTGTAAACACTCTTTCATTGCAGGTACACTGCCTTGTACAGCCTTTGAGATGAATAGGACGGTCCCGCACAAAGGTCTGCTGTCAGATCGCTGTCTCAACCCAACATTCAACTTCATGACCTGATGCCTTACCTTCATTGGGTAAGGGTTTAGTGAGTGGTTGTGCTGAGACGCAGGATACCCACTACTGTTACAACTTAAACAGCTTTGCCTAGTATCCTCCATCTTTTGTATCTCTGCAACCTGCAAGGTATACAGATGTGGCTTGATTTTGTTGAACAAACACTTTGATAACTTAGGAGGAGCAACAAGGATCTCACGAGTTATCTTGTGCTGATAACAGTGTAAGACACTCATGAATGTGACGGTATCAAGGTTATCATGGAATAGAGTCAGACTTGCACCCTCATAGTGTTGAGAATGCTTTTACAAATGTGTTGGTTCTGAGTTTGTGCGCTCTTAGTGCTACTGTATAGAAGAGGAAGAGCAAAGATTCCCCTCATAGATTCCTCTCATAGATGATAGGGCCTGATGTAGTTTAGTTATCCTGACATACATGATATGTCTATTGGTATGCAACTCAGAACCTTTACCTGCAGCATGAAAAGCTGCAACACATGTGCACTAAGACACATGAAAGCTTCTGCAAAAGGTTTCTGCTCAAGATTCCTCTGATGCACGATGTTACATTAGAAAGTTAGGGCTGTGCTCTAATGCTCTACAATCTACAGCGATGAGGGCTGATGGTGTTACTCCATAAGATCTACAATATCCATACTTGCTAACTAAGATCGCTGCCAGTAAAACATGAGTTTGTAAAAATGTTGGAGTTCACACACTGACACTATCGAAGGTCCCTAAGGATTTATTTTAAAACAAGTAAGGTGAAAAGATGTATGAGCCACATTTGTTGCAATAATTTGATGACATTTATTCGAATCTTAACAAACATCACACAAACCACAAATAAAACAAAGCGAGTAGTGTAATTTAAGGGGCAACCAAGTGTTAAGAGGAAGATGTTTTGACCTGCAGCCTATATACTAACATCAAGATGTGAGCAAGATTGTATCTATGCATTAGACTCGACTGGAATGCATGCTGCAACTAACAAACAATTTGTATGTCAGCATAACATCACCATGCGCAATTTCTATGACACATAATTTAAGATAGGGAGAGCAAAAAACAACGATGGAAGTGGTTAAAAATGAGTTAGCCCCCCAAAAGGATTGTGGACGTTTATTGATGAAAACCATTTTCTAGATAAAAATGCATAAGTCTTAAGAATAACATATTGCATCTCAGAGATGAGTTCAGAACGTACTGATAGAATACACATGGTTTTTGCTGCTGTTACTACTTCTGCAAGGAGAGGAGTTGTTAGGTTTCAGGTTCACAGCAAAGATCACTGACAGTACCTTGGCAAAGCTTAGGGCCTTCAGATCATGGATTTTTTTATTTGACGCTACACTTCACATAGTCACACGTTAATGCTCTTATGGCGGTCGAGTGTGCTACACTTAACCCGTTAGACTGTAACTTGGATATAGATCTGCGAGATGGAAATCTGACATGTAGTAAGCTTAGTAGTAATGGATTCGGATACTTATGGGCGGGTGCGAGAGGAAATGTGGGCATGATGGAGGGCAAAGCATTCTTCAGCGTGCGAGTGACACAAGCACTACCAGTTAATGTGCAATCTAAAGATGATTTAAGCACAGCACACATCGCGCGACTTGGCGTGTCTCGTCTACATACACCTGTTGGTCAGTTGGGAGAGGTGAGAGGAGTGTTATAGGATAGAAAACTTTGTTCAGACAGAGGTCAATGAGTGACATGCAAAGAGATGCTTGTTCATGTTCAAGGCATTCATAATACCTAAACAGGAAGCACATTTCAAGGCAAAAGTTTTGTGCAGGTTGAACACTCATGGGGCTTTGGGGGTACTGGTAGGGTTGCCACTGGTAACACTTTCAAGGCCTATGGAGAATCCTTTGGCCCTGGAGACGTAATCGTTTGTCTAGTTGACCTTTCCCCAGGGCAGCCCAGCAGCATCTCCTTCATAAAAAATGGAGTTTTCCTTGGGAAGGTAAATTGGACTATCCTTATCTTGTGGTGTAGAAACTTCATAATGATTTTGTAATTTTCCACACCCTTCTCCTACACAACTTTCACATGCCAGAGCTTAATGTACGCCCCTCCAACAACCCTGCCCCCTACCCTCTCTATTCTCTCCTTAAAGGCTTTTGACATATCTGTCCCAGCCGACGAAACCCAGGCTTACTTCCCGCATGTGCTCATAAAGAATTCAGAGGTGGCCCTGGACTTTTCTTCTGACCCTGTCACCACTACGCCATGGAGTGACCAGCTGCAGGGGTATGTACCTTGGCAGGTGAGGGCTTGATTGAGTGATAGAGGAGGAAATGATGAGATAGCAAGGCAGTTATGGGCTGTCAACAACTATAACTGAAATGATGAGATAGCAAGGCAGTTATGGGCTGTCAACAACTATAACTGAAATGATGAGATAGCAAGGCAGTTATGGGCTGTCAACAACTATAACTGAAATGATGAGATAGCAAGGCAGTTATGGTTGTCAACAACTATAACTGAAATTCCAAGTGTTGGAATCCAAGACCAAGTTTCTTGGGTTGCCAGAGTAAGCTATGGATTGTTGGAGCTACATCTGAATTGAAAGGATGAAGAATCCCCCTGTGATCATCCTCTTTGATAGACACATCATGTCTCCTCATTGGTTAAGTAATGACAGCCACTCACCAACTTCTTCCTTCCGTCCTTGCAGAAACTTCTGATGAAATCTGCGCAGCATGTCATTGTGCCACACAAGCTGCAAGAGGTGCCGTTCAATCAGTGCGAGCTTCTCATGCTGGTGGGCTTGCCAGGTGAGAGGGTTGATGGAATGAGCAGGGCTCCAAAAAGCAAAAGACTTAAAAGACATAATCTTTGACTGATGTCATTTTAATTTATTTGAGTTTTTAACTCCTCATACGTTTAGGGTTTAGGGTTTATAGCCTTAATTGTTCTCTCTTGCTTGTACAAGCGCCTGGACAGCATGTATGAAAGGCTGCAAGACTAAGATGTTAATTATCTGCCCCATTATCAGGCACGGGCAAGACAACTTGGGCCACAGAGTATGTCAGGAAGAATGTTTCCAAGCGGTATATGATTCTTGGCACCTCAATGGTCATAGACCAGATGAAGGTAAGTTCAAAGTACCTAATGGTGTTGGGAAATGGAATGCTTGTCTCTGCACCAATTGCTGGACAAGCAAGGAGTACTTCAATACCTGACATGGAAATGGAAATCTGTGAACAGTTTTTAACGAAGTTATATCTTCTTGGGCAAAGAGGTATTGGGTTGTATCATGCCTTCCATCAGGCTTAACAGTCTACAGAACAGACTGCTTTGTTAAGTATTCAAAAACATCACAATTCAAATTCAAAAACATGACAATGGCTTGCAGTTGATTCAATGCATGAATCAGACTAGCTGCATGATAAAGAGCTACTAAGCAGCTACTTATGTGCAGTACATGGGTACCTTCTCAGGAGGGGGGTAGCCTGTACGACGCTATGGTACTTACCTAGCTGACTGTACTGCCGTAGGTGCCTCGTCATAATGGGCGGTTTGAGGGAATTATGGCAATCGCGACCGAGGTAAATCTAACGCCTTAAAGATCTCTTTTGCTTTACCTTGACTCATTCACTCATTATCATTCTCAAGATCAAGGTTGCCTCTGTAGAGGTTGCTGTGGGTCGCATACTTTGTTTTCTTGCCCCTATTCCGTTCGTGATGATATTTCTCGTGCTTTTCAGATTTTCAAGGTTCTCTTGCAGAGAGCTTCACAAGTGCCTCGCAACTTTATCCTTGATCAGACAAAGTAAGACCATGCAATCATCACTCCATCAGCCTCTGCCTCCGTTCATACTTCAATCCTACATGTCATGTCATGTCATGTCCCTGTCTTTGAGATGATATCATGCTCCTCATACCAACTGCCCTTGGTCACTGCTACTGCTCCTGGAGCAACACTTGTTTTTGCCCCTGTGCTGATTTGCTTAAGCAAGAAAATTATTATACTTATTATAAACTTAACTTGCAAGTAAAGTTTTTTTAAGGCTAAATTTAAAAAAATTGTATATCTTTGTGCAAATCTCTCATTCGTCCTTTTCCCTGATTTTTGAGTGTCCCCTTCCTGCTTAAATAAGATTTTGTCTGATGTTTGATCATTTCTTGCTGGTCCATTGATGTATGCAGAGTCATATCTATTGAGGCAAATAATAACAGTAGACAGCGTATTAATTGTTATTGAGTTTTCAACCTCTTCATGTGTAGTGTCCACTCAGCAATGAGGCAACAGAAAATTGCTCCTTTCTTGAGAAAAGGGTTTCTGTGCAAGGCCGCTGTTTTTGTGGTTCATGATCCTGAGCTTTTCCAACGGCAAAATAGGCAGTTCTCTGAGCAAGGAAAAGTTATACCAGACGAAGCAATTGCTGAAATGAAAGGTGAGAGGGTTGTGAATCTTTAACAGGTATGATGCATGATGCACATTAGCCTTAGCATGGTGCATGATGCATATTGCACATTAGCTTAAGCATGATGCATGGTGACGTCAGGTGCGAAGAAGTTTAAGAGGCAAAGTAGTAATGTTGAACAGCCTGTGACAGGTCTCATTAGCTTGATATGATCAAGCTCATAGTCCTGGAATGAGACTGAAGTTAATTGTCATTTGTTCAACAGCTCATGTGTCTGCCAGAAGCCTGATGTTATGATGTACCTCTCATCAATCAATCATTGCTGATCCCTCTGTAAACTGCAGAGGTGTTTACCATCCCCTCATTGCAAGAGGGATTCTCCTCAGTAGAGCTCATGGAGCAAAAAGGCAGCGAGGCGGCTCGGATTGTGGAGGAGCAGCGGAGTGCTGGGAGGAGATGGCTGGACTGGCATCGCTCCCACAAGCAGCAGCAGCAGCAACAGCATGCTGGGTCCACCCAGCTAGCTCCATCATTGCAAATTTCTGCTCCTGATGCTGCAGTACAGCCGCAGCAGTACCACGTACCTGCTGTTGCAGTACAACAGAATCACCACCTTGTGCCATCCAGTGTTGCTGCAGGGCCCTCACCGGGAGCTGCAGCCTCCGCACTGCTCTCTAGAGAAGGTGGAGGGGACCGTCCTGGGCAGGTGCGTAGAGTAGAGGCAGCACAGAATGGCGGGACTAATCAACCTGCACAGCAAGGTTCCGACGCTGTAAGGAGTACTGGAGCATCAGGAGGTACTGGTCTACAGCAAGCGCCTCATCAGCAAACAGCAACATCATGTTTCTCTGGGGCCTCCACTCAATCAAATCAGACATCAGTCTTTGTTACGCAGAACCAGTCTTTCTCATCAACAGCAGTTGGTACTGCTGCTACTCCCCATGCAAGCAGCGTGGTCCCTGCCAACTACGTCTCTGGTCCTGCTGGATTTGCCGCTGGTTCAACAGCTGCCTCTCCTAATCAGCAGCAGCAGCTGCAGCTGCTGCTGCAGGGGGTCTCATGGAATCAGCAGCAGGCCCTCATACAGCAGCAGCAGCATGTTGCATCCACACACCAACAGCAGGTAGCTACTTACCAGCACCCTGCAGCAGTAGTGGCAATACAGCAGCCCCAAACCAGCAGTACATTGCCGCATCAGTCTGCGGCAGCATCAGCAGCTGCAGCTGCCACCTCAACTGCCTGGTCACCTGCTGGTAACCAAATCTCAACTGATACCTCCGCAACACAGGTCAGCTGAGTTCCAATAAAGGAAAACTAGTGAATGAAATACTCATAATTGAAGAATTAAGATTTGTTTGTGACATTTATGTTACTGAGTGATGCTTGAGTTACCCTTGCTAGTACAGTGCATGCAGAAAATCCGTGTCTATCATGAAACATAGGTTATATCAGATTGGTAGTTTGTGATGTTACATGAAACATGGGTTGCATGTAGAGCTTGCAGCTGGCTGCAGTTGCATGCAGAGCGAAAGCTGGATGCATGGGTCATCATGGCTTTGCATGGTGGCCTCTTTTATGCTTGATGCTTGGTTCATAATTGCATAAAGTGGATGAACAGGCTATCAAGGTAGTGGATATTGTACTGCTTTTAGATCCCTGCAAATTGGTACTGGCATAAGGACTCTAATGGGTGGCGCTGGTGGGATGGTACTCAATGGACTGACGCTCAGCCTTCCAGCAGTACATCACAAGTAGCTGCCTCAGCACCAGCAACAGGAGGAGCAGTCCCGGCAGTGGCACCTGAAAGTCCTGCCCAGCAGCAGCAGCAGCAGCAGCCAATGTTGATGTCTGGTGTGTCATCATACCAGCAGCAGCAGCAGCAACAGGGAAACCCTGCTGCTGCTTATCAGCAGGCAGGGAGCTGGCCTACATCGTCACATCACACCATCGGGTACACATCAAACCTCTTGGTCACACAACAACAGCAGGTTATGACGCAGCAGCAACAGCCTCAAGTGCTTGCTGGTCAGCTGGCAACACAACAACAGCAGGTTATGACGCAGCAGCAACAGACTCAAGTGCTTGCTGGTCAGCTGGCAGTACAAGCTGCAGGTACGGTGCCATCTACCTCATCAGATCAGCATACAACAGCTAAGACGATCGTGGGTGCTGCAAATATTCCCACAAGTGTCATGATGGTTGGTCAGTCCTCTCTCCTCATGCCTTCACAGCCAGCAAGCCATCACAGTCAGCAAGTGACAGCGCCACAGTTCCAGCAACTGCATCAGCAGCAGCAGCAGCAGCAGATGGTACAGAATATGATAGCAGGGCAGGCCTTTCACATTAAAGCCAACATGTCAGGCCATCAGAATAGTAATCCACATATTGCGGTGCGAGCCTTAAGCAATAGTGGGGGTGTGTGGCCTGCATTGGGTGGTGTGGTTAGATCTCAGACGACGGCTTCCTCCATGACTGCTCAACAACAGCCAGCAGGCATGCCCCTGCAATCAATACAGCAACAGATGCAGCAGCATGCTGGCAGGCCGCCATGGTAGGCAGGCTGCCATCATGGTAGGCACATTATATGCTTTCAGACTTTTGCAGAGCCAGTTACAAAGACCACATCCTTACAGCTCTAGTCAAAAGTCTTATAAAAAATGCATGTGCAGTGGAGCATGCACAACTAGGTTCTGAGCTTGCTCTGTAGGTTGAGTAACTGCTGAATGTAGATCATGTTGTTTTTTGCTTATGCCAGTGCTTGATGAGTGTTTTGTGCTTTCTGATCAACCCTGCTATATCTAGTCCTATCTTTCAAGTCAAGGGGCATTGCCTTACTTTCAAACTGCAATCTTTTTAGGCTTTATCTGTAAAAACACCATTATGCGACTCAAAAATGAAAGGCTCAGCATGTCGTAGCTACAGACCAAAACATACTTTTATGGGGATGAATTGCATACATGAACTAAAAACATCATTGAGAGAGTATGACACTTGCCATGCAATAGCTGAGCTTCATTATATAGTGAAAGATTAGAGGCATAGCAAGATCACGTTGAGAGCTCCGCGTTGAGATCACGTTGGGAGCTCCCCCCCATGTCGTGATTTCTCCTCAGCGATCTTGTTCTTTTTCATTTAGTCATCAGACCTGGGTCACTGAGGTAGCAAACAAATCTGCTGCAAAATCATGAGTCAAATAGAAAATAACAATCAGTGTAAATGGAAGTGTGGCTTACACCTACCTCCTGGACCTCACTCCATTCCTGGGAGCCCTAGTGACACTACGACAGTGACACCTTGCTCATGCTGGAGATTGGAAACCTGTATTTACCATCCTGTAACGTGTGGATGGCGACCTCTTGCTCTGGCTAGACTCTACTATCACACACTCTCATATCCCCCCAATCCAATACATGACGTCTATATATACCACTTGTCCCGGGACATCCCAAACCTAATACATACAACTTGTATGTGAACTGCACACAACCTACCTGCACAACCCTCAAGAAGAAGCAGGTATGCCAAGCCCTGGTCAGTCACTAACCGCTTCGTCTCTACCATAGCCTCAGCTTCCCTCCACTTCACTAACAACAGCAATAAGTACGTGTTCACATTAAAGAGATACTTCAGCTTGAGCTCTTTTGTCAACGGAGCGGTGTTCAATGGGAGGGACTGGGCAATTTGTCAGTCTCTTACCCTGGAAACAGCTCAACCTCACTCGCCAAGCCCTCACCTGAATCCACACCTGAATCCACACCTGACTCGACACACCTACTACAGCTGCACTTCATACTTGGTCAACAACTTATCAATGGGGCTCTACTTGTAGTGCAAAACAGTGAGTCAATTACTAATTTGAGGCGGGAGAAGGCACCTATCAAGCTTCTACCAGACTCGAGCAGGCACCTATCCAGCTTCTACCAGCAGACTCGAGCAGGTACCTATCCAGCTTCGACCAGACTGGAGAAGGCACCTATCCACGTTCATCTACCAGCAGACTCGAGCAGGTACCTATCCAGCTTCGACCAGACTGGAGAAGGCACCTATCCACGTTCATCTACCAGCAGACTCGAGCAGGTACCTATCCAGCTTCGACCAGACTGGAGAAGGCACCTATCCACGTTCATCTACCAGCAGACTCGAGCAGGTACCTATCCAGCTTCGACCAGACTGGAGAAGGCACCTATCCACGTTCATCTACCAGCAGACTCGAGCAGGTACCTATCCAGCTTCTACCAGACTGGAGAAGGCACCGATCCACGTTCATCTACCATACGACAGAGTCAAAGCTAATAAGGTAATAAGCAACATCATAACCTACCATAATGAATTTCTGAGCTCACCTGCATAGCACCAAACACGGCTCATTCATCCGAATTGACATTTTCAGCTACTAGTTAAGCTTTTTGAGCCTTGCTTGTGTGCAGTTCTATCCTATAGTTGGGCCTGATGAGTTGAATGTTTGATTTAATGGGTCCAATAATGGCGAATCAGCCGGATAACCAACATAACGGCATTCAGCGTTATTGCATACAATTTCATGTTTTTGGGATTTTTTTCTCCCAATATGAAGTTGATGATATCTGCATTTTTAACACTTCGTATAATGGGAAGTAATTTAGAGGCATTTTCCACCATACAACATTCAGGCACGCTTTCTGCTAAGTAAATGCTCTCAACCTCTCATCATTATTGCACCAAGAACATGATATTGGAAAACAGGCAAACAATCGTGTGCAGAGATGCAGAGTTAGGGTTATGTTCATGTGTATTCAGGGTTGCAAGGACATTAAATGAGAAGCATGATAGTGAGCACTTCATCTCAAATCAAAACAGATTACTAACTCCATGCCGCCTGCTAATGAATATGGTTCAGCTATCATCAGAAGCACCCATCATCTTGGAGGTAAAACCTTGTCTATCATACCCTAAACCTTGTTGATCAACCCCAGCCTTAGCAAAGAACGCCGCAGCTGCTCACGATCTCCTGCAGGGGCACCCTTCCCCAACGCTCCACAACGATGGATCTGATCCAAAAGCCTTTGGACCCACAACACAGGCAGCAACCCATCGTAGCAAGGTGTGCTGCCAGCCCTGCTGCTGCTGCTGCTGCTGCCATAGTTGTCACTGCAGATTCCAGCTGCATCATTTTGAAGATGGACGTCCTTGTATTTATCATGGTAAGATGTTGATTGAGAAGCTATCGCATTTTCACACAGTGTCGCTGCTGAGTCAGCGATCTCAGCCAAGTCCCTCGGGCGGCAGAGCTCTAGAAGGGGTGTGGATGCCAGAAGCAAAGTATGAACCCATGCAGGGCCTCCTACTAGGGTGCTGCTAATGCTGTTGCCACTGCCTGCCAGCAGGTGGAAGCTGGGAGCTGCGTCTCCTCCAGGATGATGACATGGAGAGGACACACTATCCTCCACACTATCCTCCATGGGACTCCATTCCCTCTTGTTCTGAATGATAGGATTATTTGGGTGGGTGCTGTATTCATAAGCTTCATGAGCACCAGTAACCATGCTGCTATTGCTGACTAGACCATTCATAACCAGGGGAAGGAGGGGTTGGCTGAGGGCAGGCCCTTTCACTGAGGCACCCTGGGTTAGGGACTCACTCCTGGTATGACTTACCCCATTGTCAAAACCTGGGTAGCTGTCTAGTAGCCACTCTTCAGTCATTGCCTCCATCAGGTCCATACCCGAGTCCACACCTAGATTGCCTGCGTCCTTGACTTCTCTCTGAGAAACGATGGTATCATTTACTCCCTGGAGTCCTTTCTGGTAACCAGGTTCCTTCTGTTCCAGATCAGAGGCTTCACAACTGTTATCATGTTGTTGCTCCTGGTAGGAGGAAGAGGAGCAATGCACCTGGCCTGCAGGAGTAAGGGCTAGGGGATGTCGGATGGTGCAAAGGCCTTTCAAGATCATGCAGAGCTCTTGAGGTCGACACACAGGTAGGCAAGCAAGACAGCGCTGACTCAAATGTGCAGCAACTGGATGGCTCCAGTCCAGCAGCACAGGCTCATAATGGCCTGAAGTACGTGGATTGTGACCCTCAAGAGTTGATGGCCTCAGCTTATCTCTCTGACGCTTCCCTCTCACTTCCTGACTCCTCGACTGGACTCTAGACAAGGCATGCATACCACTCCCTAAAGATGCGAGGTGCGAAACTTGCCACTGATGTACTGTGGTCCCAACAGCCTCCCAGTAACCTTCCAGCCAGCCTTTTGATGGGATGTATTTTAGTTTGCCCAGAGTATAGAACAGGCTAGCTAAGTGTTGGTTGGAGAAGCCCTCGAATGAGCGATGAGCTGCGCGGGTCAGCACTTTCAGTATCCAGTCAGGGGACAGGGTTATTTGCAAGCGCGTGATTGAGATAAGGAGTAGTGATATGTCTTGAGGGTTGAGCTCATAAATCTGTTCTCTACAGAGGACAGGCGAGAAGAATACCCCTAGGTCAGGAGATTGTTGGGTCAGGAGATTATTAGGTTAGCTGAAGTATGTGCCAATACCAATATTGCAAGGCAACGCTTAGAGGATTTGTAAGGATCTGAGGGCGATGAAGGGATCCTAGAATTCAAGGGATCAAGAGATGATTCTGCAAGATACAGCGGCATCAGAAAACCAAAGCTAAACCATGCAAAGAAAAATTTATGCCTACCAAAAAATTATGTTATCACTTGCACTCAGCCACACTATTGAAGCCATGTCACTGGACTCCACACTTTTAGCCATTCCACTCACCCACACTATTGAAGCCATGTCACTGGACTCCACACTTTTAGCCATTCCACTCACCCACACTATTGAAGCCATGTCACTGGACTCCACACTTTTAGCCATTCCACTCACCCACACTATTGAAGCCATGTCACTGGACTCCACACTTTTAGCCATTCCACTCACCCACACTATTGAAGCCATGTCACTGGACTCCACACTTTTAGCCATTCCACTCACCCACACTCCTCCAACAACTCCTGCAGCCATGAGATCAACACTTCCGCCTTGATCCCTACACCAGATGTTGTAGGACCTTCAGTAGAGAAAACAGTAGCAAAAACTGCACTTTCAGACATAGATACACACAATTACACTTATACACACACACACACACACCATGAATGACAAGTACTGATGTTTGAGTTGCCCTGAAATATAGATTGAATGCCCTCTTGACATCTTTATCAGCAAGAGAGCGGTTGCATCATTTCTAGCCGTGGGCTCCACACAACAAAGGCTTATGTTGAGGGTTCATGCACATCACGGCTCCGCACAACAAAGGCTTATGTTGAGGGTTCATGCACATCACGGCTCCGCACAACAAAGGCTTATGTTGAGGGTTCATGCACATCACGGCTCCGCACAACAAAGGCTTATGTTCAGGGTTCATGCACATCACGGCTCCGCACAACAAAGGCTAGGGTTGAGGGTTCATGCACATCACGGCTCCGCACAGCAAAGGCTTATGTTGAGGGTTCATGCACATCACGGCTCCGCACAACAAAGGCTAGGGTTTAGGGTTCATGCACATCATGGCTCCGCACAGCAAAGGCTTATGTTCAGGGTTCATGCACATCACGGCTCCGCACAACAAAGGCTAGGGTTTAGGGTTCATGCACATTACGGCTCCGCACATCAAAGGCTAGGGTTTAGGGTTCATGCACATCACGGCCCCGCACAACAAAGGCTAGGGTTGAGGGTTCATGCACATTTGTTTTGTTCATGAAACATACACCTTACCAGCTGCGACAAGCTGCAGAGGTTTCCACAATGCATGGAGCACACAATGATGACTCACCCACTGATACCTCTTTTTGAGCCAGACGATTGTGACCACCTTTCTCTGGGCCTAGACCTGCTGAGTCAGACAATATGGATCTCATTCTGAACTCTGGTAGGTTCCTTGTTTGCCCAGATCCGAACTTGCTTAGGGACCACAATGAGTTCACCAGATCCTTATTGGAGAGGAAACGGAGTCGCCCTTGTGATAGTCTTAGCATTCCTTGCAGCACTTGATACAGAGTGACAGGGGGGGCTGCCTGCTGCGAACCCCATGCTTCCGCAAGATGAGAACATTGGTTTGGCTGCAGAGTTGACAGTGTGGTATGATGAAGGGTTGGAGAGGAGGTCAAGGGGGAGGCTGACTCGTGTTGACCAGGCCACCTGTAGCCACTCTCCATAGGATTCTCTCCTCTAGAGGTATGAGGCGATCCAACAGGTTCTTTCTCACAGCTGCACTCACTTGCAAGACAGCGCACAGCACTGTTTAAGGAATGATGAGTGTTTTGAAGCCTCATCTGTGGACGCTCCAGAACCCCATCGCAATTGCCTGTTTGTTGAAAGCCTGCGGCTGCTCTTTGAGATAGCAAGCTTTGAGGAAGTTGTGCGCATGTTGTTGCAAGTGCATGGAGGAGGGGTGGGATGTCCCTGAGATCTAGATCCCCACTTTCAACCAAACACAGTATCCCCTTGAAAATGAGGCCTAGGACTTGTGCTTGAGCTGAGAAGTGTGAATCTCTGACGCTAGCTTTGCTGTGTCTAAAAGATTGCATCTGAGATGTTGAAGACTGGCAGTGGGATGTGGAGTTCTGGGAAGAGCTGCTGTTTGTGACTGTTGGGGAGGAAAGTGGAGACAATGAAGCAGATGCTTCGGGAAGTGGATGAGAGTGGCTGAGAGCACTGAGCATAGGAGATGGCGGAGAAGTGCCTTTCTGTTTCTTCTCCCTTACTTTTGAAGTGATGAACTCAGAAACAGGAGAAGGTAGGATCGGTTTTACATCATTTTGGGGCAAGCATGTTTGTGAGAGGGGTGGGGGTAGGGCTTTGGAAGGAGGCGCCTTGCAAGGTAAACTGCCATCGTACGCAACTCTAGAGACTCTGGCTAGGCTTGACAGGGACGCTGTCAAATGAACAGCGTTCAGCTGAGGACCACAGGACACTATTGCTTCAAGGAGCTCTTGATACGTGTGTGATGTTTTGATGCGCATGGTCAGGCCTTTGAGCTCATATGAAGAGAGTGCACGCCCTTGCAGTACACTGCTCTGCAGCATATCTGAGGTCGTGTCCTGGGATTGATGTGTTGCACTGCATGATTTGTCCCTGCTGGGGCAAACAGGCATTCTCCTTAATCTGACTACCACCCGGGTGCTTCTGATGTGAAAACATCTTACATCTCCATAAATGTTTGGGCAGGACAGCATGTGTAACGATTGAAGGATTGCATGTGCCACCCGTATGTAAGTCGACTTCGACTTCGGCTCCGAACCCTCTGATTTCAACATTCATCATCGTAGCAGAGTGATATATATTAAGTCAAGTGTCCGGAATCCTTGAGAACTAGGAGAAACCTTGGGCACATTTGCACGAGGGATTTCGAATTTTAGAATGGACAATAACACAGAACCATTTGAGGTAAGATTTATGAATATGTTATGTTAATAGTAATACTCATGTAAGCTTTATATTTCTTCTAGGATGGGCAGCACTTTGCATTTGACACAAGCAAAGAAAAATCATCTTCATCGAGAAGACACTCTCTTGCTGCTCTCAAAGACATTGTTACAGGCAAAAAGGACTGGTGGGAGAAGAAGGCCAGCAAGACAGGCAAGTGTCTCAGCTGTTTTCGTCAAACATGTGCAAATCTTGTTTCAATATATGGATGTAGAAAATGCTCATATTCTTATTAATTCATTTGTTTTTACGTCTTTATGCGAACGACATTTTTAGGGGCTGTCGGAAAAGGTTCAAAAGTTGCAAGTATGGTAATGCCCAATTTGGCCCACAACAAAGGTGGTCTCCTGTTTTCCCTTCAAACAAACGATCAAAACAATGGGACCAGTCAGCAAGACTCGGATCCTCGACCCAGAACACCTGTTTCAATGTCATTACCCCAGCTTCAGACACTTACGTTGGACCCCCCTCAGATTTCGCCTCAGAACACTGATCGCTCACCAGGTTCAAGGGCTTTAGGACGCATTCTGAGCAAACTTACCGGACGCTCGCCCAAGTCTGCAAACACCTCTCCATCAGGACTCTGTGGTTCAGCTTCTCGCGCTCAGCAACTTCCCATGTCTGATGTCGATGTGTTTGGTAGCCCAACGCCATCCATAGAAGACTCTGTCGGTAGAGCAGACGATACGGAGCACAGCAAGTTTGATCAGTCATCGTCTGTGCAAGGTACGTCAGAGGAGGTCCTGACATTCTCTCCTATTGAAAAGAAGCTCAACCAAAAGTCAGATGAATCAACTCTTCTACCACTCAACACCATCACATCCCTGCAGCTTCAGCGCGCCTTTGCTGAGAAATTCCCTGCCACTGAGGAGGCAAGTTTCCACGACGCTGAGGACTGTTTTGAGGTACATTTACCTGCAAATGATGCCAGAGAACCAGGGATTGAGACCTCTGCCAGAAGTATCACAGACTCTGAATCTGTGGCTTCATTCAAGACCCAGCCCCCGCTTGTGCAGGACCTGCAACTCCTGAACCCTAGTTGCTGGGAGAAGATTGAGGGTGAACCTGATGAGCAGAAGAGAGAGAACAGACCAGGCTTTGCTGAGGTTGAAGTGGATGATAAACAGCAGCATGAGCTCATGGATGCAGGGGATTTGAATACCACGTCATATCACAAGGGTAGTGCATGCGATGAAGAACAAGATGATCAAGATGAAAGCATGGATGCTGGTGATGCAACTTTGCAAATCTGTGAGGCCTTGGTCCAGCTTGCCAGCTCAGCACCTCCAGTCAGTCAGTGCCCACTAATTGTGCTGGAAATGCCACCGCAAGACCCTGCCTCCCCTCACCCCCTGAACTCAACCTGTTGCCAGGAAGAAGAGACTCTCCATGCTGCCTCTGAAGTAGATGAGATCATTCATTCTACCTCTCACATGGAGGTGACCCTCCTTGCTAACTCTCACGTTGTGGAGACATTGTATGCTGCCTCTGATGTGGAAGAGACCTTACATGCTGCTTCTCATGTTGAGGAGACCTTCTATGCTGCTTCTCATGTTGAGGAGACCTTCTATGCTGCTTCTCATGTTGAGGAGACCTTCTATGCTGCTTCTCATGTAGAGGAGACCCTTCATGCTGCCTCTCCCATGTTGATGTCACCAATGATGCTGGACAATGATTGTCCCCCTACAGCCATCCTCATGCCCTGTGATGACACGCCTGACCAAGCTGATACTCAGGTCATTGACATGAGGAGCCAGCCACGCACAAATGTTGCAGACATGAGCCCAGTCCGTCAGATAGACAGTAGCTTCTCAGCAACTGCCATTGAACTGCAATACAGTGCTTGTTATGGCCACATGACCGAGGGACACTCTGAAGTTGATCATTTATGTCCTCAGGGTTCTGACTACAATGCTGTATCAGACCTCATAAATGAGAGTGTGGTTCCTGTCACCCCTCTCAGGACACCTTCAGAACCAGTTGAGGTCCAAGGCTCTCAACCACACTTAAGTGCTGACCTTGAAAGGATCAGCGAGTTGAGCCGCCCTGAAGAACCTGTAATGGAACAGTTTCCCCGAGTTGAGGAGTCTGGCCACCACCACCCTATTCCTCCTGGAGAGGAAGAGTCTTTTGCCATGGATATAGATGACCTGGAGGTCTCAGGGATTGTTCCTTTGCCCAATGAACCTGCAATCTTACTTCCTCTGGTGGAGGGTTACGTGCCAGCATCAGAGACAGTCGTAGCTGAATCAGTTTGTGCCCTTGAACTTTCACTAGTGCCTGACCATGTCATGGAAAATGATTTACATGCCTCTGTCCAGTCTGATGTTGCTGGAGCTGTAGCAGCTGCGATAGCCCTCCCTCAGGTGGAACAAATGCCTGTTCCAGAGATCGAGCCTCAGCATGAGCTTCCTCCAGCTCTGAAGGACCTTTCATTCACCAGTTCTGACCAGTCTCAGAAGCAGCAGCCTTTTGTGGACAGGAATGCCATGGCAGCAGCAGCTGAGGAGCAGCAGCCTTTTGTGGACAGGAATACCATGGCAGCAGCAGCTGAGGAGCAGCAGCCTTTTGTGGACAGGAATGCTAAGGCAGCAGCAGCAGCTGAGGAGCAGCAGCAGCAGTTACAGCAATCACATCACTTAGGGCCTTTGCTTGAGCAAGCCCAGGAGATCATGCATGCTGAGGATGAAGGCATGGAGGTAGACCCTGTTGAGTTCTCTGATAGTGCTTTCTCAGGAGGTGTTCAGGAGGCTCTAGATGCGGGCGTAGAAGCATGGCCCTATGCACCTATGCAGTGCAAGGATCCAGAGGTAGAAGAAAGTGAAGAGGTACATGCCCTGGCAGAGGAGGAGGGAGCTCCTACAATGGAGGCATTGGAGGCTTGGCTCAAGGGAGGCAGCGTAATGCCAACAGCAGCAGCAGCAGCAGCAGGATCTCCAGCTAGCAGCCATCACGCAGCTGCTGCTGTGTCCCTCAAAAGTGTTCTTCTCCCAGCCAGCCCCATCCCCTTCACTAACCTTCATTTGGCTCCAGCATCACCTTCACCATCTTTGATGTTAAGCATGCAGCAGGAGGAGGAAGGCAGCCCCTTGTTCCAGCCTATGGACATGAGCGAGGAGGGAGGTATGTCAACAACCACAGAGGTTCACGGCTTCACCTTCAGCAACTGCCTATTGGAGCATGAATTCCCACCTTTGGAAACCACGCCATCCCCAGTAGCCAGTCAAACAAACTCACCTAGAGTGACCATCCAGGTGTGTCCACACTTTAATGCCTGGTGCCTTTGACTGACTATCGCTCAAGATATATGCATGATTGCATTTACAATTTACAGTAAAGAGCATGGTGATTATGTTTTCATCCAGCGCCCTTTGAGGGACTGTTGCAGGATGAGAGAGCTCTGCATATTTATGTGCCTCCCCACACATTCCCCACACATTGTTGCAGGATGAGAGAGCTCTGCATATTTATGTGCCTCCCCACACATTCCCCACACATTGTTGCAGGATGAGAGAGCTCTGCATATTTATGTGCCTCCCCACACATTCCCCACACATTGTTGCAGGATGAGAGAGCTCTGCA
>BEGY01000054.1:110075-161353 GCA_002335675.1 Chlamydomonas eustigma | reverse complement strand
TCCGAGACTCCATCCCTTTGTTCAGTATTCGGCAGTCCTTCATTGGCCAAGACAGTCTGTCCCTAGATAGACTGTCCTTGGATGACATCGCACCTTTCTCCAGGAAGAAGCAGCAGCAGCAACCAGTCCTAAGCACCCTCCTGGAGGATCCTGACAGTGCCATTCTGGTGAGTGGAGCTGCTAGCCCAGAGGAAGCAGCAGGTAACCAGGCACCTCAGCAGCAGCAGCAGCCTTATGCCTTCTCTCCACTCCCAGGTCCATTCGCACCCCCTGCTGCCCGTGCACCTGCTGCTTCTGTGACACCAGGTGGTGCCATCAATGGCCGTGCCATTGCTGCCAAGGCTGCTGCTGCCTCAGCCCTGAAGTCGGCCAGCAGCAGCCACACTCCTGCAACTGGTGCTGGTGCTGCACGAGGCCGTTTTGGTGGCCCCTCACCTGTCCCCACCTCAATGGGATCCAAGCTCTCAAGTGCCCTTCATAGAGATCCAGCAGGCACTCCCCTGTCCCAACAGGTGGGGGTGGGTGTGCCTTCATACTTGTATGGGGACTGTGACTAGAATGTATGAACTTTGGCAGGAGGCCTGCTTCACTATGATATCTTCAGGGTTGCAATGCAGGGCATTGTGCACAGAGCACATCCTCTGTTCTTTTAATGTCGCGAGAGTGGTCACAAACAAGTTTTGAAGGAGTGTGGCTCAATGCACACATAGTTCAGAGCACACATAATTCAGGGCACACATAGTTCCCCTATTTTAATATTTTTGTTCTTCAAGCTCTTACAGAAGCCTTGGCAACGCCACCAATAGGTAACAAAGAAGGTTGTAGGTGGCGCTATCAAAAGGACCACTCCATTAGCTGCCACTCCTAAAGCACCAGCTGCTGTACCCGCCAACCATTCATCTCAAGGAACTACCCCTTCCCCTCCACTCAGTGGTCGCACTTACGGCTTGAATCCTTGGAAGCCAGTATTGCCCTCTTCACGCATTGCTACCAAGCTGGCTACACCTGCCGCTGCTGACAATGCTGTCATACCTCAAGAACATCCCTCTCCGCATCATGTCGGAAACCTGGCACTTGGGTTGAGTCCCGTTGCCAGTGCACGAGCTTCTCCTCTCTCATCAGCTGAGAAGGCAGCACTTGCAGCTCAGAACCAGTCAACAAGCCATGTTGCTGCAGCTGTTGCTACTACTCCAACCCCTCCTGCTGCAACAGCCGCATCCATGGCAGCTCGCCTGGCAGCTCTGATGCCTAGCTCCTGGGCTACCCCATTGGCACAGATGGCAGCGTTGCCAGTTGAGGCAGCACTACGTATACCGCTCGGAGATGCTTCTCCCTTTGGTTTAGAAGACTGGTCCAATGAAAACTCCAACATTGCCGAGGAGGCGCGAAAGCTGTTCAGCACCTTGGCTGTAGGGGAAGGGGGTCAAAAAGGTGGTTCTGAAGAGGGGCTCACATTCAAGCTCGCGTCAGTTGCAAACAATAACTGCTACTTTACTACTAGGGATCATGCAACGTACCATAGCATTCAGGACATCTAAAATGAAGATGGCTTGAGGATACTTGTTATGTGGAGGTCCCTGTTCTTTGTGACTCATTGAGGGTCTTGCAAAAGAATGATTCTTAAGACGCACATTCTATCATCCATTGCAGGCAAAGGCCTCCGTACACCTGTCAACGTCATGGCTAGTCACCTAGGCAACCTGATGGGATCACATGTTGGAATCGTACCGTTGCCATCTCCCAACTCGGTTCAGGTGCTGGAGATGCAGGTGCAGATGATGCTGCAGAAGCTGGCGGATGCTGAGGGTCAGCAGGCGGCGTTGGAGAAGGAAAATGAGGGTCTGAGGGATCAACTGCGAACCATGGAGTTTCAGAGTGTGATGCCCTCAGAGGTGGGTGGCATCTAGCATGCCCATGCAGTCTAAACTACCCTAACTAAATTGTTTGGCAAGATGTTTTGGCCCCACACATCGCCCCACACAAAAGAGGTTCCTACCTAGTTTTCCACTCTTTTCCGATGGGCGTTACCTGTACAGCTACCACTCACCTTATGCATTGGTTAGCCTTCTCAGTTTGTACAGCTACCACTCACCTTATGCATTGGCTAGCCTTCTCAGTTTGTACAGCTTCCACTCACCTTATGCATTGGTTAGCCTTCTCAGTTTGTACAGCTACCACTCACCTTATGCATTGGTCAGCATTCTCAGTTTGTACAGCTACCAACCACCTTATGCATTGGTTAGCCTTCTCATTTGAAGATACGTGGACAATCAAGGACTTCCGCTTGTGTTTCAGAGGGTTCACAGCTAGTTGATACGTGATAAATCCGTCTACTATCATGTTAATATTTATTGGTTATGTTTAAGTGTTTAGTGTGGACATGCGGAGAATTAATATTGTATTTTGTTCTGTAGGGTGTGGATGACATGGAGCGGCAAGCCCGTCAGTGTGCTGAGGAGCAGCTTGCCCTCATGGCTCAGCAACTGCAAGCGGCCGAGGAAGTGGTAGGGAGATTAAAGAAGGAGGCCTCCGAATCTAATCAGCAGTCTGCTGCCATGCAATGGAAGCTGGAAGAAGAGCGTGTGGCGTATAGTGTGGAGGTGGAAACATTGAAATTCAAGCTGAATGAGGTGTGTGTGAATTGAGTGATCAAGGAGGGGATTCGCCTTATTCCCACATTCACTGCACACTAGTGTGACCTGTGCCCAGAGAGCTGGTGGTGTACTAGGCATTGCCTTGTCTAGAAGCTTAATTGTTTTCATCACTTTTTTGTTTTTGATAGCCTGGATATTCACGTCATGCATCCTCTTTGCTGTGAACATGATCTCATGCATGCACCTCAAATACCGTGGATGTTGGTAAGCAGGTGACTCAAGAGCGCGACGCATCATTTGCAGAGGCTCAGTCTCTGGCAGCCCAACTCTCCTCCAAGGCCAAGGAATGCGACACCTTCCAGTCCACACTACTGTCTGAACAGCGCCGCCTTGAGGAGCTGCAGCAGGTGCCATCTTGCCTATTATTTATAAAGAAAGGTGTACTGTACTTATCTTGCCCGTATAACATGGACGCCGCTGAAAGAAAGGAAAGGTGTAGCCTTGGTGATGCGTCAGGCTTCTTAGGGATTTGCTGAAGGGGGTCTGATGCTGAAATGTACAGGTGGCAAGAGCTAAGGATGCTGAGTGCAGCCTGTTACAGAGGATGAATGCAGACACCAGCGCAAAACTTCAGAAAGCATTGGAGAACTTGACAACTGTTCAGGTCAGTGTTGTCATATCTTCTATGATTGCAGCCCTGACAGGTGAATGTTGTCACGTCTTTCATGTCACACTGTAGTGTATTGGTCAGTGCTGGAGCTATCCATGATGAAGTGTGTGGCTAGAAGTTGAGATCTGTGCCCTTGTAGGTCAGCCAGAGGCGACAGGCTGCTGAAAGTGAGAGTAAGACTGCTGCTCTAGGTTCAGCTTTGTCAAGGATTCAACACGACCGGGACAATGTCAGCCAAGAGCTATCAGCTGCAACATTGCGGCTGAAAGAAGCTGAGTCTCAAATGCTGAAGGTGAGAAGAAGGTGATCTGATATGATTTTAGTTACAGCAGCTGTTACATATGTCAAATCTGATAAAATGGTATTTTCCCTGGTAACTCCCAGATGCGAGAGCAACTAGCAGCTTCTGGGAAGGAAAACAAGGAGTTGCTGGGTATCTGCAATGAACTGCTTTCACAAGTAGAAAAAGGGACTAAAGATGCTTCTAAGTAAATAGTGGCCGGCCTCATTACCTCAGTTGTGAAATGGTTACAAAGACAGAAATGCTCTATAAATAGTAATTATTTGGTTACGCACATTGTAAACTATTCGAATTTGAGTTTATTGGAAATCGCCATTACGTATGAGGAAGGAGGCCTCAACGGTGAATAGAGACTCGAAAATCTTTAGTTCTGGAGCGACAGATTTTTTGTTGAAGCATGAAAGGCTGCGGAGTTCAATAGATCTCAGCCAGATATTGAAAAGTATAAAATCTCAATTATCTGATCAGACACAAGCTCTTCAATATCTGTGTGCTTCAATCAAAATTTCTTTAACTCAGACACTCTTTCCTACTCTTCTTACACCTGTCTCTATTTAGCAGCCTTTAAATGCTTCACAACAAACGTAACATCTTGAAATATAGTGAAATAACGAGTGGAACTCAGCATCTACACAGGTGCAGGCCACTTAGCATAATGGTCTAAAAATAGTTTTATTGATTTTATTATGCATGTACTGGTTTAATCCTCATATCATGCGCTTGATATTCAGACTCGCGTGTTGTTCGCAGGTTGCATTATATGAATACTCCGAATACTTTAAATTGTTCAAGCGCAAGCACAAGTGGAAAAGCCATAGAGGAGAGGGGAGTTTCAAGGGCTTCAGGAGACCGTCTATTATCTACGGGGAAGTCTAAGCTATATTCTTTAAAGCGAACTCAAGAGAGCTTTGGCATAGAGCTGATCCATCGCTCATCTCAGCAGCTGGTGAGCCATGTTGAATATATGTCTTGTTCAGTTGATGTGATTGTATCTTTGTCAAATTGCATTTTGAAACGAAATCAATTGTACTATGCCTGGTCTTCTGTATATCGTTATGTCAAGAAACGCTCACGAAGCATTTATTGCAGATGATCGACCAATCACAAGGCCCCTCGGCAGAAGACATCTCGGAAATCTTGCCTTTACTTTCTCCAAAACAGTTGGCAGATGCCATATGGGGATTTGCGAAGTCTGGACACACACCTGACAACGATATAATGATGATGATTGCTGAGGAGGTCAAAAGTAAATTGGATAAATTCAGGTACGCTGATCGACAGGATATATTCATCGCATGTACATTTGCATATGTCGAGAAATATGCACATCCCGTCTCATCTCGGAACCTCATCAACAACCAGTGTCTCAACATACAGATCTCAGGACCTCTCTAATATCATTTGGGCCATGGCTGTTCTAAAATATCAGCCTGAGAGTGCTTGGTGGGATGAATTTGAGCGACAGGTAAGAATGGCGTGCCTGGACTGGACTATGCAGACACATAAGACAGCAGAAGTCATATAAATAGCATTTCAAATTGAAAGGAAGTATTTTTTGTACGTTATGGGAAAGCTGCTGTTAACTTTTTTGAACGTAATGGTCATGAGTAGGTGTACAAGAATGTAACTGACTTCAGTGGACGTGAGTTGGCCAACCTCATGTGGGCTTTTGCAATCCTAGAACGACAACCAGGCTGGATCACTGACAGTGTTCTCTCGCACGCAATGGATAGCTTGCAGTCCTACTCGGCAAACAGCTTGCACTTGGTGCTGTGGAGCTTGGGCAAATTGGGACACAGCCCTGGATCAGAGTGGATGGCTGAGTTCCTTCGTGCTTCTCAGGTAATTATATGCCCTCTCCTATTGGAACTCATATCATTTGAACCCAACATCAAATTTGTGTACATTGGAAATGCCTCATGACCCTCCCCTTCACGTCTCCATGTATCAGGCATGCTTCTTTCAGTTCACTCCCTCATGACCCTCCCCTTCACGTCTCCATGTATCAGGCATGCTTCTTTCAGTTCACTCCCTCAGAGATGGCAAACATCATTTGGGCGTTCGCTAAGCTCGGTGAGTTAGACGTTGTTAGAGATTTATGAATGATGATAGAAGGCACCTTGTCTACTCACCTTGTTTTGAGAGACCAACAGAAAACAACCCCTGCAGCTGACCTTCCTGTCTCTAATAGCTGACCTTCCTGCAACCCCAGCAGCTGACCTTCCTGTCTCTAATAGCTGACCTTCCTGCAACCCCAGCAGCTGACCTTCCTGTCTCTAATAGCTGACCTTCCTGCAACCCCAGCAGCTGACCTTCCTGTCTCTAATAGCTAGTTCGGGTGCTTCCTCAGGGACTAAGCTCCCAGACATGTGGTTAGATAACTTCCTAATGGTCACCCAGTGGCGTTTCCCTAGCTTCAGTGCAAAGCTACTTTCCATACTTGTGTGGAGTACTGCAATGATGGAGAGACGACCAAGCAGGGAATGGATGCTGTGCTTTGAGCAACAGGTTAGATTTCTGGGCCATGGTTTTGGGTGGGGTTGGGAGTGACCAGATGCATTGTGAAGGAGTGTAGTGTGAAAACAACTTAGGAAGTGCCCGAGTTTAATGCATCCAGTTGTGTACAATGTAGGGGTTAGGGTTTAATGCATCCAGTTGTGTACAATGTAGGGTTTAGGGTTTAACGCATCCAGTTGTGTACAACGTAGGGTTCAGGGTTTAACGCATCCAGTTGTGTACAATGTAGGGTTTAGGGTTTAATGCATCCAGTTGTGTACAATGTAAATCTTAGTCGCCCGTGGACTCCATGCTGTGCAGGGACAATTTTCAAGTAGGTGTTTAGAGGATGAACTGGCTGTGCATCTTCTCTCCTTAAGTTGATTGCTGCCTCACTCCAGGTTCGTGAGAACTTTGACTCATTCAGTGGTCAAGAGCTGGCCTGCGTTGCTTGGGCTCTGCGTCGCTTTGGCTACACTGGGGAAGCAAATGCAGTTATCTATATGATGGAGAGACAGGACTCATTTCGCCACGTAGATTTCGAGATTCTGAGCAACTCAAAGCTACTCTCGCAGGTTTGTTTTGAGTGCTTCTCTAGTCCTGCATCTCCTGCGTCTCCAAACTTATGATTTCATTTTTAACCTTTGTGAAAGTGGTTTTTGTATTGAGTGCTTTGAAGGTTAAAGAGTTGGTTGTTACTCAGGTGATGACTTGGAGGGGAATAAGCACCATGGCTCAAGGACCTTGAACAGGCTTGCATGACAGGGCGGCTAGTTCCAATAAAATAAGAAGAGATTTAAGAAAGGAGTAACCATGTGAAAGCATCTTGCTGACCAAGCATTGTCTTTCAAGAGCTATTCCCTAAGCAGCTAGCACTCCCCAGTCGTTACCAACGTCGAGCTGACCTTAAAGGTTATGGGCATCAACTTTCTGCAGATATTTACATATTGTTTTTATTTGAGTGACACAGTTTTTTTACATTCTAGTAGATTAGTGAGACGGCCTTCATCCCTTATGGTTATTTTGTTGTTGTTGGTATACATGTACAATCTTTCGCACCCTGTACTCTGTCCAGTCGAGGGATAGTTCTCATTGTTGAGTTGTGCACATGCAGTAGTTTTAAGACATCTTTATTTGTGTCACGCCGGCTAGTTTCATGCTGAGAGGTGACCTTCAGTAAGGCTTCACAGGGATGAAATAAATGGCTCTGTTTTAAGTATCAACAGTTTATGTTAGATGTACGTGTACGTGCCCAATGCTCAATAACATGGCTGATGAAGATGGGAGCTTATCTATGTATGTTGCACAGAATTCAGTGTGGGACGAATGATAGTCTTCTTTGTTATTTGTGCTTTCTCATTTTCTGTGGCTGTAGGCTAACCTCCACATTTGCATCAGCTTTTTTCTTTTATGTGCTTCCACCTACAGCAACTAGCCTGTCGAAGCTACTTGTTTTTCTAGAATCATGTAACATCTCAACGGGATGGTGTTCTGCCCAGGTCGGGGTCTTGAAGGGAAATGAAGGGCGAGAGATGGGTCTGCTTTGAGAAGGTGTCTTGAAGTTGTTCAAGTTACGTCTTGTGGTAACTTGAACAGCTTGGTCAAAAGGAGGCAAAAGAAACCCTCGTGTGCACGCTTTGTCATTGCATATACATCAAAGACCTTGATACAACGATGTTGCAAAACCATCAAAATGAATAATGCACGGTGTGCGCACAAGTGTCACAAAATAAGTGTGAATCCGAGATCCAACAAGTTCAGTCAAAGAGTTCTTGAGAGTAAATCAAACTGTCCGAGATCGCCAGTAAATAGTCGTCAGCAGACAGCTGGTCCAGTTCTCACACTTTTTGACCAGTGCACATCAGTCACTGCCAACCTGATTCTACTGTTACTACACTCATTGTACACAGAACACAGCAAGGCATCGCTCGCAGCTTACTAAGCTCCCAATCATTCAGGGCCTTCAGGCTTCCCTCATAAAAGAAGTCACATGCCCGCTTTATGCCTACATCCCTGCTGTTGACATTCTTTTACCACAAGCATACTGATAGACCTCAGAAATCAATAATCTACACCACACCCTCACAAAACATGACATGACACTCGAATGGAATTCCAGCAAAGAGTACAAAGCGCCCCCAAAGAATCAATACCTCATGAACTTTAAAACTATGGTACAACAACTCGATAACAGGCCCAGCTGACATCGTACTAGACAGTGCCCCTATAAATTTAAACATTGAAGGTCCAGAACTTTCTGATTGAGGCATATGCTGCTGATCCCTGTTGCATGCGATAGAGATCATTAGAGCGCACAGTCAACCTTAGGTAGGTCCTATTCCACGCATCCATTCTCTTAAGACCCTCCATTCCTGGATGACATGTTTCCTGCTCCATTGTTTCCAGCCAGTGGCAAACGCAATTGCTGCTGCTTCCGCTTACTCCACAACCTGTTGTTCAGGCGCTTGTTCAGGTACGCTGGCATGTACTCAACAGCAGACAGATCCGTGGATTGGAGCATCTCCAGTTCTTCAATGACGTCATCGTCTGACAGCTCAGCCAACTGTCCCAACACCTATTGAGGCAGGTGACAAGGCAACACAAGACAGGTAGGACTTATGGCAAGCAACTGCAAAGCAAGAAGACAGGGAACCGACTTGGATGATGTAGGAGGTAGGGAATTTGTTCAACAGGAAGTCACAGGTATGAGGAGCCTTTTGAGTTACAGGTATTAGGAGCCTCTGGTTCTAAATTGTTATGGCCTTCACCCACATTCCCTCACCTTTATAACACACATTCCAGCACCTATTCCTCACCTTGATAACACCCGCATCAAAATGCTTCCACTCAAGGTGGTTGCAGCGGTTAACGATGTCCTCAATTCGACGATACAGTCGCAGTGGAAGCCTCTGAAGAACAGCCTTTGCCGACATATGTGTACTGCAGATGTACAAGGTACACCAATCACATACCACAAATAGTAGCTTAGTCACATAACGGAATTCCTACACATCAGGAGCCCATATCAAGGACATTGCCTGGATCTTTTAAAAGGATCCTAAGCCCTAAACCCTAAACCCATATCAAGGACATTGCCTGGATCTTTTAACTACCGTTCAGGAGAACACAGATCAAATATCTTTGGCAATGCCTTGTAAGTAACCCAGTGTTGAGATAGTGTATGAGGCAACGACTCCAGTTCACCTGTTAGTACGAACAGGTGCAGAGGATGCAGTTTCTGCACCTCCTCCGGAAACTGCCATGCCTCCTCCTCCACCAGGAGTCAGCACATGCATGACAGAAGAACCGCTTGCTCCGCTAACAGCGGAAGACGGAGCGGAGGAGGCAGCAGCAGCAGTGGGATGGAAGTTCTTTATCACGTGATTCAGGTATGCTGCTGGGTGCTGCAGCGCTGAGACGTCTCCACCCTCAAGTGTGCGTAGGGCTGCAAGAGCCTCATCCTCATTCCCCTTTAAACCCAGCTGAAACATGACTCCTTCGTCAAAGTCCTCAGCCTGAACAATGGAGGACCACCTTCTTGGATACATCAGATATGGAAATTACATAGCTTGGAGATAATATGAAGACAGGGATTAAGCATTCAGCAAATGATGGGCATGGAATTTATTTTCATTGTTCACTTGAAGGGAATCACGTCTAAATGTTAGAGTCAGTGTCTCATGCATACAAAGAGTACAAGTAATACCTTGAGTCCAGGCACAGTACGAATCAAATGGACAATCTGAGCTTGGAGCCTGGCAGATATTTTTACGCTGCTGTTGGAGGAACTTCGTCCAAAATGTGGTGCCAGGTCTAAGGCTGACGCAGCTTTTGATGTAAGTGGAGGCAGTGGGTAGCTTGACCCTTGGAATCCAGAGAAAGAAGCAGCAGGTTGAACATGAGAGGAGGCTGTCTGCAGGAGGGAGGCGGAATTCAAAGGGTAGCCTCCCGACAAGTTTAGAGGAGGAGGAGTCCGGGACGAGGAAGCGGCGGTTGCTGCTGCAGAAGCCGTGGCTGCTGCCTGCTGCCGCCATGCTGCTGCCGCTGCCGCTGCTGTGCCAGGTTCCCTTGCTGCCACTGCTGCCCAGCCCGTTATCACCCTGCTGGCAGGTCCTGAAGGTGACGACGATGAAAAGTGAGGGGGTCCTCCCCCACCATTCATCCTACCTGCAACCTCTCCACTACCTCCATTCACACTCAGAGAATTCACTTGATAAACAGAATTTTGAGCAGCTGATTTGTGAGTAGTGTGATGCTTGTTGCCGTTCATGAGACCAAAGCCTCCACCCAACATTTGTTGTCCTGGTAGTGGTAAGGAGAGAGAGGAGGAAGAAGAAGATGCAACATTTGAACCACAAGCTGCTGCTGCTGCTGCTGCTGCAAAGCTGACCTTTGCTGTGGCTGCACTGTTTGAAGGTGCAGAACCATCGATGCCAGAGGCGAGGGTGAAGGGCATGCTCGAGGGATGAGGCTGTTCAGAGGAGGGTTTAGAGGAGGGTGCACTTGTGCCGGGCGAGATGCCCAAAGGGCTGAGCCGAGAGGAGGCTGATCCCACTGAGGTGCCCTCAATCTGCCTGCTACTGCTGGAGGTGCCCTCGATCTGCCTGCTACTGCTGAACTGAGGCTCAATCTGCCTGCTACTGCTGGAGGTGCCCTCGATCTGCCTGCTACTGCCGAACGGAGGCTCAAAGGAGATAATGGCTTCGATCGTTGTCTCCAGATCCAGAGGACCATGCACTCCACAACCGTCCTCACTCATCTCAGAGACAGAGGATGGCGTGTAGCGGTGTATACCTTCGCTCTTGGACAGTCCAACATAATGCAGCAAGTGCCCGTTCTGGTCTGCAGATTGGAGGCCAGCAGTAGAAGAGATGAGCTCAGAGGGATGTGTAGCAGCTGTGTGAGGTTGGCTCAGTGGAGCACCCTGTGTAGCTGAGGCTGTAGCTGAGCCGTTGTGGCTCAGGGCAGGAATACGAAGCCAGTGTGAGGTAGAGGAGGTGTCTGGGCTATGGGCACTAAAGCAGCCCTCCTCAACTGTAACAAAGGGTGCTGAGGCCCTGCTACCGTCCCTTCTACCACTCTCAAGACCCTTCACGCGTGCCGCAAATTCCTTGAAAGAGTTATGACTGTGACTGCCGTCGACATCGGGTGAGCTTGAGGGCCAGGACAGGGTGTCATGAACAGCTGTACCGCATGTACTGCTGCAGTGGCTGCCACCTAGCATGGAGGAGGATACCTCCAGGGCAGTTACGGGGGAGACAGTGCAGTTGCCCCCTGGAGGAGGAGGTCTTGAAGGAGGTAATCCTGTGGCAGCAAGATGTGGATGTTGAGCATTAGAAGCAGTAGCAGGGCCTTGCTCCCTCCTTTTATCTACATGGGAAGCTATGATGAAGCTGTGATTGAGATGATCACCTGGTTGGGGAGGAGAGGCGGTAGCGGCATGCCCAGCAGCAGATGTTTCAGAGTGTGGAGGGCCGTTCCAACAGCTGGCAACTTCCTTGGGGACCTCCTGAGAGGAGGCAGCAACATCACTCATGACAGAGGCCCTGAAACTGGTACATGTCAGCAGATGTTGCTCAGATGAAGGATTGCCGAGGAAGCTAGGAGGGCTTCCTGCATGAAAGGAAGAGGCGGACAAACTAGGCTGTTTGCCTAGGCCGGGCACGTCTTGATTCGGCTGAGCTCCGGAACTGCAATGCAAAGCCAGCGAGGCCTCCATTGCTGGTCTTGTGAAAGCACTGCCCAATACTGACTTATCAGTATTGAGAGGTCCCTCATGGAAAGCGGACATGGTGGTACAAACCCTCGGCCTTGTCTCAGCTACAGCTTCAGTTACAGCTACATGTCCAACCATCCCCTCGTCTTCTTTAAACACATTGGGTAGTTTCTGGGGAAAAGAGCAGTGGACTGCAGGGCTGATCATGCCAGTGCCTCCTTGTTGATTGTGTCTTGTTGGGGCAAGTGCAGGACTGATCATGCCAGTGCCTCCTTGTTGATTGTGTCTTGTTGGGGCAAGTGCAGGACCATTCAGTGGGGCCTCATATTCAAACAAAAACTTGGGAAGCCCTGGGGAAGCTGGAGAAAGCTGAGGCAGCTGTGGCCAAGAGCACTGTCCAGTGGCACCTTGAAGGCTTGAGGAAACAGCACCTGCAGCATGGGCCTGCTGCTGCTGCTG
The DNA here is from genome assembly GCA_002335675.1 of Chlamydomonas eustigma. Taxonomy (NCBI): domain Eukaryota; kingdom Viridiplantae; phylum Chlorophyta; class Chlorophyceae; order Chlamydomonadales; family Chlamydomonadaceae; genus Chlamydomonas; species Chlamydomonas eustigma. The sequence goes on along the minus strand of BEGY01000054.1, from coordinate 149,117 downwards.
CTGCTCCAGGAGGCGTTGCCTAATTTCTTGCAACTCTTGATCAAGGATCACCCAGCGTGCAATATGTGGGCTGAGGGCTGTAGGAGCATCATGCCTTGATCTAGTGTAAAGAAACTCTTGATTCAGTACTGCTGTTAAGATGTTTGCTTGGTTATCGCCCTCACTTAGGATCTGCACTGCCCCGTCCAAGTCTTTAAGGAATTGCACCAAGCCAGACCATTGGGAAGAGGATGGCCTCTCAGTGGGCTGCCAGGGTGTCTGTTGCTGCTGCTGTTCTTGCTGTGCCTCAGGCCAGGAGCTTGGATCAAGAACAGTCAAATTGCGCATGGACTGTCCCAACTTCCCATCAAGCAAGCTTAGACTGAGGAGCCAGGGTCCCAGCTCTGTAATCGGCAGCGCCAAAGCAGAACGTCCTTTACATTTGGTAGCTAGGAGATAGGCAGATGCTGCGGCTGCATGCTGCCTGCTGTCAGAATCTAAGGGCCATGTATCACTGATCTGCTGTACGATGTCAGCAGGCACTTCAGGGTTTGAAGGTATGAGGTACTGGATCCCATCTGATGCCCGAAAGGGTTTAGGGTTTTCGACAGTGGGTACATTTTGAGAGGAAGCTCCCGGATGGAAATGATTATTTAAATGAGCATACAGCTGTGGAGCCACTGCTGCAGCTGCTATAGGGCCAGGCTGATGAAGAGGTCTGTTACTACTGCCGATGCTGCTCCTGCGACTCAGCAGCTCAGCAGTGTCCAGCCTCAAGATCAGATTTTTCCAATCTAATGCACTGCTTTCTTCAATCCTGATTGAATGCTCAAGTTTTTCCTGATCAAATGGTGAATTGGCCTCTGGCGGTTCCAAGTGGAAAAGTTTTCTATTAGGGTCGTCTCGCAATAGCGTGGCCTGAATAGGGTTGATACCATTAGCTGTGTTGTAAGCATTTGGTAAACGACTTCGCATAATTGCATCACAGTGAGTGATTCTCAGCCGGTGGTCCGGGTCTTCGAGGAGGAGCAGCGCTAGTTCTCGTCTGCGTAAAGTAACAATGGAAGGTATTATGGGTGCTATTTTCATGTCTGGAATGTAAATAGGTCTCAAAAAGTAAACATAGCGAGGACAACAAATTGGCGCGCTAGGGAAGGGGAACCACACATGATGCACAAGGCCCTTCAAATAGTAATATTGGTAATGAATCAAACAGATGCCATCAGCAACCGTTGTAAATACAATCAGAATGCTCCATAGTAGTCTCGAACTTTGCCAGGGTTTCACCTGAAGACACTGGACTGATCACCATTCGGCCATAAGCTATTTACGTGGGTCCTGAAGCTCTCTAGGGTCTCCCATGCCATTCCAAGCGGAACGTGAGAGGACCTACTGTTGTTCTTCGTGTCCTGGAAGCTGCTGCTTAATGAGAATGCCGTGTACTACCAAATTGAAATAATGCTACCAGTACTCACTGCTAAGGACACAACCTGTGAATGCAAAGGGACTAGGTTTGTTTCAGTTGTAGTTTGCGCCTTTCGTTCAGGCAACACTTTTTAAATGTGATTGATTTCTTACATACAGTACCAAAATTCGAAGGCCCAAGGTTTCGGTACAGCGAATATAGGGCGTGCATAAAGTTCTCACCAGCAGATCAGTTCAGCGCTGCAACAAACAAGAGTATAGCTGAATTTAAGTGGAAATGTATTGTGCGACATTATCAATGTCTAAGGCACTTTGGTAGTTCAAAACATTTGGGCATGCCGAGAGAGTGAGCCTCGACGTACTAAGTACTAGATTGCTCAACACATAGACAGAGCTAGTGCAAACTTCTCTGCATGATGTCTACTGTATACACTTCGTCTTATGAGGCACGAGTCGTCCTTGATCAGGTACTATGTGTAACAGTGTCATGATTAAAGAGATTTGAGCATCGCTTTAGTTTTTAATGTTTATCATAGGTACCAGGTTTTAAGGCTTGTTTCGGAGGTGAAGAATTGAATAGAGCAGTCGCAGCGCTCACAGGAGATGTCGTTGGCGGAACAATCAAGGTACGGAGCGTTTAACACTGATGCTAATAATTACCCCATAGTTTCGATCTGATAGACACAAGCAGGCTCCATGTCTTCAAACAATGCCACTTCCCTACATGCTTTCTGCACAGTTCAACTTTAGCGATGAAATCACACCAAGCACTGCAAGGCTCAGCACCCTATCACCCAACATAGAAAAGACCTCGCCCACACTCTCTCCAGCTAGCTCTTTAGCTCAACCCTCTGCACCTCCTCTCTCAACAGCTCCAAAGCCAGATCACCTGTCAGTTACAAGCCCTGTAGCCCAATCTCGCTGGGGGGATGGAAATTCCCACGGTTCCTTAACTCATCAGGTGATCTGCACCAGCTGCTGCGCAATGTACAGCTCATCAGGTGATCTGCACCAGCTGCTGCGCAATGTCATAATTTTCATGTTGGAGCGCTTTAGCACAACCAGGATTAGCTGCATAAAATCTTCAAATTAACAGCTCCTACACTGTCAGGACTCTGTTTTTAAGTTTGTGAACGAGCCTTGCAATAGTCCCCACACAGTCCTGAATGATAATCAGTGTTAGGACAGAGATTACCGCAGGAAACTCTGGCACAGAAATTCAGATATTCAAATGGCTTTCTACCCAGTCCTTTTCATTGTCAATCTGCATCCGTTTCTTCATTCATGGAATGAGCTTGACACCCTCCATGAGCGCCCTCACCTCCCTAACCTGATACCCTTGATTGCATCACCTCATTCCTCCGACAGGATCCCCTTTTAAAAGAACTCATAGCCACATCAAAAATGTATTCAGAGATGATAAAAGAACAGGAAAACAAACGTGGAGTAGGTGCAAGTGCAGACCATGATGAGCTAAGCCATGCTTTGCACCTTCTTGACGTGCACTACAGCCTAGGCCTGGTACTTCAGGTAATGGGAGGAAGATATTAAGTATCATGCACATTCATTTGTATAAACTCCTACACTAGCTCTTTTGTATAAACTCCTACAGTAGCTCTTTTGAGAAACTAGCACAGACATTCCATTAACACACTTCTATCTGTAAGCATACACTGAAGATACATGTTACACAGAGCTTGACAAGAACCAGTGGTCTAGAAAACTGGTGCAGTGCCTGAAAAATGGATAATGGTGGAAGCTCTTTATCCTCATTTGGAGGATCTGTTCTGCAATCTGTCAGAAGTTGATGTCAAAGTACTCATCAATGAACCCTGATCATTAGGGTGAACCCTGATCATTGAATGCTGATGTTTAAGAAATGTTGAAGGCTTCAAGCAGTTTATTTGGAATGGGTGTTAGCAGAGGAGTAGCAGGAAGAGTTGCAGAAGGCTCCTAGAATATTCTGTAATGCTGAGGTCGTCAAGGCCTGTCAGAACATGTTTTGAGCACGATTGTTTATACTTCTGCAGGAGCTAGCCAGCAAAATACCTGTAGGGAATCCTGACCACTGCATGTACTTGGAACAGGTGAGAGGTTGTATGTGACCACTGCATGTACTTGTAGCAGGTGAGAGGTTGTATGTGAACCTCCACTGTGCACACATGATATGCAGACAAATCTGAATGAAGCTACAAATCTTCAATTTCGTCGGTGTTGTGCCAGTAAGTGACAAGGTCACAGGTTTAGCTTATTGAACTACAAACTCTTGTTATGGGACATATGACCTAACCCTAAACCCTAAACATTATGAGAGACATTACAATATTCATATTTGCATCAATAACCCATTACCACTCGCCTCAATGTTCCATACTTTTTTTGCCACAATGTTTCTTGTCCAGGCTTGTGATGCATACCAGGCAGCCTTGGTGGCCAAACCCACGTCACATGCAGCGCTTTACAACTGGGGTGTTGCCCTAAGTGACCTGGCAAGAGTTTACAAATCCTCAGCGCCCTGTCAAGTGATAGGTGGAGGATCCTCATTGCCAGCAGTGACGCTGAACCAGAGTACATTCTCAGGCTCCACCTCAGGGAAGAGAGGCAGTTTTGGGACAAGCAGCGGCCAGGCAGCTGCAGCTGTGGGTGGGAACGCTTCCACAACAAGGTCAGAAGCTGTTACTGCTGGCTCCAGGTTGAATCAGGGCACAGCGAGTGGTGTAGCGTTGTCCAGACAATGTTTGTCATTAGCTTCTGAAAAGTATGCTGAAGCTGTCAGGCTGAACCCGCAGAACCCTCAGGCTCTGAACAATTGGGGTTTAGTACTTCAAGTAAGTGACTGAAGTCAACTTCACAGATTTGCATGGAATGCGGAGTACTTCTTCTTGTCAACCTATGCAGCGTGATGGTCTTCTTCGCCACGAAAAGCAGCAACTGACGAGTTCTGTGTGCGCTTGTTTGCGGTCCTTTCACCAGGAAATGTCTGTTGATGCTGAAACAATGTCTGAAAGAGACAAGCTGGTGCACTATGCTATGGAAAAATTTAGGTGGGGTTTGTATCAAGGTGCTGACACTGTATCTTAGGGTGCACAGAGTGCAGATATCCTAAGAAATCAAGGTTCAGAGCATATCTCCTTCAATTGTTGGCAGACTTGTGGTAGTCCGCGATGCATGACAGATCTTAGCTCAGATATTGCAACCTCCTGTATGATGGTCCTCGTGTTTTTGTCATGTTACTCAATAGTCTTTCATGTTTTGGTCACGTTACTCAATAGGATTCATGTTTTGGTCACGTTACTCAATAGTCTTTCATGTTCAGAGCTGTCTGTGCTGAAATCTGATGCCCTGTGGATACAGGTGTGCCCTCAGGATGCGACCTGATTTTGACAGAGGGTGCTACAATCTTGGGACAGTCTCATACACTTATGCATGCACCCTTCAGAATGAGCTGACAGAGCAATACAGAGGTGCGCTGTAGGATGAGGTTCTCACCAAGCTAAAGCGATATTGCGTTCCCAGATGTTGCACATTAATTGAAAGTACTAGACAATTTTAATTCAACTGGAACTGACTTCCTTTAGAATTATAAACAAGCAGTTTTTACATGTTTTTTCATCGAAGATGCATACCTTCCAAGAAATGTGCTGTCACAGCAGCCCTTGTGCTGTCTCCAAGTTGACATATGCTGGTTGACACAAATTCACATAACATTGTGATTTGGCATACACTTGACAAAAGATGTCCCCTGCACTTACTCCACACTTCTGCTGTGCCTAGTCTTGCTTTGACTTGTTCCACACTTCTGCTGTGCCACGTCCTGCATTGACTTATTCCACACTTCTGCTGTGCAACGTCCTGCATTGACTTGTTTCACACTTGTGCTGTGCTATGTCCTGCTTTGACTTGTTCCACACTTCTGCTGTGCCATGTCCTGCATTGACTTGTTCCACACTTCTGCTGTGCCATGTCCTGCATTGACTTATTCCACACTTGTGCTGTGCTATGTCCTGCTTTGACTTGTTTCACACTTGTGCTGTGCTATGTCCTGCATTGATAGGGATCTCTTTGGGGTCTCTGGATGATGAGGGACAAGCTCTCAGGCAATCACGAGAGTCTGACATTCGTACTGCTTTCACTACAGCAGCGCAGTACATATGCCTGGCATTTGCAATGCAGCAACAAAAGGTGAGTGCAGCCGTTTCCTCCCACACATTCCTCCCACGCAAGACCTGCACTTCAAATGCAGCTGCTTGCAAACACACCTGATGAATGGATTAAATATGCTGCAGAACATATTATCACTTTTTTTGTCCAGCCGTGTATTGACAGAAGAACTGTGCGGTCATGCAATTGCAAGGTTGACAAACTGTACTGCCATTTGTTTCAGGATGTGTACCGCCGATCGTTAAGCCTGGTTCGCTCAATGCTACCTCTCCCATTTCTGCGGTCGGGAGTACTCACTGTGTCCTCTCCCCCCTCGTCCTCATCCTCCACCTCCTCAGGGGAGGTGTGGAGGCGTGAGCTACTTGTGTTGGACCATAGGTCTTTGCATATCGCAAGCGCGTTAGAAAGCTCTTTGTGCAACAGTGTTAGTGCAGGTAAGGTTGTTAGCATGAATCCTTGAAACCTGGAAGCCTCTCTAGGCTATGTAACTAAGTAGCTTGAGGTTAACCTGCAAGCCTCTCTAGGCTATGTAACTAAGTAGCTTGAGGTTAACCTGCAAGCATCTCTAGGCTATGTAACTAAATAGCTTGAGGTTAACCTGCAAGCATCTCTAGGCTATGTAACTAAATAGCTTGAGGTTAATAACTGCTGGTTTTCTCTGGGGCTTGATAGAAACTCGTCGAAGATTCTGAGATTGGTACAGCAATGGATACATCATTGATATGGAACTTATTGTTTTTTTTCTGACCCGATCTTTGGAATCCATGAGGAGCACACACAAAGGTGGCCACACTCCTAGCCTCCACATCACTTCCAGCTGTATCAAGATGCGCTGCTTTTTACTAATGATTTAGGCACTTCGCCTCGATAGCTGTCTTATTACTCATTATGTGCATGTCGACAGGCATGCCCTTGCCAGCTCAGCGTCCTGCACCTGCTGACTCATCCACACACCCGTCAGTGAAGCTGGTGATCCCGCTGTCGGATGTATGTACTGCCAGGCGATGTTCTGACCCCACCCTTCCCCATGGTTATGGCATTTGGTTAGGACTGGTCAGCAATCCTGCAGTGAGTAACTGACTCAGCACTGACATTCAAATCTTTGTGAAGTGTATGGTGAGTGGATTTTGAATGTGTGTGTCGGTGCACTTTATTTCCCTGGAAAGATTAGGGACCTGTCTTGGAGGGTGTAACGCCCTCTGCAAAGTTATACAAAGTATTTTAAATGAGGCTGTGACTCATGTCTTCATTGCGTCATGTAACATGTGGTCCTCACAGCATTTTTCAGTATTTGCAGTCATGACAAGGGGTGTGCCTACCCCATTTACTAATCTGTAAAACACAATGTACATGATGCCGGATTGATATTTCATGCTCTTAGAGTGCTCTATTATGTTGTTACCAGGGAGTGTACATGGTCGCCGAATCTGCTGAATGTGCTGAGAGTTGGGTTGATGCAGTTCTCCTCTCGGCCCATGTTGTGCAATCTCGAGGAGAGGATGCACTCGCAATCGCACTTACTCCTGCAGTGCATTCTGGCGGTCGGGGCGGAATGTAGCATGACTCAAACCACTCTTGCATACCTACTTGAATTTTTGAAGTCTCTAGAAAATAAAAGAAGATTTTGTACAGCATCAGAAACTGGACGCTACTGCGGAATCACATTTACATTTAATAACGAGTAGTTATGTAGTTCAATTAATCATGTTGGAAGAAGATGAAGTTACATCTTCTGACATCACTACCGTCACCGACCGTTTGGGACTTTCTTGGAGCAGTCAGTGTCAGATTAAAGAGCAAATTGCGTTTTTTCAAAGTTACATTGAAGGTTCAGGGCACGGTCTTGGGACCCAGTTATGGATGATCAAATGCTCCGTCGCATTAACCTTATAGAGGTACTGATCGAAGAATTGATCGCATGTGGACTCCCAACTCCAAATATTCCAGAAGACGCCGCAGAGATGTGGTAACTAAAGTTAAAGCTTGGTTCTAGCTAGGGTCTGAGCATTCGGTCTCCTGATGAGTATTGTTCGAGAATGCTGGCAAGATTGATCCTTACATTTGCCATTCTTCCAATCTTAGCATCAACAAAATATTGATTCGCCATTCCTCAGGCGCAAGAGGATGCCTGCACCTCTGAACTTGCACAGTGTCCTTGTGAACTGTCCTAGTTATCACATGCAATTTGGATCTGTCTATTCCCAGGATTGTCACAGGATGAAACCTAAAATTCAATTGTAGGACAGAAGATGAAATTGAAGCCTTATTCCAGGGTTATGGCAAAAGGGGAAGTGCAGCAGGAGGAACAGGAAACTTTTGCTCCAAGGACTCACAATCCAGCAGCAACCCATATGCTCCTCGATATCCCTTGAAAGCTCATGATCAGGCCCCACTTAATGCGGCAATACAGGCACCATCACAGGTGACATCTCCCAAGCTCTAAAAATCTAAAAAAAAAACAGCTTCCCTAATACAGAGCACTTGACTCCATTGTTCCTTTGGAGCTGCGAACCAACATCATGCTCACACAATCATGTCACCTTTGTTCCTTTCTGCTTGTCTTATTAATAAAACTAAATGCCAACAGAATCAGGATTGCAGGCATGAATATGCAGCCCACCCTTAGGGCCTAAGGCTATCTTCCAAGTCTCTGATTATCCACATATGTAGGAGAAAACTGATGTACCTGATGACAAGAGATTAGTCCATGACTTCGATCCCCCAAGTCTCGAGCAGGAGTCTCTGTAAGTGTAATTTCAAGACTAAGTGTAATTGCATGACTAAGTGTAATTTCATGACTAAGTGTTATTGCATAACTAAGTGTAATTTCAAGACTAAGTGTAATTGCATGACTAAGTGTAATTTCATGACTAAGTGTTATTGCATAACGAAGTGTAATTTCATGATTAAGTGTAATTTCATGACTAAGTGTTATTGCATAACTAAGTGTAATTTCATGACTAAGTGTAATTGTATATCTAAGTGTAATTTCATGACTAAGTGTTATTGCATAACTAAGTGCAATTGCATGACTAAGCCACCTTATGGCACCAATGTGTTCGTAGAAATTAAGAAGAAGAATCAATAGAAGCACTTCCTGGTTTTGGAAAAGAACACTTTTCTCTCATGGGGTGTACAGTCAAAGTCGATTTGGGGGCAATAAAGGCATCAGCATGCAACTGTCTTGAGCATGTATCCCACATGAAGCCACATGTTAAATTTGTCCCCACATATCTTGCTAGAAGAAAGATCATCTTAATAAGAACAAATCCTGTGGCAATTATCTTTATCGCAGTTGGTTCCCAGCCCTCAAGAGGACTGGCTGCCCATCAGACACACCCTTGAGGTAAACCCTCATCTTCTGAGATCAGAGACCTTGAATAGTAGTGACTATGAGAAGCATTCCTCACATAGTACAACATACCCCCCCTCACCTCATACCAGCATAGACACAATTGCATGCGTCTCCACTACAAGGCAATGCGCTCATGTCGGAATCATGGATGATTCTACCTTCAGGCTTAGGGTCATCTGTTTTCACAGCGCTGGAAACGCAGAGGACATGTTCAGTTCCGAAGGAACCGGCGCCAGAAGAGCTCCCAGCCCCCTCCTGGTGAGAGGTTTAGGGATTTAGGGTTAGGGTTAATGCACCCCACACACACTGCGCCCTCCTACTGAGTAATGGGTCTAATACCCCCCCTCACTGCCCCCTTCTAGTTGCAAATGGGTCTCATTTATCTCCTTCCCTCTCCTACACCTGTCTCGCTGCTCTCAACATGCATCTTTTCTGCTGTCCTCATACACCACTCCCACTGCCCTGCTACACCCTGTGGCTGTCAATTGCTGCTTTAGGATTGGTGTCGAACATTTGGTGCCGAGGTGTTAGCAGTACAGCTTCCTGGTAGAGGTAACAGATCGAAGGAAAGTCCATGTGACTCAGCAAGACAAGCAGCCTTCTTGGCTCTAAACATGCTGGCTTCACGGCTCGGTTCAGGACATTCGACCTCACAATCAGATGCTGGAGATGATAGGCAGGTACTGAGTAGATGATAGGCAGGTACTGAGTAGATGATAGGCAGGTACTGAGTAGATGGTAGGCAGGTACTGAGTAGATGGTAGGCAGGTACTGAGTAGATGGTAGGCAGGTACTGAGTAGATGGTAGGCAGGTACTGAGTAGATGATAGGCAGGTACTGAGTAGATGATAGGCAGGTACTGAGTAGATGATAGGCAGGTACTGAGTAGATGGTAGGCAGGTACTGAGTAGATGATAGGCAGGTACTGAGTAGATGATAGGCAGGTACTGAGTAGATGATAGGCAGGTACTGAGTAGATGATAGGCAGGTACTGAGTAGATGGTAGGCAGGTACTGAGTAGATGGTAGGCAGGTACTGAGTAGAGGGAGTGCTGCTTGTTACTGAATGCACCTGCTGTGTTGTATCAACTTACTTCTTGCGAGCTGAAAGGCACAGCTTGATGTTTTTGAAGAGCATGACTACAGAAGTACGGGGTCATGCTTTTTGTTTGCATGGAGACCTTTCTGCATGCCTTGTTGTTAGAGAATAATGACCTTGTTGTTAGAGAATAATGACATATAGTAAATGGAGTATAAGTATTTGGAGAGTTGTGGCCTTGACTTTTGCTGTCCCTTCATGCTGCAGGTACCTTATGTGGTAGTGTCCCACAGCATGGGTTGCTGGGTGGCCTACGAGACCTTGAGGATGGCGATGAGATCAGGTAATGCTTACTTGAGAACTTGATGGTGGAGATGGCATCAGGCAGTGCTGATAAAATCAAGTGTGGATGCAGCCAGTATTTGTTGCTGCCGATCATGAAAAGTTGTGGATAGTATGGAGATGGTTTTTTTACTACATAATATTGTATGCTTTTGATTATGAGAGGATTGCAATCATGCAAAAGTAATGCAAAAGCATATCTTAGTTATGTACACCTTGGTACTGCATCTTAGTTATAGACACCTTGGTACTGCAGCTTAATTATGGACACCTTGGTACTGCAGCTGGGTCCTGCCCACCCTGTCCTGCCATGCTACCATGCTATCGTGCTCCATGCAGGTCTTCCTATACCTATAGCCTGGTTCCCTTCTGCCATGCTGCCATGCTGCCATACTACCTTGCCGCCATGCAGGTCCTTCAATGCCTCTAGCCTGGTCCCCTTCTGCCATGCTACCATGCTATCGTGCTCCATGCAGGTCTTCCTATACATATAGCCTGGTTCCCTTCTGCCATGCTGCCATACTACCTTGCCGCCATGCAGGTCCTTCAATGCCTCTAGCCTGGTTCCCTTCTGTTATGCTGCCATGCTATCATGCTCCATGCAGGTCTTCCTATGCCTATAGCCTGGTTCCCTTCTGCCATGCTGCCATGCTATCGTGCTCCATGCAGGTCTTCCTATGCCTATAGCCTGGTTCCCTTCTGCCATGCCAGCGCCAGACATAGATGAGAAGCATAGACCTTGGAGAAGACAGTCCACACTGAATGAAGGGCAATTCAAGGTAGGATGAATGGCAGTCCACACTGAGTGAAGGGCAGTCCACACTGAATGAAGGGCAATTCAAGGTAGGATGAAGGACAGTCCACACTGAATGAAGGGCAATTCAAGGTAGGATGAATGGCAGTCCACACTGAATGAAGGGCAATTCAAGGTAGGATGAATGGCAGTCCACACTGAATGAAGGGCAATTTCAAGGTAGGATGAAGGGCAGTCCACACTGAATGAATGGCAATTCAAGGTAGGATGAAGGGCAGTCCACACTGAATGAAGGGCAATTCAAGGTAGGATGAAGGGCAGTCCACACTGAGTGAAGGGCAGTCCACACTGAATGAAGGACAATTCAAGGTAGGATGAAGGGCAGTCCACACTGAGTGAAGGGCAGTCCACACTGAATGAAGGGCAATTCAAGGTAGGATGAAGGGCAGTCCACACTGAGTGAAGGGCAGTCCACACTGAATGAAGGGCAATTCAAGGTAGGATGAATGACATCAAGCTGTGTCAGTGAAACCAGAATCATAATGTATCACCAGCACATAATACTACAGTGAAACCTGGTATTTTCAATTACAACACAAGGCAGAAAAAGGGGTTAATCATTTTACAAGGGTTGGGAGCTTATCAGATCATCAGGTGGGTAGAACCATAACAATAGTCAAATAACACCCGGGCCTAGATAGCTTGCTGCGCTCTTCACAGCATCGCTATAGTATTCATACTGTTCTGATGTGTAACCTGAGGCATAAAGAAAATGTGTCAGTGTCTGTGTTATGGATGCACGAGCCTTCTCATTAAAAGTGTGTTTGCTTCAGCCTCCTGGTTCTGGGCGATAGTATGACATATATGTGCAATTGATTGTAATGTGTCGTGGAACTCCGAGTAGGAAGAGTGTCGAGGTTGGGGCATCAGTGAAGAGGTCTTCACACCCTCTATGTGGCCCATCTACCAACTCCTGCTACGATCTGACTTCCGCATCTTTGATGAATATGACTGGGAGCTTGGAAGGGACATTACTGATGTTTCAATTCCTACAGGTATAAATGTTTACATAAGTATAATGTCATCAGACATACCTGTACTTCTGTTTGGGAGTTGTAGAAAGCATGTAGAATCTTCTACAGCATCTTCTACAGCATCTTCTCAGCAGGCATAGCATCTTTAAGTGAAGTTCACGAGCAATAGGAATGGATGTTGTCAATCTCTCTTGGGAATCTAAGAGTGTAAAGAGATGTAAGGCAATGCTCTGACTTCATATCATAATGTCCAGGATCAGCGCTCAAGGAGATGACCACTGAACCAATTCCTGGTGAAAGCAAACTGCTCCCAACCACCTTCCACTTTCCAATCCATTCCTACTTTGGGAAAAAGGACCAGAGGATCTCCCAGAGTATGGTGCAGGTGAGAAGGTAGAAGCTTCATCCAAGTTCTTGTGGACACACCTGGCATTACAACTAGGGCTCTTTGTAACCATAGCAGGCAACATAAGCAGCAACAATAAATCGCTTCGTTACAGACATCTTGGGTTGGTAGAAAGGCCTGTGAACATGTCCATATGAACTAGTAGCATGTTATAGGAGCTCCTCAGGTCTCATGTAAAGATGATTGTGAGACCCGAGTTCTGCGTTGTTTCAGGAGTGGCACAGATTTACAGAAGGGCCTTTCACCTGCACTGCCATTCATGGCAATCATTTATGGCCTCTCCAGAGGGCTCCGAAACAACAATGGCTTTCTGACATAGTCGCAAAATTACAATGCCTTATGTCCACTAAAGATAGCTATTGATTTTGAAGCCTTATCAGGCTAAGTCATCCTTGTAAGAATGTACAATGTCATCTTGACAATATGGATTTGTAGGACATGAATAACTATAGTTCCTAGTAGTTGTGGAGGAGTACATGTTGATCTTGACATACCTTTCTGTGGAGGGAGTACATGTTGATCTTGACATACCTTTCTGTGGAGGGAGTACATGTTGATCTTGACATACCTTTCTGTGGAGGAGTACATGTTGATCTTGACATACCTTTCTGTGGAGGGAGTACATGTTGATCTTGACATACCTTTCTGTGGAGGGAGTACATGTTGATCTTGACATACCTTTCTGTGGAGGGAGTACATGTTGATCTTGACATACCTTTCTGAGCCCTTGTTATACAATGTGTATGCGTATTAATGTATTTATGTGAGCTTGCCTCATGCACATGGGGGGGGGGGGGGGTGCATGACGGCCCTCATTCAGCCTTGTCAGTGTTGTAGTTAATACAAAAAAATTGTAATGTCATTTTAGTCATGAAAGTAAGAAGGGGCATGAGAAAAACGAGCACTTCTGTTGTCATTGAGTCAAGTATGTCAGCAAAAGGGTGCCGTAACGTATTTATGGCACACCCACCACAGTCTCATTGCTTAAACCAAAACATGCCCATGATCACAAATTTGTATAGTCCTCACGCCATTAACAACAATATGAACAGACATCAACATATGTACAACAGACTTACTACAGCTGCAGCAATAATAATAACTGGACGTACAAATCTATGTAGAAGGATTATGTGGCTTAATCCTGTAATCCCTCAAAGGGTGCAACAAAAACATGAAGCCGATACATGCGTTACTGAAGCCGATTCGTACTGAAGCCGAATCAGAATAAGATAATATGTGCATCTCACACCGTGGTCATATTATAAACAAACCTCAGGTATGGACTCTAATCTGTTCATACCAGAGAAGTGCTTCCAACAAATCATGCATGTCCTCGGTTCTTGTCAGCTTGTGTGATGCGTTGCAGGGCAACGTCATAAGCTGCCTGCCTAAGGGTAAGGCGACGGTCAGTTGCAATTTTGGAGATGATTTTGAAGGCATCCACCATGTGCCTGTTGGGAAGACAGGTAGTTGGCAGTTGGGTGAATAGAACAGTCACAGAAAATCAAAGAGGGTAATGCAAACACAACATCCATCTGCAGTACAAGAATGCAAAGTGCAAGAATTCATTCACACTTTTCTTGTATTGCAGACTACACTCAAGCGCTCTCTGTTAAAAAGAAGTTAGACCAGCTGCTCTGTATCGACAAACAGTTAGGCCAACTGCTTTGTATTGACAAACAGTTAGACCAACTGCTCTGTATTGACAAACACTAGTTAGACCAACTGCTCTGTATTGACCTTAAGCTGGACCCCTGCATCCAGCAGCGTGAACCACAGCTAGACCTGCAGTTCAAGTTACTGTGTGTAACCCTGCAAACTCACATGTCCAGCTTCCGTGCAACTTCATCCTCTTCCCAACGAAGATTTGTGATGTTTTGTGTCCACTCAAAAAAGGAGGCGACCATAAAGCCCCCATGAGCATATACATCCTGTGTACATGACGATGTGGTGTTGATAAAGAGATCTAATAATTAGGAGGTTCAGGCAATATGAAATAATATTTGAGGGATCTATCCCCTCTAACCCTAAACTCTATCCGCCAGCAGGCCACTACACTCCTCATAATCCCTCTCATACTGTGTTGTTGCCATCCATTCCTTGCAAATTAGGTCATCATCAAATGCAAATTAGGTCATCATCAAATGCAAGTTAGGTCATCATCAAATGCAAATTAGGTCATCATCAAATGCAAGTTAGGTCATCATCAAATGCAAGTTAGGTCATCATCAAATGCAAGTTAGGTCATCATCAAATGCAAGTTAGGTCATCATCAAATGCAAGTTAGGTCATCATCAAATGCAAGTTAGGTCATCATCAAATGCAAGTTAGGTCATCATCAAATGCATGCTATTGAAATTCTTCAAATTGTTCATAACTTTTATTAGCAATGTCCCACTAGTAGCCTCACAGGCAAAACTCATTCACACTCACAGGCAGCACAGGGATGCCTCTGCGCTGCAATACTGCATCACCCTCTGGGGTGATAGCTCCGTTACCAGCCTCAATGACCGCCCCACACTGCACACGCTCCGCTATCTGCCCTGTGATAGTCCCAGCAATGGCAGCGGGCACAAGGATGTCACAGGGCATCTCCAGGAAGGATGTATCGTTGGAGATTGCTGCGTCACAAGTAGAGAGAATGCCTAACTTACAACCATGCTTGTGCAGTAAATCTTTCACCCTGCATAAAATCATTGATGGCATCAAGAAGCAGGCTTGTCAGGGCGTTCACAAATCTGAGAGGCAGACCTAGGGTTAAGGGTTTATAATGTGTCCAAAGATTGCAACATGGAATCAAGATGAAAGGCGGCCTTGGAGCCCAGCTCTCCTTCACCAATCATGTAATCTCAGCCCACCAAGTCAGTGCTCACTCCTTCACCAATTATGTAAACTCAGCCCACCAATTCAGTGCTCACTCCTTCACCAATCATGTAATCTCAGCCCACCAAGTCAGTGCTCACTCCTCCTAAGACATATTGTTTTTGTTGGTTGGAAGAGTCTCCTCTCAAAACTTTCAGATTTCAACCCTTTAGCTCACCCTGTCCACCCTTGAACTCTGCCAACAGCGCCCCTGGGGAAGTCTGCAAGTGAGCCCTCAGTGCAGTAATGTCAAGGCCGTCCTCATTGAATGTCGCGGTTTCAGAGCTGCACACTGCAATCACTCGACCGCCTCCATCCGCCAAGTACTGAGCTGCCCAAGAACCTAGTTTCCCAAACCCCTGCATAAGGAAATAGAAGGATTAAGATATGAACGAGGTGTCACTGTGAAGCAACTCACTTTGACTGACTACAGACATTTGTCTTTAAGGTTTCCTTTCCCTCTCGCAGGGCCATCCCTAACAGGTTCATTGACAAGAGTGTACAGCTTCTATGCATGGCGTTGAGGAGTCGGATTCCTATAAACTGCAGAAAGTGTGAACTACCCAGCTAGCTAACTCACCTGAATAGCAAAAGTGGTGCCTTGGAGCTTGGACTTCAAAGTCTTGCGGAGGAACTCTCTCGCAGCAATAGCAATGCCGCGTCCCCCAGCTGAGTCACGACCGTAGCTACCGTGTAGATGTAGAGGCTGATCAAAGGTCATGACGACAAGAGTAGACTTAGAGGAATAGCCAAGCGTCAATGTGAGGAAATGATCATCCGCTCTAAAGAACAGACGACAATGACAGAGATGTAAAAGGCAAGGCCCAATTCCGAAAGCATGCTTCAACAGTGCTTGAGAAGTAATCCACGCCAATTGAGATTCAGTTGGTTCAGTTGTTAGTAATTAGGGTTTAAAATCTTAGAGACAGGGTTTAATTTGAAGCTCTGCACAGACAGTCTTGTTTCAGCATGCACACCTTGCCAGTCACCACAGCAGGGCTGTAGCCTTTGATCTTTGAGTACTGATCAAATATCCAGGCCCTGATTATCATCAAGCAGGAAGGAAAATGTACCTTGATCTCCTTCAAAGATCACTGTTTTGATGCAACAGTGTAAGAACCATGCAGTAAATAGTGGTAGAAGCCATTGAAGGTTAAGTCTCTTTAAGGTGGTAACAGAATTTGATTCAATCTTCTTTATTTTGTCCAAGAGAAACAGGGTAGCCATGTACAAACGCCGCATCAACAAAACAGCTCACAGATGAAACTCTCATTTACATGCTGTAGAGATTACTTAGTGTTTGACATGACCTTGCTGCATGTCAACAGGGAAGTATGTAACGTGATATAACATGACCTTGCTGCATGTCAACAGGGGAGAAGAATGACTGCACAATATATATCATATCAGATGCTCACATATTCCGCTCGTCTGTGCCTATGTCAGAGGATGGGATGTCTGTTGAGGGACCGAGAACCTCTTGCATAGCCTGAAGGAGAGATGTTACGACTTGCATGACAAAATGACACATAGCATCATACCTCATACCTCAAACTTCATGCCTTGCATGGCAATATGTCTTGGTGTAAATACTGAACTGTTAAAACTTGTATTTCAACAGCGTTATGAAGTGTAAATACTTCGCTGTCTCCCACAAAAATAAAACATTTAAATGACTGTGTCAACAAGAAACTACTAAAGACAACGAAGAAAAACTCTGTAGGACGCTCCACATAAAATTGAAAAAGGGTCGCACAAATTACTTCTATGCACTCACATTGACATATTTACGAGTAAGTTTTTGGTTTTCTCTCTCAGACAAGGTCCCAGGGTCCTGAGGAATGGAGGCTTAGGGTTTAGTGTTTAAGGTTTACAAAAGAAATGTGATGAAGTTCAGCACACACATACACGCTTGTATCCGTAAGCACAGTGGATCATGATGTACTGATGGTGCGTACTCAAGTTACATCTCTTAGGTGAGCAACGTGTCTCAGTGTAAGGAACCTATTACTCAGACCTAGAATCAGTTACTCATGTTCTGCTTATGCTAGGCTTGGGCTGACCATCATACCTGAAATGGCAGGTCAGAAATCTTAGCGCGGGAGTGGGGCGCTGTAAATGTTAGTGAACGCTTACTAAGGTTAAGGGTAAGTATAACCCCTAGGGTTTAGGGATTAGGGCTTACACTAAGCATAAAGACTCCTCTCTTACAACTGCAATGCCGCCCTTTGCTCCCCCAAAGGGTACATTCATGACTGCAGCCTTCCAAGTATTCAAAGAGGCCAGGCTAAACAATTCAGACAACATACATTCTGTGACTGAACGTGATAAATAAGAGATGCCTGCTACAAAGTTATTTACTAGATAACGCAGGTATCCTGATGGAACAGGTTTCCTAACACAGCAATGTATTACTTTTAGACACAGGCAAGGTGCATGTACACAATAACAGGAAATGTTCAGAAAACGTTAACTGAATTTCTTCATTAGGTAAAGATTGTAAGATTATAGCAGCAGCCTAGATACCAACCTGCGCATGGATTCGATGTCAACTGCAGGATGGAATACTATACCACCCTTGAAAGGTCCTAAAGTATTATTGTGTTGAACACGATAAGCCAGAAACTGATCTACTTCACCATTTTCCCGAGCGAGAACCTGTATTTTGTCAGTAATACATACAGCTTGCCTGACATAATATGAGCAAGATAATAGAAAATTATAATTTTTAAAGTAATACGTAAATCCTACAAGAAATATTCGTTTCGGAAAACACCACACGTTGTTGCAGTGAAGATTCGCCGAGTCAGCCTAAAAGATCAAGCTTGAATGAGATCTCACCAAAGATGTCGTGACTTCTTTGTCAGGATTAATAATTGCACGCAATACACCATCTGCCACTCCTTGCCTCTTAGCAGCCTCTGTTACATACACATCTGTAGGAAGAATTATTTCCCGAGTTGTGTCTTCCTTCATTGCGCTAGAAGTTATAGAATGAATCTGAAACTGCAGATTTCGAAAGTTCTGTGATCCCCGTCTTGCAATTTGTGTAACAACAATGTTCATCATTGTAACCTGATGTGTTTTTATAAAAAAAATATGTCTTTCAGTGATTGCTCGGCAGTAAATAGTTTGCAAAAACCTCTACTATATTTCTACGGACATCGCATTCATGTACGGACGAATGCGATTTGTTTCTCATACCATAGCAAACAAAGGAATGCATAAAAAGAATTATATCATAATAACGCATTGCACTTTGATGGAAACCTTGTGCTTGAATAATGGCGCAGTGAGTCGTAGTACCTCCCTACAGTCATATCATCTTGTGAGTTCCTTCATAATTTTCTGAACAGAGGAGGTCTACTGCCATAAAATAGTGCAAGGAACGTTAAACATATCTTTACTTGGATTTTGAGGCTGCAGAAAAGAAAAAAGTGAAAAAGTATGAGACCTCCTGAGAAAGGGAAGCTACGCTCCGAAGTAGTAGGACATGCCAGTAAATTAGCTGAAGAGAGGAAGACAGTTCATGACTGCAAAGACATTTATACTTGCACAACCTGCTGAATAACATCTATGACCATATTTGACTGCTCAGCACTGTCCATTACCACTGTCCATTCTCACAAACTACACAGTTTCATCAGTCTACCTACAATCATGCCTACATCAGCGCAGGCATCCTTCAACAGAATAAAATTTGCGTTCTCCTATCCTTTATTTAATCTTAAGCTCAGTCTCATCACTCATAGTACACACCATACATCTCTGACCAGAGTTCCTCTTGATTCAGCCATCGACATAATTATGCGCCCCATTATTATGATTTATGTCATATGTCAGCATACATAGGCGATATTTGTAGTGCTTCATTTGCAAGGCAATATTCTATCCTTTCATGCAAGGATCCAAGCAGGAGCATTATGACATAAACCAAGGAGAGCGCCGTAAAGCTGGCTCAATTAGAACTGTTGCTAACCACTAATTAGGAGCTCCAAATGAGAGAAGCATCATGGATATTTAATCAAGCATGTATAAATGGCCATCTGCACATTTCCAGGGCCAACAAATAGGGACCCTGATCCTTCCCTCCATGAACTGTACTGCTGCAATTGCTCTAGTGATTGCATGTCTTGCCACATTGTATGCCTAGTAACTCGACATAAAAAAGCTCAAGCTCAGTGACAGTGACAGATGTAGCCAAGTTGTCGTGTATGTTTCCATCCCTCCATATCCATGGCTGATGGTTCTCATTCTAGATCTACAATCTATTAATCTGTATTGAGGTGCTGCTAAAATGCACCAATCAGCATTTGCAGACCCTCAAACTCATTTGTATGCTCTGTGCATCCTACATGCTTCAAGGGCCTGCCAGCAAAGGATTTGTCATGTCCCGCTGGATAGAACAGTGCAATTAAAAGATCTTCCAATTGTACATTGCACTGTGTCTGCACTGACAAGTGACATGTCCAGAAGCTATTGAAGTAGGACTCTGAGGTATGAACCACTAAGGTAGCATTCATCCAGAGGGGCCTCTCCAGGCTGGGTCGTCTTTGTGTGGTCCAAAGCATCAGCCAAGCTGCAGTTGCTTACATACGTAGTGACAGGCCTCTCTTGAAAGGTGAAGTGTTGTGAAGCATCAACCTGAGCCTTGGACGGCATGTGCAATGGCAGTATGGGCGAGAGTGCATGTGAGGGTAGGTCATTACAGCGGCTGCTTGACTCATTAATTGGCAGTTGAACTCTTGTCACCTGACGTGATGCACTGCGCTGCTGATAACAAGAGGCACTAATGTATGGAAAGTGTGTATATGATGAATGTGCTTCGGGAATGCTGCTGGAACAGAAACCAGGGGATGAAAAGAGTGAGAGAGAACCTGCACTTGAAGGGCAGGCGACGAGGAACTGAGGGCCAGATAACTGGAGGAGGAGGAAGAGGAGGAGGAGGAGGGCTTCGGTGTCAGGTTTGTGGAGATGTTTGCGGCCTGGCCTGGCGGTCCATACAGTGCCACACGCTTTGGGAGGTGGGATGCTGCAGCTTCTGCGGAGTTGAGGGATGTAGTTAAAGGTGCATTGGGATGCTCTAGATCCAACACTGCAAAGGTATGCCTTCGATCAGCTTCAGCTGCAGACCAGCTTCGTGGTGTACGCTTCTGCTTCTGCGCCCTGTAGCTGTGCTGCCTGCTCTCGTAAGCCCTGGACAAAGGGTGATTGTCTTGTGGCTGTTGGTAAGACAAAAAGAGGGGATTGTTGCGGGAGAGTGATATGAGCCTGCTGTTCTGTGAGCGCATTGGCGGTAAGGGATACCAGTCGTGGTGATCATATATATCTTGTCGTCCTAAATGGACAGTCTGCTGAGACCCGAAATTCGGAAGAGCGCTCAAGTTGCGCAGGTGGTGGCCTTGCGCACTTGAAAGTTGAGAAGGAGGTCCTTGAAGCGGCACTGGTGCCCATTGTTCTGACTCGAGTACAATTCTGAGATCATTGTTTTGGCGTGGTGCCAAAGCTACAGTGCTGATAGCACCGTTACCTTGAGGTTTAGTGCCATCAATGACTTCTTTTGTGCTGTGGCTCATCAGTCGACAGCCATGGTTAGGCTCATCATCCAGAGTGCTATTGTGGATTGATGCAGCGGGAGAGGTCAGGCGATCAGAAGCTGCGCCTACTGAGGAGGCAGTGCTTCTTGAGCTGGTGGGAGAATGCCATATATGCTTTGCCATCATGACATGCCCTGTGGACGTATTGAAGCCAGGCAGCTTGTCTGACAGGTTGCTTTCATCCAGGTTGTCGCCACGATCCAGTCTCTCATCACTGCCACCAGCGTCATTGATCTTACCATTTGACGCCACCTGCACTCCATTCGACTCTCTTATGCCCTACACAAAGGAGTCAGCAAAAGGTTGTTAAACACAACATACACAGTATGTAGCAGAAACAAGAGTTCAGCTACATAATAGAACTCGATTGCCCTTGGAAATGATCATGAGTGGCCTGGACGTCAAGCCTGGTCATAATGGGTTATTACCTCGGCTACCTGGACATCAAGCCTGGTCATAATGGGTTATTACCTCGGCTGCCTGGATGTCAAGCCTGGTCATAATGGGATATTACCTCGGCTGCCTGGACATCAAGCCTGGTCATAATGGGTTATTACCTCGGCTACCTGAGCGTTGGTTGTGATGGCTGATGACTCAGGTATGATGTGAAGCTTGGATTCTAACCTTATATTTGCTTTTCCAAGATCATGCTCCTGGGAAAAGTGTAGCAAGTGAGTGGGGAGCCTCATTGCATGTAGTTTGTATGAATACAAGGTAAAGACAAGCACCATGGCATATCAAGCACGGGGTGTTAAATGCTGAAAACAGAAAATGCTGTACTGGTCAAGATTCCACATAAGATTCCACAAAACATTCTTTCATGTGTGACTCACATGGCCATGTCATGTTCATCTACACAAAGGAACGTCAGCTACAACTTACAGGGGGGTGAAATCTAGAAAAAGGTGGCTGTGCCATCAGGTGTGATGGCGAGCTGAACTGCACGTGACGGCGGGCTGTGGTTGGCGATGCCTCCTGACTACAGGCGTTACCATAAAATGAGGAGGGGTTATCAACTGCAACTGTCCGATGTGGGATGGCCCCAATAGTCCTCCTTGATGATGGCACCTTTTTTTTGCGTGTTGAGTTCAAAGACAGCACGCTCAGCCCTGTCATGATATGACCACTGCTGCCAAGACCAAGGGCCTGCCATAGCAAACAAGAAGCATAAATGATGATTCTAAAAGAGGCGGAGAGCTCTTAAATAGCTGTTGAGACCTGTCCTATCAATCAAGCTGCTAAGGCTGCTGTGTCCTTTTGTAAACCCTTTTTAAGAATGTCAGCCTGAAATCTGAATCCTAAACCTAAACCCTGTAATGTCAGCACAGAGGTGACTCAGTAATGACTCAATCTACGTAGCAAGAAATCTTCGATGGGATCCTTAAATGCTACTAGGCCGCTCCAGAGCCAGCACAGGTAGTTATGTACTGATTCATAGTAACAGAGGATCATGGCGCATTCTATCACCTCTTTTGCAGCTTCAAGACTGAAGAGGTCTTTGGTCAGCCGTTTCTGCACACTCCTAGCTCCATTACTTAAAGCTTTGACCCTAATTGAAGAAGCATCCACCAAGACTCATTTTTGCTGAGGAAGTGCCCCACCATCCATCATTTTAATAATCAACATCATTGCATTGTTTCATGCCTTTGCATCATCACTAAGAGTTGGGTACAACAGCCGTTGGTGGGAAACACAACAGTCAGTGGGGACTGGAGTGAGGTCGAAACAAAAAGAGCTAACCGTAAATTCTGCCTCTCTATTGTCATGTCGTATTACTTGAGTGACAAAACCTGTGGCAGAATCACTCACGCAGAAGGGCGATGGTTGTCGTGCACAGAGTTATGCCACCTCCGTCCGGCGTCCACTACTGTGGGGCCGCATTCCCGGGTGCCGGGATAAGGAGTCGACGAAGTACGTCTTGCCTCTTCTCCAACTGCATCAAGGCATCAACATGATCAGACTTCAGGGCAGCTCTGTTCAGAATAATGGATATGCATATGAGGTCATCATGGATAAAAAAACTCAATCAGCAGAACAGCAGCTTGTGTGGTATGAAGCCCTGCAGGGATCCAAACATGAAGATTTCTTATAGACTTTTGGCTTCAGTTGAAATCCCCATCTCTGGTGTATCGCATATGCAACAGGCTGCCAAAAGTAAAAAGAAAACTGTCCCTTATGCAGGCTAAACAGTCTACCTGAGGGCGTGCTGGCATGGGTGTGACAGGTTGTGACTGGTGAGCTCAGTTGACTTTTGTCATAGCCATGGAGAGTTCCACCAAGAGCTGTTAAAGGAGTACAGGAACATTTGGTCAGCTTTTATATATTTTGATGTTAGCTACTCACGTGATTGGCATGGCATTTCACAAACCACACTCATTTCAAACAAACTGCTTACAAGTTTATTTCAACCGCTAGCAGGTTTATTGCAATTATCTTAGAATCAAATCAGTAACTAGAAACAGAAGACACATTTTATGGGAGTGTGACTTAATCTTTGCTCAGAAAAGGATAATTCACAAACCCTACCAGACAACACTCTACAGACATCTTCACTGTCCACAGAAGTATCTCCTGCGCCTTGATTGGTAGGTCTAAGAGCCTTTAATGGGGGCCTGTATCAAGCAACAGAGTTTTTAGATTATCATGAAACATGTTACATGTTTGAAATCAAGAACCCAGGCATCTCAAAGATGGAAACGGGCCTGACTGGAAGTTTGCAGAGTTTTTAGGACACTGGAGGGAATTTCTGACAGACACAACTTTAAACCCTAAACCCTAAACTCAGGTCAAGTTTAGATCAGGTTCAGGGAGTCCGACAGACGCTCTCTTAAAATAGAGGGTATGATGCTGGACAGATTGCTCAGAAGCTCCTCAAATGGGACTGCACCTCATTACTGATCTACAAACCTGTGCATAGAAAAGGATGCTGAGTCCTCATATTCAAAAGATGGGTTGATGACGGTCAGAGCCTGTTAAAAAGAGAGAGCATTCAAGGCATTTCCAAGCAATATAAGAAAAAATATTATGTTCCATCAAAAGAGCAATGTCAGGGCGAACTGGACAGGACCTTCAAAGTTTGAGCAAAGCACCTCCACACCTTCTCCCCTGCCTCCTCCTGGATCTCCATGTACAGCTCGTGTCGTACCTCATCCTCATCACCAGGTCCACTCAAAGTCAGCAAGTACACTCCTATGAACACAATCTGTACAAAAGAAAGGTTAATTCATACATTGAAGAGGGAGAAATACGATGGCAGATGTGGAGCATCTCAGCTGAAAGGACCATTCGGCCTCGATAGAAACTTTCATACCCCGAAATCGGGTCTTCAACACAATTCCTGGGGACATTTTACGCTGTGCATCTTATTGCCATTCCCAATTCCTGAGCAGAAGACTGTGTTGCTAGTCCTGGAGTTCAAACATTTACATTTCTCCTTACCACGACACCCAATGCAAACATTCCTCCAGACAAGGCATCCATACTCTGATACTCCTGTATGAGATTTTGCAACCACCTCACATCTCATGAAATACCCTAAGTGCAAAGACAGCGCTAAGTCAGTCATGCTGTTCTGATCAAGCGCCACCTCTAGATATTTCCAAGAATGAATGTTGTACAAATTGAGGACAGAAAGGGGTTACCACCGGACAGCCACGTAGGAGGAGATCCTAACTTCCATACCCTCGATCAATTAGGTGCTCTGATGAGCTGTTGTGAACCTCCACAATATCAGGTTTTAATAAGGCTGTGCTCAACAGTTTCTCTTACTTGGAAGTACAGCAGTCCCTCAATGATTGAGAGCAAGGTCCAGCAGATTTGCATGAGAGGCACAATGATCATGGCTGGGAATTTCCGCAGTCCCTGTGGGGAAGCAATCAGGAAGTAGGCGACAGAAGCTGATATCAGCAGATGACAATGTTGCAGGGGTTGGTTGCACTCACAATTTCTGTTGGGTGAGAAGTGTGATAGTTTTGAAAGACATCCTAGACAGGCAGGGAGATGACACAGAGGAGGCACAGGTTGAGGCACATGAAACATGCAAGACTTCAAGTAAGATTTTTGAAGTCACACTCCTCTGCTGCCTAACATATTTTTTACAAACCAAAGTTGGCATGAGTATGCGTAAACACTCACGTTACCTTATTGAGTCGAGTGATCCAGAAGAGAGCCGAGGCAAAAAAGCACAACAGAGTCACCCAAGTATACCAGTTCCCAAACTGAATGTTTCCCTGTGGGGAAGAAGTGAGAGGGTCAGCTGTGGGAAAGAAGTGTGAGGGTCAGCTTCATTGATGCTGAATGGATTAGGATGAGTACTGGGAGCAGAATTAAGCAAACCTCTACACCTGTTTAAGGCATATCGTACTCGAGACAGCTCTCAATCTTTGTTTTGAGTGTTAAATTGGTACCCACCTTGAACGTATCAAAAAGCAAAACAGAAAGGCTCTTGCTGAAGAGAACGCTCTGCGTGCCAATGAGGGCGGAGAACACGGAGTAGGAAGCAGGATACAGTGTCAACCAAACCCTTGAGGCTTTGAGTCCACCTTTCATCCTGCTATAGACCACAGCAGGTGCCACAAGACAAAAGTTAAGTTTTTGAAATGACCAAATATTTGAACACTCGTACACCTGCATTTTCGGTGTATGCCTCAGTCCCAGGGACATCTTCCTGCAGCACACGAAGAGGTCTTGGAGGCAAGCAGGAACATCTTCCTGCAGCACACGAAGAGGTCTTGGAGGCAAGGTGCTCACCGCTTAGCAATTGCTTTGCCATGCATGTATAACAGGTAGGACCCAAACGCTCCAAGGAAGCAGATAACCAGGTATATTATGTAAGCAGGCCTGCGAGACAAAGGTAGATCAGTTGTATAGGAACAAGCTGGCCATGCAACAGGCTGGCCATGCAACAAGCTGGCCATGCAACAGGCTGGCCATGCAACAAGCTGGCCATGAAACAAGCTGGCCATGAAACAAGCTGGCCATGAAACAAGCTGGCCATGCAACAAGCTGGCCATGCAACAAGCTGGCCACGCAACAAGCTGGCCATGAAACAAGCTGGCCATGCAACAAGCTGGCCATGAAACAAGCTGGCCATGAAACAAGCGAGCAACCTCATCAAACTTCACAACAATTGTCTTGCATCTACTTGAGAGGCATGTCATCACGCGTGAAGACATGAATGAGGACTTACTGGCGGTACAAATCAATGAGTATCTCCACTGTGTACGTCTCGGAGCTGTGGTTTCCAAATACGACCAGAAGGAGGCAGCCGCCAATGATGAACAGAGTTGAAAGTATGACTAGCCAAGTGACCTGTTGAAGGTAGGTGTGAGAAATCACGCACGAGGTTTATCTATCGCAATCAGTTCTTTAAGGACTTAATGCATGTGGGTTCTTTATCCGTATCAAATCTATAAAGAGCTTTGTGTATCATGATGATCTCTATTAGGAGCTCACAATATAATAATGGTCTCCTTCCATAAACACAGTTAATGCTTTACCAAGCTTTGTCATAACTGAGCTTGGATCAGCCATGTAACACATCTTGCTCAATTTCATAGAGGACTGTACATCATCTCACGCTTGCAATACAGCTTCTACCTGTTTCAAGTGCATATGCATCACAGCTCACCTTCTCTTTGAGAACTGTTGAGGAAAAAATCACATTAGCGACAAACTGAACACAGCCCAGAGCTGACAGAAGAGACTGGGCAGCAAAAGCTGCATGAAACATAAAACATGAGGTAAGTAAGCAGGAGCCTCGTGTTAAAGAAGTATGAGAGTGACATGTATGAGTGGAGGAGGTAGCCTTTTTTTTAGAAACCTTTCATTTTTTCGACTGCAGTGGTGCAAGACGCAGCATCTGCTGCATGACCATGTTGGTTCTTTAATGCAAGGCAGCAATGGGTGACTTGATACAATCGGATGTCAAAAGAGTTAGAACATTGAGAGGATGAAGGAGTTGAACTGATGACTCACTGGATCAGCAAAGAATATGGATGGACAAGGAGGGATTGCCCTCCTGTTATTGTATTTATTGTATTTTATATTATTTTATGTTTTTGTATTTTCTGCTGTAGCGCTTAGAGCAGAGACGGTTGCGACTCACCGAAAGAAGCGAAGCTCCCAATAGTCCCAGCAGCAAAAATGGCTAAACCAACTCGCCACTGAAGAAATGATCTGCAGATGTAAAGAGTACTGGATTGGATACCCTGGTGTTTTTGACAGAGTTATGAGCACACATGCAAATAGACTGATACGTAGCCTAACAAACTTCTGATAAAAGAGTAAATCTAGAGTAAATCTAGATATTCAAATTTGAGAATATATCGAGTGCAGAATCAAGCGAATAACTTTAAAGAAAAAGTTTAGATAAACTGATAATAACTTGTATGCTTGAATAGCATTCACAAGTAGCATATGATTAGGCGGAAGTTATAACCATTGGTCCTACTGCAGGTAGACGGTGCACTCATTGATTCTGAGCGCAATACGATCCAATTTGTACAGGCCTTGATATGGACAGCAACTACTTGCCAGTCACTCACATTATGGACAGCTTCTGGTCCTCAGGAAGCTCCAGTTCAGCTCGCCTGTTGTGACCCAATTTCATCAAGTTCTACACAGGTAGTTGGTCCCTGTTGCTAGCCGATTAAGTTCTCAAAAAAACTGAGAAGGTGAGGAGCATTTTACCAGACATTGTATGTATGCTTACTTACTGTGCCCAGATTGATTGCAATGCTTGCACACTGCGGCAGCAAAGCATCAAACTTGTGTTTCAATCGTTTACAAGCTTACAATTAAGGCATATGGAACTGTTACTCAGGTATGTATCTAACAAGATCAACTCACGACGTTTATGATGGCCCCCAACCACCATCCAACCATAGCGTTACGCAAAAAAAGGAATATTAATCATCTAAAGATCAAACTGAGAAATCGAAGCTTGATTTCAAAGCAAAATGCTAGATTTTGATATCATCGACAAGTGAAGTAAAAGTTGTGGCACTTCATCAGATGGATATTAGAAAAAGAGAACACACTCATAAGTCACCCTCGGAATTTTAAAATTTTCTGCTGAATTTCAGAGGTTCACACTTGTATTACTGCGGTACTGCTTTCTCGCTCAGCCCCAGTTGAACATCACGCGTTGATTATATTTGGGCATAATGACAGCCAGAGGTGAAGGCATACGCTTAGAGACTCTAGATGTACAGGTAAGAGACGCTGTAACTTTCATTGGGAAATGTTCTGGATCTGTAACATGCAGTGATACGTTTCAATTCTTCAGCAACTGACCCAAATAAAAGAGCGCCTAACAAACGAGCTTCAGAGTTTCAGTCGCTCTGGGCAGCAACTTAGCATCGCTGCAAATAAATTTGAAGATTCTAGGGAAGCAGTAGCAGCTCTGTCTCAAAAGAAAGAAGGTACCTCATCATATTGATCTGGTCTCCGGAAGTCATGATGACCTGTTATATAGTGACAACATCCTTTGAGTGTTCATTCATGTTGACATAGCTTTATCAGTACAAATGAACATCTGATGGACGGTGTTTTCTTGCCCCTTCTGCAGGTCATGTTGTGCTCCTGCCTCTAACTTCTTCTGTGTTTGTTAATGGGACGATAGCGTCTACCGAAAATGTGATGATAGACATAGGAACTGGGTACTATGTAGAGGTATGTCTCTGGTGTGCAATATCATACATTATGCGGTCACAATATTCGCCCTCTAGCATATACTAACACCAGAGTGTAGCTTAGCTAGCATTAGGCAAAAAGTATGAATCACATCTAATTCTTCATACTATTCATGACAAGTAACTTTGAAGCAACTAACATCCACAACCTTTGTTCATATTCAGATGAGTGCTCAAGAGGGCCAGGACTACTGCAAAAGGAAGGTTGCCAAACTACAAGAGAACTTGTCAGCAGTACAACAGGTGCGGTAGTGCTCGCAGTGCTGGTGGTTCTCAGCAGCGAATATTTACACTTAGTGGACCCCAATCCATAGCACTGTCATGTAACTTAGGTTTCTTCATGCACATTCTCTCTCATTAGCATATGGGCTCATCTACAATATTATAGCATGTGAAATATTTTAGAGGGAAACATTTAGTGATGTTACTGATCATCCGATATGGGTGACATGATGTGGTCAATGGCATGAGATAGCATTACCAATACTTTCACAAGGCTGACAAGCTTCTTCTGCAGCTCAATATCCAAAGCATGGGCAACACCATTATGATTTTGGTGTATTGCATGTTGTCATCTGTCACCTCTGATGTTGTCTGTCCGGTCCATAATTTTTGTATTTCTGCCATTGATGCTTCAACAGCCAGATAGAAGCGGTACTTTTTGCTTGAGAGCTTAATCCAATTACGTGACTGTCCATGTAGCTGTTGAGAGAGAAGCAAGGGAACTTGGCTATGGTCAGCAGAGTATTAAGTGAAAAAACTGCTGCACAGCAGCAGAATCCTTCATCCCAGATGCCGCCTTCAATTCCAGAATAAGGAACGATATTGTAGCATTTTCCCTGCATGTTAGAGGTCTTGAATTGAAGTTCATCTCGTTACAGCTGCTCTCCTGATTCCTTCAACCTAGGAGTGAATGTGCAGATACGAGTTACCACTTATTTTCTCGAGTTCATGTAATCATAAATTAAAGTTAGTTTCTATTGATTGTCCTGAAGGCACTACAATATTTATGTGAACTGTTCATCCTTTCGTTACTCGTTTACATAAATTACGTGAGACACAGAAGCTTCCATACAGCACTTGTACATGTCAAAAATACTTACATAGTAAACAAAAACATAACTCCAGCTCTTGGCACTGGTTTCATTTTTCTTCTGTATCACACATTGCTCAATTACCGAATTGCATGGCTAACTCTCCAGATTCAGACCTTATGGCTCTAGGAGACCACTGTACAGTAACGCACTGTGGACAAGTGGACTTTCTCCCATTCAGATGCGACTGCTGCCTTAAGACGTTTTGCCTCGAACATCGCTCATATTCTGCTCATGCCTGCAAAGAATCGGGATCCCGCCAGACTGAAGTTATTGTTTGTCCGATTTGTGCGAGAGGGGTCAAGCTTGTACCCGGACAAGACCCAAACTTGGTGTTTGATGTGCATACTAGAGAGAACTGCGATCCTTCACACTATGCAAAAGTTCACAAGAAAGCCAGATGTCCAGTCCCAAGATGCTCTGAGAAGCTGACCCTCATCAACGCCTACAGATGCAAAACATGCAGTGTTCGTGTCTGCCTCAAACACAGACATCCTGACGATCACTCCTGCTCAGAGATCAAAGGTGAGCTCCTCAATGCTGGTTGATGAAATTCTTTCATCGCAGAGTAGCATGCAAGGGGTAGCAACCTTTGAAATTGTTCTGAACATGTTTATCACCTTCATGTAGCCACAACCTTGGCCTCTAGAGCTCTCGCTTCTAGCACTGTGAAACCACCTGTAATGCCTAAGGACTCTGTCCCAACCTCTCATGCCTCTGCACTGGGTTTGAACAAGGTGGGGATAGACAGGGGGATTGGTGCAAGCAATGTGGCTAGGACACAGCTTCCAGCCTATGATGCAGTCCAACGACCGTCATCTCGCGCAAGCACCATGCAGGCAGCTAGGTCACAAT
This sequence comes from Chlamydomonas eustigma, assembly GCA_002335675.1. NCBI lineage: Eukaryota > Viridiplantae > Chlorophyta > Chlorophyceae > Chlamydomonadales > Chlamydomonadaceae > Chlamydomonas > Chlamydomonas eustigma. The sequence continues at coordinate 118,518 of BEGY01000054.1, read as the reverse complement.
ATGAGTTTCCTGAAAACTCTGTCAAGGGCACAGCTCAACGAAGAATGGCTCAACAACAACAACAACAACAACAGCAATCAGGACGGTCAAATGACTCTAATGCGAATCCCTTGGTCGAGACACCTAGACCTGAAGAGTGCCCGCAGTGTTTGGCTCGCTTTTCCACTGTGCAACAGCTGGTACAGCATGTTGAGGAATGGCATCCGTCATCCTCCTCGCAGTTCGCAACTTCAAACCCCCAAGGCACAGTACAAAACCCCTTAACAGCACTGACCCAGTCCTGGTCCATGCTTGGCGCAACCAGAGGCAGCACAGCCTTAACCGCCTCAAGGGCTGCAGACGTGTACCGCTGCAGTTTTTGTCAGTCACAATTCAACGATCCTGTACAGCTGGTCTCTCATGGTGAACAATGTGGGGCTCGGAGCACTGCTGCAGCTACTGCTGCAGGTGGGTCCAGCAAGAGAGGAGCTATTGGAAATGTTTGTGTAGTGAGCTGATATTTTGTTCACGCGTTGCCATAAAAGCTGGTTGATGAGGGCTAGGTTGAGCTGGCTTTTCAGACTTTCTGAAGATGATTTTCTCTTATATTTGGTACTTGTTAAGAAGAAGCACATTATAGCCCTCTTAACAGCATTTTTATGATGAGTGTCCACTTCCTTCACATGTACTGCAGTGAATTCTACACAAATTTTTCCTAATTCGTCTCTGTTCATACCTTTTCGCCACACCCGCCTGTTGATCCTGAACAGAACACGTTCAGTTTCAAATCAAATATCTTGTATATTATTTACTGGTAAAATCTTCCTTTCAGTGTACGAAGCTGGTATTCACAGTTGACTCTTTAAATTAAAAGCACTGTGAAGTTGTTCCTCGATCAACAGCTTTAAACACTACTAACAGATGGATATGATACGAGTGATCGAAAACTATGCTAGCCAGATAAATATGACGAGTAGGGATTTTTGAATTTAAAATGACCACCCTTGTCGTGGTGTGTTTCTGAGCTCTGTTCTGTATTGCAGCTGTAAAAATTGAAGAGATCAAATCTGCAAGGTTCGTATTAGAGGGCCAGCTCGATTCAGAGCAGCAAAAGCGAACGAAGATTTTGAATGAGTTGTCAAGTAAGCAGGCTGCTTTGTCAAAGCTCACCCTGGAACGCAAAAGGCTGGAGGCTGAGATGGGAGAGGTTCACTCCCATAACCAAATACTCAAAGAGGTACAAAATGCATGCAAAATAAGAGTTTTCGTTATGAGATGATGACAACGACTAATGCCATTTAGTGCTACTTTCAGAGTTTCTTTTCATGCCTAAAAAAAGGCATGAAGGAAGAATGAAGAACTCTTGATACAAGATTCATTGCAGAATTATGCTACCATATTGAAATGTTTTGGCTCACTTTGACCTGACTCACAATAAGATTTTTACTGGCCCAAACAAGATCATTTGTGAGTGTTGCTTACGCTACTGCAGATATGCACAAAGGAGACAACTTAGAACATGATCATTGTAATCCACATGATTTTGTAAATTTAAAAGTTTAACTGATGATACACACCATTTAACTAGGATATCTCTGCAGCCCTTGCTAGTCTGGTGGAAATGCAGAGCACTGACAGAGCTGACAGGGAGGCATTCATCCATCGCTGTCAACAGACTGAGCAGCAGCTGCTCAGTGAAATGAAAAGCAATACTAGGCAAAAGAGCTGAGCATCTTGTATGATTGTGAATGGAGTGATGGCTTGTAGGAGCTGGGGATAGAGATTAGGATGTCTGTCATTATGAGAGAAGCATAGCGCTGAACACCTGCTTGTATGTGTATCATGTGAAGTACTGATGAATCACAGGTGTGGGTCGTGAGAGGAGCTAAGCCTTGCAGTTTCTGTAACAGAAATAAGTGACAGTACACTTACAGTATACAGTATTATGTGAAATTATGCTGAGATAATGATGCCTGTTCAACATTACTCTTTGCCGGCTACCTTGATCTTGTTTTCAGTGTGAAGCTGTTTGAGTAAGGACAATCAGTCACAGAATAAGGTCAAAAGATTCTTGTAATTTACACTTGTAATACCAGCAGTGGATGTAAACACTTCACAAAAAGGTATTTGGTGATGGAGCTTGTAATATGTTACCAGATGTAATGGCCGAGACAGACCGAATAATTAAGACTACAATACAACAAGACAAGTGACTGCTGGCTCAGAGCTCATCATGTCCAGGAGTGGCAGCTCCTCTACCTCTCGCCCAAATTATGCATTATCAAACATGTCATCATCATAATAAGCAATAGGAATGAATCACATGTGCAATGCTGTTTTAGGAAGAAGGCGGCTCCAGATCAAAGTATCTCAAAGCACAGCTCAAATGATTGAGCATTGGTGGTTGTCACAACTAGATTAATGCACAATTTATCACTTATGACATGTAAATGAACGCCAGAGGACGACTACGTTTTTATGGTGGGAGCTCACACATCACACTAATGTGTAGGGATGTATGAATAAAAATTAAATGAAATGAAGGGCAGCTGTCACACACTGGTGTACAGCTCTTTATTTCTCCATGCTGTCAATCCACAGCAGGACCACTGGCGTACCAAGAAGCTGTCAAGAAGCTGACAATAAGCTTACTCAGCTTTATGCAAGCATGGTAATGCTCACACATTTGATAAAGAGACCAACTTTATTGGAATCAATATTTACCCTTTGCATCCAAGGATGTAGACTGCACACTCCACAGGCAAAGGCCTTGTAATTAGCCCTCCACAATCCAATGTTAGCTGTCGTCAGCAGACAACAGTCTGCTTTTGATTACTAATCACTTTGCTGCTTCTTCTGTCTGCAGCCTTATGTTGAGGACCAATGAGGACTGACTGGGAAGATGGAGGCGGGGCAACATGTGGGGGCTGAGGCATCACCAAAGATGGCATAGCGGCAATAGCTGAAAAGGAAGTAAAGCAGGTTCTCACATGACTGGTAGTATGTAGTATCAATTGCATGGGGGAGTTGCATGGGGAAAGTTGCTTATATATCCCCAGTCTTCATGCATCACATTTTCTTCAAACAGCTCCTCCACACAATCTGGCCAAAGTTTAAAATCTAAACCCTATATACAAACCACATGTCATGCTCTGATGAAGCAGGTCCTAATGCTGTCTGCCTTTCAACGTCACATGGACATCACACCTGTCATTGCCACAGAAGCTCTCTAGGGTCGGGCAGGGAGCAGCTGGTCCCAGCGTTATGCACAACTCGGTCCCAAAAATGATCCCCTGGTGGGGAGGAGGCAAGAGGTTTCAGAACCAAGAGCAGTAGCCATGACTGCAAGACACTTTGATGTTGTCCTAAATACTAACACATGACAGTCAGATTTGCATTGGTGATTAGTGTGGCACATGATAGTGGACATGAGACTGGAAGACGTTCTCCATGCATTGGTGATTAGTGTGGCACATGATAGTGGACATGAGACTGGAAGACGTTCTCCATGCATTGGTGATTAGTGTGGCACATGGCACTCACTTTCGGTTTATTCTTACCATGCACAATGCCTGCACCCTAAACCCTAATTATTGAGAGATGTTCCTTAGAATGCCCTCACTTTCAATGTTTGGTTTATTCTTGACATGCATCATTCCCTTTCCACTGATCATCAATTATCAGGGGTGTTCAGTGACATACCACAACAGCTTAACTCTGGCGCTGTACGTAGTCTTATTTTATTTTATTCCTTCTTATAATTGCAGTCATAACATCATTAATGACAGGCTTAAGGAGGTAATGGTTGAAAATGGCGACTCACCTGAGCATAGGAGATGTATACATTGGTGACCTTGAAGACTGGGAGCCTGCAAAGAATGGCACGAGGTACGTAGTCAGACGCAAAGGCTATTACTGTATGGCACGAGGTCAGGTGCAAAGGCTATTACTGTGCGTGTTAAATAAGTTAGGGGTTATTGATAGTAAGTAGTCAGATGCAAAGGCTATTACTGTGTGTGTTAAATAAGTTAGGGTTTATTGATAGCAGCGATATGCGCATCACAGCAATTAAAATAATAACATAAAGTATCAAGGCCTTCTGCCTCTGCACCTAACTCCTCACCCGCTCTCATAGGAGAAGCTGCTGCTAGGCACCCCGTTGATGGTCAGATGCCTAACGGACCCAGCACACGTCCCTCCTAGGAGACACAGGTATACGAATGCATTATCTATTACCAGTTTGTACTTCCATGATCATGTCTCTCACCAGTGTGTATATATCCATTATCATGTCTCTCACCAGTGAGTTTATATCTATTATCATGTCTCTCATCGGTCTGTAATTCAATTCAAACATTTCTCACCAGTTTGTAGCGCCACCTTCTTGGCCCCCATGCTGCAGCAGGCAGAAGCGTCTATATCACACAGGGCAGCTGTAATGACATCAACGCTTGCCAGCATACAGATCTGTTGTCCCATGGGCCTGCAATGGAAAATTGGGTTTAGGGTTTACACAAGCCAGTACATCAGACGTGCTGCAGAAACATTGACTGCATGTCTTATTTGAGGTGCCTTGAGGTAGTCATCAGTCTATGACTTGTACTTCATGCTGCCACATACTTGGGAGTGGGGAGTTAAGTTTATCTCAAAGCACGAGTTGAAGATCAGAGGTGCAGTGAATCTGTGTGATTTTGTGGACTCCATGTGAGCACCTATATTCAGGATGTCTGTCGCCATAATTTAATTGAAGTATCAAAACTTTAGTGCAATCGCTAAAACAATGTGATTGTAGCATTATGTACATGTGTTCTCCTCCTCTAACATGTTCTTACGTAGCGTTGACTGAGGTCAGAGTCAGCCGCCATGGTGATGAGGTGAAGTTGAGACTACACTTGCAGTACGGAAATCCCCCTGTGTATGGTGAGGGTGGTGCTGACGGAGATAAGGGTGGCGGAAACGGCTCAGCTACTGGCTGAAAAGGGAATGATGGAGGCATAGAAGGAGGGAACTGGGGAGGCTGGGGAGGTGGAGGAAGAGGTGGAGATGGAGGTTGAGGCTTGGGTGGAGGTTCGGGGGAAGGCTGAGGGGGAGATGGTTGTGGTGGCAGAGGGGAAGGTGAGGGAGAAGGTGGAGGCATGGGAGAAGGTGGTATTGGCGGAGAAGGGTTAGGGGGGGGAAGTGGTGGTGGGGTAGGAGATGGAGGGATTGGTGGGGAAGGCAAAGGTGGCTGAGGCGGTGGAGGGATGGGAGGAAATGGTTGTGGGGGTGAGGGTGGCGGAGAAGGAGAAATGATTGGCGGGGTAGGTGGCTGAGGGTTTGGAGGGGGAGATGGAGAAGGAGATGGAGGAGACGGAGGAGGTGGAGGAGGAGGAGAGGGAAAAGGAGTGGGAGGAGTTTGTGGTGATGGGGATGGTGGAGGTGAGGGGTGTGGAGGAAATGGAGAAGGGGGCGGTGGAGATGGTGATGGTGGAGGAGGGGAAGGAGAGGGAGGAGAAGGGGATGGAGGACTAGGCTGTGGTGGAGGTGAGGGATGAGGGGAAGGTGGAGGGCGAGGAGGGTGAGGTGGCGGCCTTGGTGGAGGGAAAGGTGGACGTGGCATAGGGGGGCGAGGGGATGGAGGGGGTAGAGGAGGGGAAGGGCAGTAACTCTTGTCCCACCAAATATCTCCCACACATGTACTCCCAGAGAAGTATGAGTCTCCACACATAAGTTGAAACAGGACCCCCGCCATGATGGCAACATCAGACGATGCAAATCGTTCATAGAAGAGAGCATTTGAGGCAAGGTCGGACAGCTGGGCCTGAAAGTACATGGTTCAGCAGTACATGGTTCAGCAGTGCATGGTTCAGCAGTACATGGTTCAGCAGTACTGTAAGAGATCTGCTTCTGTAAAAAAACTATTCTACAACTTCAGAATGCAACAGTGTGCGAGACTTTAAAAGAGGCAGAATATCAGTACATCAGTATGGCCTTGTCATGACATGAGATATCTCATGTCAGACAGAATCAGGGTAGTCAATAAAATTGTAGAGTTCCTTACCTCAACTAGCAAGTAGTTGTCAGAGTAGAAGACGCAGGTAAAGGGCTGAGATACATTAATGGGCTGATAGAAGTACATAGAATTAGCAAAGTTCACCAGGGTGTCGCAGGTCCATGACGTGTAGTTGTAACTGTACAATGACAAGGAAAGCCGACAATTGTCTTCAAGAAGAATCATTCAGCCTAATTAATCACAAACGTAGATGCGTAATCTTTGAAAGCTAGAGAGCAGCAGGTCTTATTGATATAGGTCCCAATAGCTTGATAAAGCCCCTGACACTTATTTCCCCTAGTTGATGCGCTATGCAATAGAACAAACTGGACATTAGAATCCAGCATTAGAAATTGCATGATTGCTCTCATCATAGTCAGTGACATGAAGTCAGAGAAGAGAGACTTACTGCGCAAACTTGTGCACTTCCACGATAACGCCACACAGAAGGTCAGGTAACGGTGGTGGGAATGGTGGTGGCATCAGGGGAACATCAGGGGGCTGAGGAGGGGGTGGAGCTGGTCTAGGTGGAGAGGGTTTAGGTGGTGAGGGCGGAAGGCATGGTGTACCTGGTAGAGTGGGTGATGGAGGCAGGAGGGGAGGATGGGGGTAGATCCGTGGAGGTTGTGGAGGGGGTAACAAGGGTGGCGGTGACATGGGTGGCAGAAGTGGGCTTGGGTGCGGGGGGGATGGTGATGAAGGAGGTAGAGATGGTGGAGGAGGAGGCGGCAGCTGACAAGCTGGAAAATATGCCTCACCACCACATCCACTGAACGCCACCATGTAGTCCCCACAACTCGTCGCATTGAAGATGAACAAGATCTGATCTGCTAAAATCTGGTCGTTCAAGTTGTAAAAAAATCGAGTATTTGCCACAGGCCCATCCAAAACCTGTTGAAGGCCAAAGTATCATGAGTTACATTAAACATCCATCCAAGCCACTCAATAACCTTAACAGGATACAACAAGGCCAGACAAAAAGCATGCAGACCATGAAGAGGACTTAAATGCAGGACGATAAATTGTAGCTGATTGTTATTCAGCTACATTTTGAAGTGAACCATGAAATGAAAAGGAATTGCATGTTACATTTGTTCCTAGGTAAAAGGACATGCAGGCTCCTATTTAAAGCATTACCGCAGATGCAACCACTGTGTTGGCATCGGAGTACATGCATTGGACTGGCTGGTCCAATGGAACTCCTCCCAGGTAGTATGAAGACACAATGAGCACAAAGACTGTACAAACTTGAGAGGCATTGAAGGGCACTCCATACAGCTTCTGAACCTGGGTATGAGATCAGATAAGATGTTGGTTGCCTGATGACACAGGGTGTGCTACAATGGCCAATGGTTGCCTGATGACACAGGGTGTACTACAATGGCCAATGGTTGCCTGATGACACAGGGTGTACTACAATGGCCAATGGTTGCCTGATGACACAGGGTGTACTACAATGGCCAATGGTTGCCTGATGACACAGGGTGTACTACAATGGCCAATGGTTGCCTGATGACACAGGGTGTACTACAATGGCCAATGTATCTGCAAATCAAAACTTTAGAAAAGTAGAATCCAGTCTACAGACAGAGACAAAAAGTGCAGGCCTTTACGTTTTCTTTATTAAGAAGGAGAGTTGAGGAATTAGCCAGCCCTGAGATCTTACTTAGAGGCCATTTCACATGAAGGTCTCACCTGCACAATGACTGGACAGCTGATGTTTGACTGACGTGGTGGGGGAGGTGGGGGAGGGAGAGCAACAGGCGGGCCTGTAGCAGGTGGAGGGGGAGCAGGAAATGGAGGAGACGCTGCACATCCTGGCTCCCACTGTTGGTAGCTGAAGCATTGACTGGTGGCTGTGAAGGAAGGCACAGAGCTGGAGGCGTTACATGTTAACCCAAGAAGTGAGAACATAAGCTTTGCAGCAAATGGATCAGCCATGTTTGAATACAGCTGCTCATTGTTCATTGAGTTGTAGGCAGTAGCAGTGGCAAGAAGGAGTGATCCTGACCCTGGATTTGACCAGGAGCCTTCTGGATCCGAACCACTGACAGATCTACCTATCGTGATTGAGGTGTTTATTGAGGGGGTTGAGCTGTTTGGTGGGGATGGAGGAAGGTATTGTGTGGCAGATGTTAGGGTAGCACATGAGAGGGGGATTGTAAGCTGAACATTCTGCAGATAAACAGCAGAGATGAAAGTGGTCCAGGTCTTGCAGGATGCAGAGTATGGAAGTGGTTGTGACCCACCAGGAGGTCCTGAATTCAAGGTAAATATGACAATGCATCCAGTAGGTGCAGGAGGAGGGGGTGGCGGAGGCGAGGGCCCGGGAGATGGAGGAGGAGGTGGAGAGGGCTTTGGAGGATGTGGTGGACGAGGATGAGGAGGAGAAGGGCCAGGAGAAGGGGGCAATGGAGAAGGAGGGAAAGGGGG
>BEGY01000054.1:49956-109631 GCA_002335675.1 Chlamydomonas eustigma | reverse complement strand
GGAGATGGTGGTGGAGGTGGAGGAGGTGAAGTGAAGGTGGGAATGGAGGAGGAGGTGGTGAGGGGGTGGGAAGGGGGAGGTGTAGGAGAGGGAGGTGGAGAGGGTATGGGAGGATTGGGAGGAGGACTTGGCAATGGAGGGGGGGCGGGAGGAGGAGATGGAGAAGGAGGAAAAGGAGAATGTGGTGGTGGAAGCGGACTTGGTGGTTGAGGTGTGGGAGGGGGCACTGGAGGGGACAAAGAAACAATGTGTAATGTGATTTATTCTTTGTAGAAAGTTACTCTCAAGTACTTCTCAAGTACTTAGAGACATGAATCAAGCGTGGATGCTGCAAGGGATGAATGTTTAGAGTGTGCATGCAGATATCTAACTTTTTTTCTTGTTCATTCGACATCAGTTTAATTTACTGCGTACAAGAACATACAGAGTGGTGGATGCGGATGAGGAGGTGGGTGAGGGTGGGGTGGATGTGGTGGCTTTGGTTTAGGTGGTCTGGGGACTTAAAGAGAAAAAGATAAAAGAGCACATGGTCAATAAAATGTTGGGTCTGTGATAAAGAGCAAATGATCAGCAACACAATGCTGGGTCTGTGATAAAGAGCAAATGATCAGCAACACAATGCTGGGTCTGTGATAAAAAGCAAATGTGAGTGATGACAAAATGACAAAATGATAATATTTGGTCAACAGTATAATGAAGTCAACCTGTTCAAAAAGAGACCGTTTTCCTGGCACAGTCATTCTTGCATGAGGTCATGTGCAGATGTTCCGATGTTTATGTCCATGTGCTAAAAGCTAAACATAACAGAAGCTGCGCAACTTTTTGGTTATGATACAAGCATGAGGCTGCGTGCCATGAACACAGTTTCTTGCATGCTTGATGCTTGCTCATAAACATACCTGGTGGCGGAGGGGAGAGAGGCGGGCTAGGTAGAGGTGGAGAAGGAGGATTCCATGGAGAAGGCGAGAGCTCAGAGGGAATAATGCCTGCAGGGAAGGGTGTGGGAGGATGCATAGGCGAGGTGGGTGGGGGACTGATACAAGGCGCTGGGTACATTTGTTGAAGTCCGCAGGTACTGAGACCTAAGTATGATCCACCACATACAACACCAAGCTCAGCCATAACCGTGTTTGGAGGTATGCTAGTTTTGAAGTTGTCAAAGAATTGTACTGCATCATTTGGGCTTGCTACTGAGCCCTGTACTGCAACAGCTAGTCCAAGGGCCTGGATGCACACAAAGGGCTGTAACACGTGCACCTGGTTTGACAGATAGAAGTCCAGTACTGTGGATTGGATGAAAATGCAAGTAGCAAGTGGGTTCTGAAATGGCTCTGCATTGCTGGCTTGTACTGCAGAGACTGTAATTATACAAGGTGGGAAAACAGGAGGAGTAGGTATGAATGGAAGAGGTGGGGGTGGGTTGAGAATGACTGTAGGCGGGTTAGGTGAAGGGGCAGGTGGAGAAGGCGGTTTAGGCGGTGGTGGTGGCGGTGCGGAAATTGCTGGGAGGAGCAGGTAGCTTGTCGGGCAGCAATTTTTGTTTCCACTGTTGAAGATGGCGTAGGAGCAAGTGCCAAGTGTGGCTGTTGGTATTCCACACATGGCTTGTAGACTGGGGCAGGATTGCTGCAAGGTAAAGCAGAGCTGAACTCCTGTACACCAGTAGAGAACAACAAACATTTCCCCTCAGAATTATGCCTTCTTAAGCTTACTGAAAACGACAAGTTATACATATTTTAGGAGAGGTAGTTCAACATAAAGTTGCCACCGATCAAGGAGGTAATCGATTATCTGTAAGACTATCATGAAAGTCTCAAGACACTGAGTCTGTTCTGGGGTAGTGCATAGTTATGGACATGAATAAGAGATTAGTGATGCAAAGATTTATCTTTGTTTTACACCCTGCTAAATTTGGTGAATCTTTGATTGATTTCATAATTATTGTGCCAGGTTCTCCTTTTCAGGTTCATGTTGGTAGGGGAAAAAATAGGTATTCATTCTGACATGTTTAAGGAAGACACATCACACCCCTGAGTAAACTAAGTAAACCTACTAGACCCCTAAAACCGAAGACCCTAAACCCCTGAGTAAACCTCAACAGATTTAATCTTTCTGTATTGTATCTCGCTGTCTTGACAGACAGCATGAGTTAGTGCAATGAGTCATGATTCAGAGCAATGAGTCATGAGTCATGAGTCATGTGGCAATGAGTCATGGGTCATGTGGCAATCTTTCTTGAGTCATGTGGCAATGTTTAATGGGTCATGTAATGTTTAATAGGTCATGTGGCAAACAATCCTGCCTTCAATACAAGATGGGACAGGCATCTAAACTATCTAAACACGTTCCATCCTTTCATACCTTGTCCAGTCTCCAGAGTGAAGTTCATGTTGGTGACTTTTAGTACAGCTGCTCCTTGTGCTGGATACAAAATCGTGTAGAGCCAAGGGCGTCCGTTCAGAGTGACTCCTTGAACATCTCCTTGCTGACATGCAGGATCTGCAAATAATATGTTGAATGACGGCTGAAATGATGACAAGTCCAGTACGTTGCATTATTTCTATCGTATCAGCTTCGGAGCATGTCACACAGCCCTACTGAAAGGCTAGGGATTGGTATGATTACTATGAAAGCAATAATATGTACACCAATGAAAACAGCAGCTGAAAGTTATGTAGTGTAAAATAAGTGCATGAAGTATCAGTAGTGAGAAAGACTCACTGATTTGAATTTCAAGCTTGTAAATGTCCTGGAGACAACATGGTCCAGCTGTAGCTGCTTGTAGCTGACATGAAGGCACTACATTAGTTGTGAAAGTTACACAGGTGGTACTTAGGTCTGCAGACTGACTGAGCAGCTGTAGACGTGCTGGTGATAAACTTGCAGAACTTTGACAAGAGCAAAATGGAAAGGAAGCTGCGAGCTCGGCATCGGCTGTCAAAGCTGCCTGAATTTGAGCTTCTGCTACTGCACTTCCTTGAAGCAATGACCTGCAGGGAAAGAACGAATAACATTTTTAGACGACGCGGCAGAGACTGGATTTTGTGAGTTGCAACAATCCCCACTTTTTGTGTGCATCAGCTCCATGATAAAGCAAATTAATTGACATAACTATTTTCGCGAACCAAACTATGCTTCGAAGGGTCATCTTAGGAACTCCGCTCCAGTAAAAATATTAAATATCATATTTAGCCTTGTTCACCATACTCCAATTTCAACCCCTGAGAGATCCTGAATTGATGATATTATTGCACTCAAGTGAGGTCACTGCTCCATGTCTGAGTATATCGAGGTGGGCGCCAGCCGTCCAACAATTATAAGTCGTAGTGACAAGAGGCAAGGTCGGCAGCAATGCATCATTTTAAAGAATTCTGATTGATATTAAAACACAATGTGGGGCCTGCGCCCAAGCTCATGTGGAGTATTACTTCTGTCGCATGTTGTTAGACGACGCAAGAATACCTTTCAAGCAGACCGCAATAAAAAATCGCAGTATATCTTAGTCAATAATGTTAGGATTGTATTATAATAGGTAATAGGGGGCCGAGTTACTGTAATCGCTGCATTATTAATTATGCTCACTACGAGATGAACCTCGTCTCAACTGCCATTTATGATGAAGTTCCAGAAGGAACTTTGCAGGACATCTAGGACATCCAAAAGGTACTCATTATTGGCTGGTATATTGAGCGCTTCAGCTTGATTCCTGCATCACAACGACTTGCATCATTGATTGGTGGACATGCATGCTCTCGCGCACGTAACTTATTGCAACTCCTCAAAGCCCCATTATTCCAATCATAATGGATACCAGTATAAGTTTTATGGACATTTATATGATGGTGTGGCCTACATATTCAGTCTGCTTACAAAGTCAACAGTGTCAATAATCTCAGTATAGCTGCTCTTACAGCACCACCAGTTCTTTTGCGGTTTTAACTGATGGCCTTAAGAAACTGAATCAGAGACGCATGGGCACCTGTGTTGCTCGGCAGAGCCTGATATGCCTGGACCCTAGATTAATTTTGTTAAAATCAGCTCTTAAAACATTCTTTGTTTATGCAAAGTGCAAAGTGCAATATGCAAAGTGCAACCGGCTAGCAAATCTCAGCAACCACCAACGCTGAGGAATTTTGCAGTCAACACCGCATAATCCAGTTTCTGTTAAAGAAATGTTTATAAACTTTACTCTAGGGGATTACAGAGAACAATGCTCATGCAATGCGCTTCTGTTTAAGTTCATCTTAAAGGTCCATATTGCCAGTGCCATTGTAAGTTGTTAGCCAATGGAGCACAGGATGCCCAATAATAACCATCATACCAAATCTATTCCTGTAGTAGGCTGTATTCTACATAATTGCACTTACATGATGCCTACACCTTTCCTGTAGAGTACATTTCTGGAAGTACTAGTCATATAAATAATGAGCAAATTGCAGCATGGTACAGCGAGCTGCCAGCCTTGATAGGTAGGTACCTAAGCTGCAAATATTCATCACAATGTTCGCACTCTGTATAGGAATTTATTACTCCTAATAATTGTAAATCAAGAAGGGCATACCATCAGAAGTTGAAAAGGTCATGAGGATGTTGAGTAAAACCTGAACCCCAACAGGGTTCGTATGCCCAAACTGCTTAAAAGGCAAGAATGACACAGACTATCATAAATGTATACAACATCAGCTCTCTTTAAATTGCCACAGTATTTGTTGATAATGCGTTGTCGAAAGTACTGCTAAATTAGCGTTGTTGTAGATAATAGAATTACAGTGCAGGCGAATATTTTTCAGGATTACTAGAAGAGAGGGCCATCTCTTTCTCAGTTTTCTCAGGTAAGTCTCTGAACGTTCACACGCTTTACATTTATCTAGGTATCAGGGTTGGAAAATTTTCTGCAGTCTCGGATTTGATATGATTGACATGCTCTTTTGTCTGTTTGAAAAATCAGATACGACGCGAGATCCAGACTTCACCACTTCAATCTGAGCGAGGAATATCGGCCTTCTAGGCTTCTCTTGTTCAGATGGATATCCTGCAGATGCGTCCTCTTCCATCCATGTGGTGTCCGCAAGATGGTAAGCAGGCCAACGCACCTCTGCGGAATCTTCTGCAAGCCTGTAGGGGCGAATGAAATTTCTTAAGCTATTGATGAATACAAATCATGTAATAAATTCACAGTTTTTATCTCTACTAGAACCTCAATTGATTGAATATCCTTTTTTTCGCAGAGTCATCGAGAGGTGTCAAGTCTCCTGATCTTTGTAAAAAAAAGAATACTGACTACTCAGCCTCTTCATGCCAACGCTCAACTCCTTCCAACATCCAAACTGCATCCCGCGGGGCACAGAGCATGTCCTCTTCATATCCTCTTCAAGCCCAGTCTAGCCCCAGACAGCACATCCATTTGAGAAACCAGCTATTATTAAAAGGGGATTCTAAGCACAGTTAACAGGAAGGGCAGCCCGTGGGAAATTCATGGTAGAGTAGGATCTGAGGGGACTGGGTGCTTTCTCTTTACATCTTGCATGGAGAGGCAACATGAGATGATGCATGAGTATGGGCATCCATCTTTCTGTAGAAATCTGAGAGGGGAGCTGCGAAGTAGCAGCCATGGAAATGCATCTCTCAGATTCAAACATCCTGCTTTGAGCAACAGAGATGCACCATCGATGTGTCAACTCACGGATGGTTTGGACTTATATGCTAATTTTTCTCAAAGTCTTTTGCAAAGAAGTACAACTGATCAGCCTGATCATCTTGTCTTATCTGAGGCAGTGATTGGAAGTATCAGCACAACAGAGGGCGTTGAGATGCTATCATCTGGAAACTGCTCTGAAGGATATCAGCCTCGTGGGATCTCGCATGCTCAACAACAGGCAGATAGGGAATCTAGTGTAGAAATCACAGCTGCTATTATACCCTCCATCAGCACAACTGATGCACATTGTACATTCATAAAGCAGCCTTTCTGTAGGCTGTCTGGTGAGCCTATGGGGATCACTGCTGCTGTCGCTACCAATGCCAAAGTGCGTCAGCGCCGCGTTTCAATAGCAGCCTCAGCAGTGCCTGCTGCTCCTTTGTCTTTCAGTCCTCTGGAGAATACTCCTTTGATGGGTTCTCTGAAAAGAAAGCAGAAACTGGAAGCTAGAGGGGAATATGGGAATGAGTGGGGCTGCCTCAACCAGGACGCTTGTGCTTGGCAAGAAGGTAGCCCTTCTATTAAAACAAGCCGAGCTGGCAGCACTAGAGAGGAACGGCTGAGAGCTCTCATGTCCACAAAGACCATGAGAGGAGCCATTGCTGCTGAGGAAGCTGCTGTCACAATGGCTATGCAAGCTCATGCAATAACACCTTCGTCCTCAGATTCAGGAGATATGGTTCCTCCCTTAAAGCACTTTGTTAGTAAGCAGTGCTCTTCAGCTGCACCCTCCGCTGTGGCTGGAAGTAGTCCAGATTCTGGGCAGCTCTCCATACTGAAGCTGGAGGTATCTCGAAGGATCAGTCCTTCAAATCAGCGACCAGGTGGATTGTCCCAGATCCTGCGTACAGCCGGCCTTCATGGATCTTCTGCTCCTGACTTTTCTTGCGTTGTGGAGGTGGAGGTAGCTGCAATGGCAGGCCCCATGCAGCTTCCATTGTGCCGTTGTGGCAGCACTGCTGCAACCTTCTCCTCTACCTGGAACCTCAGCGCTGGTGTAACTGGGCTTGGCTTGGCTGCAGCGCAGCTCAGGTCTGAGATGTTCAGCTCAGAGCTCCAAGAGGACACAGTCTTACTTCAAACACTCCACGAGTCTCAACAAGCTAGTTCTGCCTCCCCTCACGCCTCTTCCAAGGAGGCTGATGGACGTGCAGTGCAGGCTTCTATACACTCACTGCATGCAGGAGCAAAGCCCAGGAGGCTAGGTCAACATCTGGGACATGAGTCAGGAAATGGGTTATCCTCGTCAGTGGGAGGGTTCATGGGTATTGGCAGTGCTCTGTGGGGCGTGTGGAAAGCAGTACGTAAGCAGGCAGAGGCTGTTGTGGCAGAGCAGCATGGGAGCACGGCTGGTCATAGATTGCAAATGTGGCAGCAGGCTTTACCAGAGAACTGTCAGCAGCAACAGAAGGGACACGCTGAAATCCAAGATCATCTGCGGAGTAATGCCCAGGACAGCCAAAAGCAGCAGAAGGAGGGCTGGAAGGGCAGACATTATAAACTTGCGTCTCATGTTGAGAATGGTCAGAAACAGGAACAACAGAATGCAAGTGCAGCATCCAGGTTGATGGTGCCTTACAGCCCTGTTAAAGCAGCTTCAGAACTCTCTTCTTCAACCTCCAATCAAGCTGTACCCCACACTGAAAATGGTGTGGTAGGTATGAGAACTGGTCGTGCAATTGGCAGTACTAATGAATGTACGTCCTCACAACAAGGAGGAAAAGATTCAGGAGGGAAGTTAACTGCTAAACTTGGGCCATTGCAAAGGAGAAAGATCTCCTCGGCAGTTCTCCACAACTCGACTCAATGCGCCAAGAGTGGAGGAAGGAAGGGAGTGAAACCTGTGAAGGTTGATACTCATGACCCACCTAATGGTGCAGGTGAGCACATGGTGAGAATGTGGGAGCAATATGCACCAGGTTTGTCAAATGATGTATGCAGTGGTGGTGGTGGTGGGGGTCGCAGGGTTGTAGCAGCTCTGAAAGATCTGATGAAAGAAGAGCCAGTGGTAGGGGCGTATTACAGTGGGCGTTCTTTTTACTGAAAAATTGATTTTTGTTTCTGAAGGATGCTATCTGAAAGCTTGTCTTTGACAACAAAATATCTAAGAATATTTGCATCTTTACAGCACTTGTGTATAATGGAGAATTTTGAATTTGCCCTATTTCATGGCTTTGGTATGTCCTTTCCTTTTCTGTCCTGATTTTCTTGTAGATCTCATTGAAGAAGAAAGCTTTGCACATAACTGATAATTGTTGTGAAAGTTTCTTTCTCTGTTATCCGAATTCTTATTCCGATGTTCCTCCTAAGCTTTTCACAGTCGCTGTGGCCATTCCTGCGAACAGTCAATGAACTTCTTCAGTCCAGACTATCCGTCCAAACTACGCACCTTTCATCGTAATTGAGAAGGGTGCCAAGTAGGGTTGATAAGTACATTTCTATGCCTTGACGTGTGAAACTAAAAATTCTTGACGCAATATAGTGTGTTTCGTATCAACAACTAAAGCGCAAATTGGCTAGCATAAAAAACGCATGGATTGCGGTGATAAAGAAAGGTTTCTTGAAAACTCGAAGTTGGAGGAGTCAGAGGGAGCGTGCAGATTATGCTGGAGCCCAGGAGATGATCAAGATGGAGGAATGTTAGTTTCACCATGCAGGTGAGCAACCTGCTCACCGATGACGTTCTGATACGATTGCGACAAGTTTTAAGTTCATTTGAAATTATGCGTCCCTCATGCAAGCTACTTATGAAATTGTTACTATAAATTTCATTCCTATCTCTCTTAAACTGCTTCTGAAAGTTGCTCTGGAACTTCAAAGTGGATTCATGAACGCTGTCTAGAGTCTTGGAAACAAACTTTGCGAAGGGAAGGGCATTGGCAAAGAAGTCGAACATGCGAGGTCAGTTCATTTAGTTAGGATGCACCTGCTTGTCCATGGGTTGCTGAGTGCAAAAACACCCTTCTTTGCTAATAAAGAGTCGTAAGCAAATGAAGAGCATCATTTCTGGAGTAAGACTCTTTCCTCCATTTGTGTTGGGGCTCCTGCTGTTCTCTTTTGGCGGAGTTTGATGATGTAACTCCTCAGAGTCAGACAGTCAAGCTTGTTCCGTCTCTGGTTTAAGTGTGGGACCTTTCTTCATTCAACATATCTATGTAAGCATGACTGACCATAGTAAGACATGATATATGTGCACCCACGGACATCAAAACTTTGCTCATTTCCCTCTTTTCATCATCCATTTTGCAGGTGTGTAAGTCCCCTTACCGAAATCCCATTCCCCAGTATCCTTTACCTCCTTTGACACTCCGACGGAAAGTTATAATTCTGCTGAGGAACATTAGCAATGGTGTTCTTGAAGCTTGTCACTCTCCTAGCTGGTCTCTTCTGTTGTACAGGCAAGGAGGACATTGCTTTACTGTATTCAGGCATTAGATGGAATCTCGAAAGAGAAAGTGCTTTAACCTAAAAATTACTAACAAAACAATACATCCTAATATCGTGTACTACAACACATAATAATTGTCTTGTTCAAACACTGGGGTTCTTGTATGTGTACTACAACAATAATTATCTTGTTCAAACACTGGGGTTCTTGTATGTGCACTCATCTGTTCTCTATTTTTGGTTTAAAGAAAATAGAGGATATTACTTGCAGTAAGACTTCATTCTATCAATGATAGAGTATTGAGGTGCAATCAATACATGCTGCTCTCCCTCCTTAAGATCTATATCCTGTTTGACCTGAAATCTTGCTCACTACTACTTGATGATGGTGTTATCTTGCATACTACATGCAGATGCTGGCGGACATACTTATTTATAACGGGTGTATATCATGCTGCTCGGACTGGGACATTAGGGCTTAAAGCTGGAGTCCGACTGGGGAAAGCATTAATTACAGAGCAGACCACTGTCATGGTGAGGCTAGCAAATAGCATGTATGATCATAATCCATATTGCTAGGTTACTCTTGTTACTCTTCATGAACTCAAAACCATTGAGCTTGTAAGTTTATCTTATGTCCATCCTTGAGGAGACACCTTGTAATGTATTCCTCTTTCCTTATATGTCCTAATTTCTGATCAGTTATACTTTTTTGCAGCTCCATCTGTTTGCCTCTCTGGCGGAGATTATGGGATCCCCTTATGCTGAGCTCCTGTGGTGTCAAGCAGCAGCAGCTGTGCTGATTGGCCTGGCTAGCGAGCTCATCTACACCAGCATGCTTGGCTTGTAAGTTGTAGCTGATGAGTGATTGCTTCCTAGCAGATGCAATTCTGGGTCCCACTATTGTTAGACTCTGAAGACTTTGAATGCTTTCGTCTCATCAGTCAAAAATCAGGTACCTAAGTGCACATTGTGGCTACATGATGGTTGGCTTTTAGATGTTTAACACAAGCCACAAGGTACTGTGGCTTAATCATCGAAGTTAATCATCGAAGTCCTACAATAAGGACAGGCGAAGGCTTATCAAGTAACTTGATTCTTCAATTTCAGGGTAGGAGGCGCCATCTTTGGATTTGCTTCAGGCTACACCGCAGCTGTGCGTAGCTCGTTGGGGCTGTTGGCTCGTGGGGCCTCAGCAGGTGCTGGAGCAGCGCTCAGAGCAGGCATCAAGACGATTCGGATGTTCACATCTATGCCATGTGCACGATTATTACGAATGCTGTTGATAAATGGGCCATAATCTGAACATGCAAGGCCATAGGGTTTGAGGCTTTTCCAACATACGTAATTATGCCATTTAGATCAAACATGTAAAATTAACGTAGATAAGCCTGTTCAGAAGTGACAATGCCAGGAACTCCCTGAGAATCGCCTCTGCATATGGTAGCTTAACTGAAATACCGTTTTTTGTGGCGATACCCCTCTCGAACCTGTGTTTGTCATAACATTGGTATCCATGCTAACAGCTATTGATATTTTAAACAAAAAGATCCGGGATGTGGCAGGAGGTGAGGATCAATTGTTCAACTGACACCTTACTTTCATGAGAAAGGAACCTGTGGACATCTATGAAAAATAAATTGAATATTTCTATATACATGTTATGTTGTTTTGATTCTCGAAAGAATTGAGGATATAAAGTAATGCACTCAAGACCACGACCCATCCAAACAGGTACGACGAAGCCTCTCATGCCTATCCCAAGAGTTTCAAACAGAGCACAGGCAGGGAAGGTTCAATGTAGGAAACAGCATCCACATACTCTTGAGCAACAGGCATGCACTCCTGCTAAGGTACTCCACAACCAAGCACCTGAGTGTTGCTCCAGTCAGACGCTACCAGGCCCTTCTCTCCGAGAGATCTGTCATGGCATGGAAGGTTTTTCATTGGAGGAAAAATACCTTGATATTTTCAAGAGCCACCAGGTACGGTCACTGGCCCTAGGGCCTTAATGTAGTGGTTTCTGGGACATACTCTTCATCGTTGTACTGATCAATCCCACCTGAAGCTCTCTTGTGTCAAAAGCTGTTAATGTAAAAGATTAATATATTTAAAGATTTGGATAAGAACGAGGGAAAATAAAAGACCATGGCAAGAAAATAGAACAAGTGTTATCTCTTTCCCTCCAAAATCAGTGTCACCATGAAGTGTGAATTAGTGTGAATTAGTGCTCTTTGATTTTCATCTTCATATGTAGATCCAGCTGAGCGATACTGAGTCAGAAATTAATCAGCAGCAGTACGATATCTTCCCTAATGACAAACCTGCATGCAACCTGACCTCTGATGCTCGTGACAAGCTCGAGACTCGGCCTCAGCTAGGAACAGTCTCCCACAACCTGACTGTCTGCCAGCCAAGTGAGGCACCTGCACCATTGCTCAAAGCAGGCAAGACTCTCAGAGCATCAGCGTATCAGCAAGTGGAATCCAATAAAGTAAAACCAACGTTTGAGGTAAAATCAGACCCCTCGAAGATGAGGCGCAGAACACATACCAATCAATATATTGCCACCTCTACGATCTTTTCCAGCACAGATATTGTTGGTCTGACCCAGAGACCAGCTTTAGCAGCTGCAAACATTGATTCTGGTCCTGAATTAACAAGGAGGTTGCCAGCAATGAGGAGCGACCTTCCCTCCTCCTCCTTAAGCAACGTATTGAGAGGCACGCGCGGAGCGCTCCTGTTGTCTATACTCAGCCTCCTACTCCTGAGCCCTTTGGGTTTGTTGTACATGAATGGTTCTGGAGCCAGCAACATGAGGGGAGCCTCAGGTGGCGGCTTGAGACCAGCAGGAGGGCGTGCTGCTGGCCCTATGTCTTGGAACTGGGTGGAAGCTGCACAGCTGGTTGCTGGTGTAGTCTCGAGTAGAGGCAGAAGTGTGAGAGCAGAGGCAGCTGCAGGGTTGGCTGGAAGTGCTGGAGAGATTCAGCCTGATGGGGGTGAAGGTGGTTGGCTGCCGGGAGCAGAAGTGAGGGCTGTCATCATCGTGCCAGGGTGAGGTGAATCTTCATACACTGGAAGTAAATTGTCTGTCAGGCAGGTGTGTAACTGCAGAGCTGTCAAGCAGATGTGTTCTGGCAGAGCTACTATGATGATCTTGTCTGTCAGACTTAGATCATTGGCCCATGCCTCTGTCAGGTTGAAGAGTACTCTTTTCAGAATGTGAGACTCTCATCATCATCGTCCTGTTCTGATGCTTCTTGTGACGACCATTCTTAACATCACATAGTTTTCCTACCAGCAAGACTCTAGCCATGATCCTGTTTGGTAGACTTCATGCCATCATTCTACTCACTTACTGTGAGGTCCTGGTTGTAGATGTCAAGGCAGGTAAGCCTAACTCCCACAACTAACTAACAGCACCAGTCCAAGTCCCACAACTAGTTCCTTCACACTTCCTCTGGAAAGGAATGCTGAGAGTCCATACCGTACTAGTTGGGGTGACCTTGCAAAGCACACTGCACAGCGCCTTTCATGGACAGACCCTTCCTTCCAACTCCGTGTGTTCTACGAGGAGGAGCTGAAAGGTGGCGGTGTGGACAGCGGGAATGATGGCGCTCAAGCAGTGACACAGCTGACCAAGAGGAGCGAGCTGCAGCGAGCGCTGCTGTCAAATTGCCAGGTATGCATATGTGCTGAGATACAGCCCCAAGATTCTCACCTCAGTCAAGGTGACTCTGAGTTTTCTTGGGCTTATGTTGTCACTTCAATGGTGCGGCCTGACTGTGCTTGCCACGAGGATGTAGTGTTATGCAATATCTTGCCCTATTTGAAATATAACAACAACCCAAAGGGGAAATATGCATGGTTCCACGTATTGAATAATTTGCCTGCATTGTAAGGGCTCTGAGTTACTGAACAGTACTGACCTGCCTGCATTGTAAGGGCTCTGAGTTACTGAACAGTACTGACCTGCCTGCTTTGTCAGACCAGGCACATCACTCAATGTCACCTTTGTGCTTTCCCACTGTTTCTTAGCTCGTGCTCGGATTTGGACTTTCAGACCCATCACTCCTGTCCTGGATGTCATCTCTGAGTAGCCCCACACAAAAGATGCTCCCAGGCATCACTCTTTTCCTGGACTCGCACACAGCATTTGATCCGTTGGTACAGCTTCCAGGTGGCTTCTCAGGTGCTGCTAGACAGAGCTGGCTAGATCGCTTACTTGCGCAGAAAGTGTCCTTCGGCCCACAGGCCAAGTCTGCAGAGCTTTTCTCTACATTGAAGGTATGAACAAGGATGGAGCAGCATGCTGGTCATGAGATGTAGGATTCTACAAAACCTGGCAGGATAGGAGATGAGTACGTTGAGGCCATATGTGCCTTACACACAATAAATCTTTCCTTTTTTGCTGAATTTTTCTGGTGGTATTTCCAGAGCACTCGACTCCGAAACCATAAGACTAAATTCTCTCTGTGCCTGAACTTGATTCTGCCTAAGACGCTGCTGGGAAGACGCAACAGCGATGACTTCCTCTTCATCTTCCTGGTCCTCATTGATCAGTTCATAAGACCAGTGCCAGAGGTAGGATACGTTCTGAGAGCCATTGTTGCTACCATTGCTGTCAAGACTGTTGATTTCAAGGACTCTCCCTGCGGTGGCCAACTGACCTGTAGAGCTTCACAATCTCTTGAACAAGTTTTTAAAAACTGGATGACTGAGGAGACCTAGCTCCATGTTTATGAATGAGAAGACCTAGCACCATGTTTATGAATAAGAAGACCTAGCACCATGTTTATGAATGAGAAGACCTTGCTCCATGTTAATTACTGGGAGTTTTTTTAGGAGCACTACTTTGACCACATGAGCTTCATGCATGCAACCACGCACAGAATTCAATAATGCACCGCCATGCATTAGTGCCGCCATGTATTAGTTGATGGGGCAAAGTATGTAAAAATGTACAGCATCTGATTGGCCTTCCTACTCTCCGGAATGTACATTGCAGGTGTCGATGACTACAAAAGGCTTTGACCTGGGATCTATTTATTGCATGGTGAGTACAGCACAAAACAAAGACATGTAGGACTTAGCAAACAATCTATGTCTGATGATCATGTCTCTATTACTCATGTCTCTAAGTCTTTTCTCTTTTAGACTTGTCTCCATTTGTCATGTCTCTATTAGTCATGTCTCTAAGTCTTGTCTCTTTTAGACTTGTCTCCATTTGTCATGTCTCTGCTTGTGAAGCGTCATGTCAAAATCTTTACTCATCTGTTTTGGCCCTGTTTCCTTAAATCAGATAAAGAATTGCGGGAACCAAGTGAAAAATTGTGTGACAGATGAAAAGTGCAAGGCCGGGCTGGACTGCCTGCAAGCTTGCTCTTTTAATGACCAGGTAGTGAACAATGTATCTGAATATCACTCTACTTTTCATGTAACATGAACATGGACTTTACTCAGGAGGTATGGAGGTGAAGTGACTGTTATGAAGATGCATACATTCGCAGGGCCTCTTTCTTGTTTAATTCTTCTTTCTCTGGGTTGAATGAAACTTGTGAACAAGAGGCCAGGAGGCTGGGAAGCCTATTACATGATGCACATTTCTCATAACTTGTGAACAAGAGGCCAGGAGGCTGGGAAGCCTATTACATGATGCACATTTCTCATAACTTTGTCCTATCATTTGTCTTTTCCTGCCTTCTCCAGCATTTTAATCAGGCTTGCAAATGAGTTTTTTTACACTGTCCTGCAACATATGACATATCAGGCCCATAATCTGATCACAACGCAGGTATGTCAGTACAGATGTATTGTGAGCCATGAAACACCCCAAATGGAGCAATTCTCATTGTGTATCCTCCAAAAGCACAACTGTCGTAATCTGGATGCCCAGATTCCTATGAGACCAGGTATCCACAGTCAAGAATGGTCTGGTTGACCATATTGTTGTGCTCATAAACGCAAGAAAATGTGTTACATTCAATTTTGCAACGCCCAAATTCTGTGTCATGAGGACCATCATATTTTATATATGTTCACATATTATGAGACAGAACACATTATCTGGTCTCAGCAATGTCATGCATCTAAAAGGAATGTAAAAGAGAGAGATGTAGATTGTGATGGTGCATGAGGTGCACATCTTGTACATCTTCACCAGCTGTCTATGAGACATGCTCCATCGCAATTCAAATTTCAGCTAATACTAGCTGATGCACTCGGCATCCATAACCAGATTGTACTCAACCTGTTGTGTTATGTTTCTATAGACCCAGCCCCTATGACCTCCTTTCGTGGTCAACCTCTCAGCCACGACATAGCAGAAGACATGCTTTGCGGCTGGATGCAGAAATCAGGCAGTACATTCTCTGCAGCTTCTATAGGCTCCAATCCTCTCCCTTGTAACATGGGTGGCCCTGAGGTGAAGATGCACAATTCCAAGGAGCATAGTGGTAGTGCAGCTGCTGGGGGCGACAACATAGTACACGGTGACTTGCCTTACAGCTGGCTGGTAGCTGCAGGGAAGAACCCGGTGAGCATTGAAGTGTGGATTTGTGAGCAGTTAGAACTCACTTGTTTCACACATTCGTGGCAAGACATCTAAGAGGAACATGGAAATAGTCACTGATAATTATTGTGAGAAAATGTTTATTGAAATGCAGTAAAATGCCAACTTCTTGTTGAGATTATATCTTTGGTTGTCGCACGACAAAGTTGAAAAGACTGTAGTGCATCAGGCGCTTTGATTGCAACCTGGCAGAGCACATAGCAGCGGATGTGTTATGATTCTCCATGAACAATCTCAGTTATCTCATACCTACTAGCACAGCCAATCATCTTGACCACTTGTTTGCAGGCTTAAGAACACTTTTTTGCCTCACCCTGTCAATCCTGCATTTCTTCAGTCTTCTCTGTAATCAATACACCCAGGCCTATGACTACTTTCCAGCACAACACCAGCTCTTTTACAGAGGAAAAGGAAAGGGCGTGCTTTGGTAAGATAAAGCTTGAAAAAATGTGACACTCCTGTTGTCATTCCTAAACGCGACGCACATATGTCAGCCTGTTGCAGAGTTCTTGTTTGCATGCTCAAGCTCTTGTTGACTGAGCTCAACAGTTCATAACTGGCAAGTACCTCTACAAACCTATGTACTATCAATGTGTCATAATACACAAATAGCATAGCAGGAAGGCCATCATCCTGTAAAACTCCTTCTGTGCAGGTATGAACCTGTTTTCAAGGTCATCACACTAAGTGGGGAGCAAGTATGGAGGAGGAGAAAGTACCGTGTGAAGCGAGGGAAGGTTCCCGGCACCTTCTACTTCACAGTGCTTGACAACGGTGTCACCTCAAATGAGTTCTGGTGAGTGACTAAGTTACAGCTTCTGCTAGGTATGAAACGTAAGAGCAGCCTGCCAGGATCTTGCATGGTGGCTGATTGCATTGTCAAGAGATGATGTGTCGCCTTTTTTTGTTCAAGGGCTGCATCACAATGCTGGTGTAGCTAAAAGTCTCATGATGGAGGTATGGCTGCTCTACCTGCAACACTTGCTGGTGTAGCTTAAAGTCTCATGATGGAGGTATGGGCCTACTCTGAAAACCTTGTTTGCATCTTACCCTTTAAGGCGTGTGTTGGACTGTAATGAAGGATTGGAGTGGTGCTTATTCTACTACAGTGGTGCAGCAGCAACTGCAGGTATGAACCGTTTCTTAAACTGTGATATGAGCTGAACGCTGAAGTCCTAGGAAGACGCAGGTGGGTGTACGCAGCGACAATAACCTAGAATGGCTTACAGGGGCTATAATGTATCCCCGTACACCCATTGTCTCTTCACTGAGTAATGAGCCCAAGTTCTAGCTCGTCTCTCCCCAGCATCCGTACAGGCAACATCCTTGTAGGGAACTTACATACAGGCAATATCCTTGTAGGGAACTTCCATAAAGACAACATCCTTGTAGGGAACTTTCATTTAGGCAATATCCATACAGACAACATCCTTGTAGGGAACTTTCATTCAGGCAATATCCATGAAGACAACATCCTTGTAGGGAACTTTCATTCAGGCAATATCCATAAAGACAACATCCTTGTAGGGAACTTTCATTCAGGCAATATCCATAAAGACAACATCCTTGTAGGGAACTTTCATTCAGGCAATATCCATAAAACAACATCCTTGTAGGGAACTTTCATTCAGGCAATATCCATAAAGACAACCATCCTTGTAGGGAACTTTCATTCAGGCAATATCCATAAAGACAACATCCTTGTAGGGAACTTTCATTCAGGCAATATCCATGAACGCACTCGCCATCCTGTCATCAACCTGTCATATGATGCAACTGCAGGTCTCTCCTACAGTGGCGCAGTTCTAGCCACACGAACAGGAGGCATGCCAGCTGATTCTGGAGCCCTCACTCGACTGGAATCTGCACTTGACACTGCTGGAATCAAAATGTGGGAGCTCAGCACTGTGGACAATCGACCTGAAGTGCTGCTTGGGGCACCTTTGGACTCTATTGCCTAAGTTGAAGAATCAGATATTTTGCCTTAGGTAGAAAGGGTGTCAGTACTTCCTAATGGTCATGAAACCTTGCTTGCAAACCTGCAGGGGCACCGTTTCTTGACTTGTGGGACACTGGGTTCTAACGGATGTGTTGCGTTCGACTCATTTTGCCAGATATTTGCTGAATCTTTACATTGTACAATTCTGAAGAGGCTCGTCTCAGAACAAAATAATTTCATTTACGTGCAATAGAATTGAGAAAGCCGGGATCTTAAATAAGAAAGTCATATCACAATCCATCCTGCCTACTGCTGCATGAGTGACAGCGAGAACCCATCAGTGAATCAAATTTACACTCGTGAAGATAATCCTGTGAAAATAGCTGCTTGCTGTTTACAAGAAGTAGTCTGGTACACTCCTCTTCACCTGAGAGTGACGCAACAAGGAGAAATCATAAAATCAAGATGAACACAATTTTTCAGCAGACATTATGTTGCATGTGTGCCCTGTGACACCTGCACACACACAATGCATCAGTGCAGCACAGTAGTGAGTTGATCTAAAAATTCTGCTGACACCTTCCACATAGTATGAAGTTTGAGGCACTGCACAAGGAGCAATAGCAGACTTCCAACACAGTTCAGCATCTTACCTCTGTGATCCCAGCCCCCTTGGGAGGTGCATGGTCAAACTGAATGATCTGTGAATGAGAAGAAAACAAGTGATACAATAAGCTCAAGGGTACTATGCAATCTGAGAGGCCACGCCTCCTGGAAGTCACAAGAATCATACCATATACATTTAGTGACAAGAAAGACAATGTCATCCCTTTGAAGCTCAAGTCAATTTCTTCCTGATTTACCTTGTGGTTCATGTTTTCATCAATATCTACAATGGCAGCCTTATTCCCGCAGCGGTAGCAATAATTGGGTGCACTGAACACAGTGACCACTGCACCCTCATGCTGCCACAAGAAACCCTCCGATACCAGCTGATGCGCGCGTATGATGAATTTTAATCCATTGACATGGTTGAAGTGTTCTGAGATGTCTTGCCCATATGTGTAACCTGCACCACGAGGAGAAATGCCCCAGCCCATGCGGTCGTCAGGATCAGACCACAGCAGGTCACACATGGGGCCTTCATGGGGGACTTCCTCAAAGCGGTGTATTTGATTTATTTGATCCAAAGTGTCCATGGCTGGGGAAAGGCCAGCATGTGGGCAAAACAGCTGATTTTCAATAACTGCTGCCAGTGGTAAATAGTCAAACAAGTCTGTGAGCACTTGCCACACTTTTGCGGATCCATATTTTCGGAGGCACTCCTCATAAAACCCATAGCTGAGGAGGAAAGATAATTATCATGCATGTCAATGTATCCCAGCAGGACTGCAAACTCTTCAATCAAGACATTGAGTTGAGTTTTCAGTACTCTGGTTTGAAAGAGATAATGTGTTGTGACCTTACACTTGAGTGATCTGACGGCTCTCATGGTTGCCGCGAATCATGACAACTCTTGATGGGTATCTGACCTTCAGCGCAATCACCATGCACACCTACAATGAGGTAGAGAGGAGGCTCAGTGGCTCACACACGTGTTGAGAAGAAGATGTACCACCATCAGGTCACAATCCAAATAATTTTAAGGTGAATTTGTTTTCCATCCCAAAGAATCTCCTCTCTTACATGCTGCACCAATACGAGCACCCACCGTCTCAACAGAGTAGTAGCCACGATCCACATAATCTCCCAAGAAGAGGTAGTTAGTATCAGGAGCCTTGCCAGAGATCTTAAATATTTCCATGAGATCATGAAACTGCACAGGAGCCATGGCGTAACATATATGCATTTCCTCAGTTTCAATGTTGTAATCACCCTCACCTGTCCATGAGTGTCTCCGACTACTACTACTGGGGCAGCCACGTGAGTTACATTGCTCTCCAACTGAAGAAGTTCCTTGCACTTGCTTGCAAGCTGCATGACCTCCTCCTCTGACAAGACCTTGCACTCACTCAACTGTCCAATCTGAGCATCTCTTTCTAAGGCCTCTTGCTGAGATAACGTTTTTCCCAGCATTGTTGTTCACCTACACACGTGTTCAATTTCCGTGATCTCATGCTTGAAATGGAGCGATAAAGCAAAAGTTGCTGCCTTGTCTTGAATACGCAAGCAGCTTGAAACTTAAGCAGTGCAACAAAATCCATAAAAATTTGGAAGACGACGTTGAGATCAGACAATAGCAATGATTTAAGACTTGCGATCATCGATTTCACGTTGCTTCGAGAGATTCATTTAATACAGGGACAAAACATAAACAATTCATTGCACACATTTTAAATGAAATGCTGGGATTGCAGTGATTTTCGCATATGCAAAGTCATTCCCAGCCGAAGCAGTTGATTTTACCTTTGAATGCTGCAAAAGCAAGGGATCCTTGAAGAATTACAGAGGCAATGACAGAGTTTTACCTTCGTTATCTTTGTTGTCAGGGGCAAATGATTCAAAAACCTTATAATTTATTTGATGGGGCAGATGGATTTACAAAGCGTTCAACACGTTGTCCTACAAATGTACCGGCGTAAGGATCAGCGAGGCAAATTTTCACTCTTCGACCAAATTCCCGTGTGCCTGCGGATGTACCTGCGGATTATCGTTGGTGCTATCTTTCATTGCATTCGCGAGTTTTCTCTGTAAATCATGCCAGAATTAAGGTGTAAAAGAGGAGCTGGGTAAAATACAAAGTTTATTTTTAGCTGCGAAAATTCCAAAATCCTTGTTACTTTTATCTCTACTTCTCACAATGTTGAAAGAACTTATGTTAAATGGTGGAGTGGACAGGCATATGTAGGATGACATGTAGCCAAAACATGACTTCAGAACTACCTGCGGAAAAACTAGCCGAAATTAAAACTAGTTTTTTGACTGCGAGCCTCATCTGATGTTTGGAGGTACAGGCCACAAACTTGCAGAACAGCAGGTCATTAAGATCATTTCACAAGTATGAAGCATATTACCAAGCTCACTGCATTCAGCAAGTTTGACGTAAGCTGCCAAATTAACTATGATAAGATATTGTTGTGCCCATTTGCATACAAAGTTCCTTTAAAAGTTTTAAAACAAGGTATTTGTTTTATTGCTGACCTACCTAGCCAGCGGCTTCCGGTTCTACTGCTCATTATGATACGAAGCCATGTCCTCTTTAGTATCATGATTCATGATGAACACCCCTCTTTGTTTCCTTGATCCTCATTACAGCAGAAAGTGACACACAGCATCTACTTCCATAGCAGATCCAAGTGCTAGATGAATCAGGTTTAAGAAGGTGATATGCTGCATTGATGGTTCTTACAGGCCTTCATAAGTCCCCGCTTGCTTGCTGCCCAGGTATCATAACTTGTATGCAATACGTGTTGCGTTCTCTCTTTTCAACTCTAAAATCATCAATACTTGTGCGACAGGTGGCGGGTCTCTACTGCAAATAGTTCATTCATGCTGCTACCAGCTGCAGCTGGTGATGTAGAATGCTGGAATGCTCAGCAGGTCATGTTCTCTGTGAGTAAGCGGATACATTCTAAGATGCATCATCTTGAATTTCACCACGTATGGGATAGCTGCTTCAAGCTCATGGACGCAATTCCAGATGAAGACTAGGTTTCGCCTGGATTAGCAGACGCCCAACTGCCGCCTGGCCTTCAAAATCTGATTGTCAAAAGTATGATATGACCTTTGGCAACAACAGTCACTATAATGTGAAGCACAAAATGTAGGGTTACTTGAGTCTTCCCTGTTCATGGTTTACACAGAAGGGGGGCAACGACTTATTAACCAATAATCTGCAGTAGTGTTTGCATTGTCTACTGTGATTGACTGGAGGAGAAGGTATTTCACTTTATTCACTTATTTATGCGTAGGTAGGTAGCAGCCTGCTAAGAAGCCACCAACTAACCAGAAATAAGATGAACAACACAGCAGTGCAGTAAATAAGTATAAGAAACGTAAACAGGTAGAGGTCACTTTTAACAGCAGCTAGCATGTTGAATACAATTTTTGCTTTAGACCTTCTGCGCGATGATATTATGAATAAAATAATGTTGGTGAAAAATGAACAGTAAAGCTTTTTTGAGATAATGAAACATTTTTTTACTTCAATATTGCTTTCAAAGCGGTGGCAGCGGCTGTTTCAGTAGTGATCAAGGAATTAGATGAAGGAAGTGCAAAGAGATCCTTAGTAGACATCATAAATTATTATTTTTATTTTTCTTCTTAAATCAACCACAAACGACTACAAGCATGAAGTTAATTTCAGGCAGAAAAATAATATAGCACATTTAGCAGTCAGGTTTGCAAGGAGTGTAATACTAGTAATACCTACTCTAACAAAACATTGCTTTGAATAAGATGAAATACAAATCATCATGTTGTTGATCTAGTTAGTCAACTGCAGCTTCTTAAATATTCTGGTAGGCTTGTGCATTTATTAATGCATCGTAAGCATTAGTGCGTCAACTAGTACATAAGTCATGATAAAGTTTGTAATTAAAGCCAATTTGTGGTACCTTAGGTACCTATGACTCCATTACCAGAAGGCAGTAGCAGCTCTTCACCATTGACATTATTCATCACATGCAGAAGCAGCCCCTCATCCTTTCACCTGCTGTGATGATTTCTTATTGGTTGATTGTGGATACAAAAAATATTTTTCCATACTTCTTTGATTATGAAAAATCCAGCAATCAAAAATTAGTAGCAGCATCGGCTGTGGCTAAAGAGTGCTGGTCCAGGTCCTGCTACTTTTTCCTGCCAATGCAAGACCAGAAGGGCCAAATGAAATGACTCTATACATTTATGCCTCTGCTTGCCCTCCCCTATCCCCCATGTTTTATATGACTGTTATTTTAGTTGTACCCATCAGCCACCACTGCGGTCGTCAGCAGCATTACCGTGCCTGATGAATGTGCTTGTTATTCTTATTAATCTCAGACACATGAGAGGAGTCAATTAGTGACCTAGCCTGAAGGTCCTGGACTGCATTCTGAATTTCCTGCATGTAACAATTGAAGTAACATTATACACGACATTCCATGAACTGGCCTACAATCTCAAACAGTTACCTTCTTGAGAATCTCCACTTCCTCTGGATAGCTTGAGAAAGACAGAATTCCATGAACTAATTTAACTAACAACACTAAGGCCGTGAGACAGACAAGAGCAACCGGGATCTGCATGCTGGCTGAATATAATGTCGAGGTTGAAATAAAATGAAGTGAATCATCTTACCATTCCAATAACTAAATGATCTACTTCTGATAAAGATCTCCATGACCTCGCACACAGCCATACGCTAGAAAAAAGAGCAAACACAATTATTATTCTGTATAGTCTCCTCATTGCTTTCATGAGAGCTTGCGCGGAACTGAGCGTTTCATGCAACTTGGCAATACAACGTACTGCAACAAGACAGAAGACTACCTTCATTCCTTTTTCTGGAAGAAAAACCATTAGTTCATTGAATATTTTTACTCATTTCGTACAATAGCATCACAATTAACATGTTTTAAGATGGTCGCGGCGTCTAAATATTAGATTTGTTGCCGACGCTAAAAATATTTAGAAATGAAGTCTTCTAAACCGAAAGGTAGGCAGAAATATCTCTAACATGTTGTTCCTTTCAACAAACTTTGCTGCATTGCTTCCTGTAAACAAATTTTTATCTTTGGTTAAATAATGTTTCAGCTCGATTCGGAACTCGAGAGAAGCCCCTGTCAAACGGAGGAGCTGTCCATAATGATGTATTGGATGAGGTATCTGCATGTTTCCTCAGTCTTGCTGTAATCTCAACTAAAATCTTTGCTGTATGCCTGCTTATGGTGATCGAGTACAGATGCTGGAGGACGCTGCTGATTCTCATTTGCTTCCAAAAGTGATGGTTCCTTTTGAGACGAGGCCTGGAGAGACACCGCGCAAAGTGCAGATACAGAGGTACATCCTGCTGTTGATCTCATGCAGATTAGACGGACTAGACAGACTTGATTCTCAAGCATATTTGGTTACAGTAACGCTTGTGATGCTTTTCTGAGGACTGGTCATCAAATGTTTCAGGAAGCAGAGGCTGTTTGCTCAGCAGGACCTACCAATTCTAATCCAGCAAGAGCAAGCCTTTACAGGCATTGCACATCTTGATGGAAAAGCCGCTTCAAACTCTGTGCTGGCTTTGGAGGTGTTTGATAACACTGACTTTGAAAGCCGCACACCGTCCGAGTGGATACCTAAGACACCAGGCGCGCATGAATGGCATAAATTGTACCAGAACAACCGCTTCTTCTCACCAACTCCTGAGATTTGTTCCCTCAAAATTGTGTCCTCACTCTTGTAGCATCATGATCTCTGCAGGCGTGCCCCCATCTCCTGCTAAAATGGCTGTTTTCTCAAATGGAGGTTGTACATGGGAGCCATGTACAGTGGTTGATTATGATAGTTCACGCAACTGCTATGCGGTTAAGCCCGCCATAGCCAGGGGAGATACTCAAGAATTGCATTGGGTGCCACGCGTCCATCTCTACTTTGCTGCAGAGGATCCTTTCATATTTGCTAAGCGCTACGCAGACGCAGTTTCAGCACGCGCTCGCGCTGAGTCCCTGTTGCGCTACAGCCTCTTTATAGACAGCATGCCCATTGATGACCTGCCACCAATCTCTACTGAACAGGTGATTTGTGATTGCTGGATAAGGGTCAGGGCTAGGGCTAGGGTAAAAAAACTATGTTTATATGCCTTCCTAAGTTTTGTCATTTTCCGCATCTTGAGTTATGACTTATGACCCTGAAACTTTACTTCAAGAGATTATCCTCTTGTACCCCTCTGTTCCTGTTTGCATCCCAAACACTATGCTGTGAAATGTCGCTAACCTTCAAGATGTAATCATGGCAGGCCAATCGCATGTTGAGCCTTGCATTGAACAGCAAGAAGCTGAAAGACCGTCTAATGGACTCTGGCCAACTCATTTCTGAGGTCAACATGGAGTATGCAAGGGCAATGAACAAGGTACATGCTTGTTGGCCCCGTAATTTCTATTGCATTATGTAATGCATGGGCTACAGTAAGTACGCAGCTCCAGCCTGTATCATGCGATCTCCCTGCTTTCAACACAGCACTGGTGCATCACATAGCAAACACTGCCTTGGGTGGATATTTCAGTTTGTATTGTCTTTAGGTTTGTGTCTTCACGCCAAGGCCAAGGCTACTACCTTGTGGAGTTAGAAGCTAGTGCCATGCCAGCTGTCAGTCGACATTCATAGCTGTCATGATTGGCTTCATGTTTACTTTTCAGATCATCTTTGATGAGGCTTTCAAACGAGGTGGCAGCCTAGGCTCCTCGGCTCCCTTGGTACAAATGAAAGAGACTTTCCCAGTTCCTGCCCCAAAGCCTGCACCTGTTTGTGGCACTCTCACTATCCAGGACTTTGACTTCCCACAGCAATTCACTGAGTTCAGCTTCCGGACTTTGTTGACCAAGGTGAGAACTATAGAAGCAGGGAGATACAGAGATGTGCAGAAAACGTCCTCAGAGATTGAACCTCTGACTCTTGTGGACTTGGATATGGATAGAGCTCTTCTGAGGCCTTCATCACCATCAAGCTCTTCTGAGGCCTTCATCACCCATCAAGCTCTTTGCTCTATCATCTTCAGCTACTGACATTCTTATGTCAACTTGAATGTCAGGTCGAGGTAATATCGGCCATGGGTCGTGCTCGTGTGGAGTGTGCTAAAGTCCTCAAAATGTGTCTCTTCACTACCAATCACACCAAGAGTCTGCGGTTGGATGAGTTTGAACAAGGCCAGATTCAGAACATCGACCAGATTGGGAATTACCTGAAGGTGACAATAAGGTTTTGTACTCATTGCATTTCATTGTGATTCAGCATTTTAAAGCAGCTACCTCGCAGCTACCTTGTGGCTCCACTGAAAGCAGGCTAGATTTGCACATACCTGTCATGTCATGCCAAAGGTGCTCCATCTCTTTCTCTTTTTGTTCTTGAGGGTACCTCTCTGCAGGATGATATCAAGAGCATTTTAATCAACACGTTCCCACGTATTTGTCAACTGCCACAATTGTAGGACACTTGGTGCACCTCTCTAAAGGCCATCGTCAAGTCCTCTTTCAAGGACGTGGGCAAGGGCTGGTACAATCTCCATGAGAACAACATGGAGACTTACGCTTTCAGCAAACTGAAACGTTTGCTGTCGCTAGTGCGTTTCACAATGGAGGACACGATGAGGTTCCTAGTAGAAGAGTCGCTGACAAAGTATGTCTCCTACGTTCGCTCTGCTTGCGCTACCAAGGTGGGTGAGAGCACAAGCACTGATCTTCACATTTGGAACTCACTTTGAGATTCTCATGTTGTGGACTTAAAGTATTCTTACTTTTTAATGCAAGCAGTGCTCTGGATCTTGTTGTGTGTCTTCATTTCTTAAATTGTGAAGTGTGGTTCAGGCAGCTGTGAAACCTCTATGCATTACTCAGATGTTGTTTATTAGCCTCCAACCACTCAGGGGCCCTCCTCAACAGATTTGGGATCTAGCTGATTTGCATCACATTCTGTCTATTTTGAACATCAATGTTTAGACTTCTGAAGACATCTCTGATTTTGCATGCTCTCAGACATGTCTGGATGTAGCTGATGA
Source organism: Chlamydomonas eustigma (assembly GCA_002335675.1). NCBI lineage: Eukaryota > Viridiplantae > Chlorophyta > Chlorophyceae > Chlamydomonadales > Chlamydomonadaceae > Chlamydomonas > Chlamydomonas eustigma. The sequence goes on along the minus strand of BEGY01000054.1, from coordinate 83,356 downwards.
TGTCTCTTCTTCCTATGAATGCAGATTGTGGTCAAGTCTAGCAATCAAGTTGAGATTGAGGGCTCCACACTCTTGGGGAGTCGGCGCCCCCCTCTGCTCACTGCTGAGCTCCAATCCACCAAGGAGAACACTTTTGTGTACTCCATTGCAGCGGAATCTGTGGTGACCAAACTGATCGGCGTCTATGACCATGGCGTCCGTAAGCTTCAGGGCATGCCACAGTTAGAGCCTGCCATCATGGAGGCGTTGTTTTGGGCTGTGGTACCCACCTTGAACTCTGTGCACCCTCTGGAGGAAGCAGTTCAGGAGCTTAAGACAGAGCTGACCACCATGTTGAAGAGGGCCCTGGAGCCATTCACTGAGTACCTGGAGCAATACAGGAAGTGGGTGCCTTGACTTTAAAACTTTTGAAATGTCCAGAAGCTCCTTCTGTTTGTCTAGATCGTCAGAAACTTCTTCTTTTCATTTATATATGTTTGTTGCAGTCTGTCATCTCTGTTCCCCTACTTGTTCTTTTATCTAGGTATGAGCCTTTGCTAGTTATGGTTCCGGAGGCTTATGTTGCTGTTCTGGAAGCGAAGGGGGATGATCTGAGCTTGACAGAGATCAGAGCTGAGATCAAGAAGCATGCCTCTGAGCTTGAGGCGCTCATGGAGGCTCTTCCTGTCATGGTAGGTGGCCATGGTGGTTTGAGAATCCTTGAATACACAGTATGTGGAATGTAGGTATTATTGCAATGATCAAATTTACGTCCACTTATCAGCTTATGATGATGAGTTATACTCCTGTATTGATTTTGTCCCAATTTCATCCCAATTTCAAACACAAACATAAGCGGTGGTAAAAAGATTGGTGTGATAGATTAGTTGTCATAGCTATGCTTTGAGAAATAGATACTCAAAATGTGAATCTCATCAGAAGTGGTGAACAAGGGGCTTGCTGTTGTCTTATCATAAACTATGATACTTTGTGATGCAGGGCATCTCCATAGGGTTGGTGTACGTGAACACTGCCAAGGTGCGCGAGGCGTTAGTGAAGAAGAAGGAGAAGCTGGTGATCATGCTCAAGGCCTTATGTGCTCGTATCCCCAGAAAGATGATGCAGGTATGAAGCGATGGTTTAGGGTTAGATTTTGCGCTTAGATTTTGCTGTTTTCTGCACATGTCACTAAGCAAAATTCCATGCATGTTAGTGATCCCTGACAGCCCACCTGCACATTGATGATGCTTGAAAGGATGACATGGAATTAATCCTGAGGAGGCTCCTCCTCAACTTTGTTGGCTGTACATTCGAGGTATCAGATTGTGTTAGACTGCCAACGCTCTATTTCCTTCAAATTCTTCTCCAGTCTGCTGATGTCAAGTTCAAGGAGATCGACCGCGTCTTGCGCATGAAGCCTTCTTGTCTTGAGGATGTGGATGAGGCAAGGAAGTACATTGACTCTCTTCCCAACAAGATTGGAGAGCTCATGAGTGATCTAGAGGCAACAAGGGTGAGTTAGGAGGCAATTCCTTGCCTTATTTCATCAATCAAGTGGTTGATACAACTCTCTGCAAGTCAACAGGAAGATATGTCTTGTGTCTTGCTTTCAAGTCTGCCAAAGCATGATCCAATCAACTTGCTTCTCCACTCAATCTCCACACTCAGCCATGGTATGAGCATTTGGAGACGTTAAGGTACTTGCTACCTGAGGAAGAGGCAAAAGATAAGGCTACTGGGGAGTCTTGGCCAGCACGGCTGATGAGATTGGCAGATCGACAGCTAGATTCCCTGGCTGCTGATGAAGTCAGGTGAGGGCCTATGCAGCAATAATACAGAATGGATGCTTTGATCTCCAGGCTTTTTACAAATCTTGAGGGCTAGCAGAAATCCGCGAAGGTGGTGTCCTCTTGAAGATGCAGCACTAAATTCAATGCTTTTGAATGAATCATTGCCTCTGATTGTACCAGATACAAAGAGGAGATGGAGTCTGAGCAGGAGAGCTTCAGAGACAGCATCAATGATCTGCAAGGAGTAAGTGATCATTATAGCATTTCCTACAAGGATCTGTAGGGAGTTAGTGATCATTATAGCATTTCCTACAAGGATCTGTAGGGAGTTAGTGATCATTATAGCATTTCCTACGGTCAGAGTGTGCATGGTGGTAAATATCAGTTTCCTAATCCATAGAGCTAGCAGTGTGACATTAGTGTGTACTATGTAGATCATGCATATGCCATGTTTTAACTATTTTCTCCGCTTCCTCTGGAATCAATACACACAGCTAGTCAACAGCTTCTCCAACTATTCGGATCTGTCCAAGATGGCTGCTGTGGTCAATGACGTGCGTGTCCTGGATGAGCGATTGAAGAAGGCTGACAAGGACGCTGCAGTGTTCAATGGCCGTGAGGGCTTGCTGGGGGTAACAATAAGTGATTATAGTGTTGTCCGCAAGATCATCGAGCAGTTTGATCCCTTCCTTCAATTCTGGACCACAGCAAGCTCATGGAAGGTGAGTAATTTCTGCTTTTGTTGTCTTTAAGAGTGTCTTGATGTACAAGGCCAGGGTTGGATTATGCGCAGAAAACACTTGCATTGCCAGGTAGAGTGTACCAGGTTAGGTAATTAGCATCATGCTGTAAAGAGCTGTACTGTTTTCACCTGTTAAGCATGCTGATTGTTATCTCCCATTTTGCTTCAGACAAACTATCAGTCCTGGATGAATGACTCGTGGGAGAAGTTAAACGGGGAGCAAGTGGAGAGGGAAGTTAACAGCGCCTTCAAGGTGAGAGGTGATGTGTGGATGTATACCAAAGCTTAAGAGCTAAGGACAAATACAATGGGTTAAGTAAATCATCGCTGGCATTCCCATATGAATCAAGGATGCTAAATAACCCTGCAAATATCTGGTACATCTTTCACCCCTTGAGAACTTCCTCTCTCTCTGTTTGTTACTTTTATCTCCATCTTTTGTTTATCTCTTGCAGACATTGTACAAGGCAGCAAAAGTGTTTGCATCACGAGGCATGGACAAGATTGCAGAAAACTGTGAGTCCATTCGCACAGAGGTGGAGGCTTTCAAGACATTCGTGCCACTTGTCCAGGTGAGAGGATCTGCTTGGTAGGTGTGTTTTTTGCTGTTTGTCAGCTTGAAGATCCTGGATGCCAACAAACTATTACACTTCCTGCACATAATCATTGACACCAGCACCTTTTGAAGCAATGCCATGCAATCCATTCATAAGACACCTCCCTGATTCTTGAGTCCTTGCAATAGCAATGTACATTCAAACAGGAATGCTGATGCAAACCCTGTGACGAATCCATCACCATGCACAAATCCATACAGCGTGCTCATGCCCTTCCGCATTGCCCTGACTTGACTTTCCTTCCTTTTGCTTTCAAGGCTTTGAGAAATCCTGGCATGAGGGATCGACATTGGGACATCATTAGTGGGAAATTGGGGTTCAAACTGAACCCTGGTAAAAACTTTACACTGGTGAAGGCTGAAGAGATGAAGCTTTTGAATTACCTTGATGAGATCACGAAGGTGTCAGATGTGGCCGGCAAAGAGTACTCCATTGAGCAGGTGAGCCAATCTGACCCAAAGTGCAGAAAGGGAGCTATTGGTGCTAGCGAGCTCTCTGAGGCATGTCATTCTTTAATGTTTATGGATGAGGCGATACATAGGGATTCTGTCAATGTATTTCCTGTTGTTGGGCTCCTCAGGCACTGGATAAGATGCAGAGGGAGTGGGAGGGCGCTGAGATGGCAGTGTTGGATTATCGCGAGACAAAGACGTACGTGATCAAGGTTGAGGAGTCAGTGACACAGACTTTGGATGATCACATTGTGATGACACAAGTGAGTGCTAGCTAAATAAGCTATGCTAAAATGTTTGTTGAAGGACATAGTTGGGGCCTTCAGGATTCAGTGATGCAAGTAAACCCTGTTGAATGAATTGTACTTTATTTTTGTGGGCACTTCATTTCAGAGATCCTGGTGACAATCTGCAAAATTTGTCATGAGTCCTTGTCTTGAGATGCATATGTGTGAATACCTTCATGAGTATCAACTGCCACTCTTGCATGCAGTCCATGGTCTTCTCTCCTTACAAGAAGCCCTTTGAAGAGCGCATCATTAAATGGGAGCAGCAGTTGAGCTTGGTGAGTTCCAGCTTTGCATGATTCAGCTACATAAAAGTATTTTTCACAACAAAAAGCATTGGGCGCACTTCACCTTTCTGTCCTTGAGGTTCATGTATCACTTTCCGTCCTTGATGTTCATGCATCACCTTCTGTCCTTGATGTTCATAAATCATATATCATCCAAGCGTCCCTTGCCATCAATTGCCAGGTGAGCGAGATCCTGGATCAATGGATGGCGGTACAACGGCAGTGGATGTATTTGGAGCCCATCTTCAGCAGTGAGGACATAATGCAGCAGCTGCCTCTTGAGGGCAAGCGCTTCTCAACAGTTGACAGGATGTGGAGGAAAGCAACAGAGACAGCTAAACGTAACCCTCTGGTGCTGAAGGTGAGCTATTTGCTCCTTCGTGGTGATCAATATTCATATATTGGAAGTGATGACTCATTCAGTTGTCTTGTGTACTGCACTTACTCGTTCAATTGCCTTGTGTACTGCACTTATGCAACAGCTACGTTACCATCTTCACAAGTATGTCTTCCGAGCGCACATGATAAATCTTACATTCAGAATTAGGCCTTTTCATTCAGTTAAACCCTAGGGTCTCATGACTAGGCAGCCAACAGTATTCTTACATATGTCATAACATTTGTGTTAACAATGCTTGAAGTCCTTGTTTTGATACCCTGATGGCCTTTTTTCAACCAGGTGTGCTCCAGCCAGAAGCTACTGGATCAGTTTGCTGAGGCCAATAAGTTGTTAGAATCTGTCCAGAAGGGTCTGTCGGACTATTTGGAGACCAAGAGGTTGGCATTTGCAAGGTAGGCGGCAATTGCAACCAGGGCTCAGCTGAAGATTTCGCAAAGAAGAAGAATCTTTTTGACAGGAAGTTCGTAAGGTCCTCATGTGCCTAGCACACATGTTTAGTATGGTCATGGTTAAAATATTCTTCAACTTCTGACTTTGAGTTTTTGCCTCTTGCTCATGTTTGATGTCCCCTCTTTCAGGTTCTTTTTCCTATCAAACGATGAGCTACTCCAAATTCTGAGTCAAAGCAAAAATCCTCTGGCTGTGCAACCTCACCTCCGAAAGTGTTTTGAGGCCATTGAGTCCTTGGACTTTGCTCCTAACCTGGAGATTAGCGCCATGAACAGCAAGGAGAAGGAAAAGGTGCCTTTTGACAAGAACATGTTTCCCACAGGGAATGTGGAGACCTGGCTTGGTAAGTAGAGTTTTGATACCTCTGACCAGCAGGACAATGTTCTAGTTCACGCAAGGCCTGTTTGATCTGTTCACGGGAAGTTCCTTACAAGGCTGTCTTGTCAAGTCCTAGTTTAATATAATTAGTAGAGCACAGGAGGCTTTTCATTTCTTTACGTGCTTCCTTCTTTAGAGGGCATTCATTCCTCTGCAGGTGAGGTGGAGCGCCGCATGCGGAGCAGCGTGCGCTCACAGACTTCTGACTCCATCCAGGCCTATGCAAACACTGCACGGACTCAGTGGGTGCGGGAGTGGCCTGCCATGGTCGTTCTAGCAGTCTCAGCCATCTTTTGGAGCAAGGAGTGCGAGGACAGCATCAAAGGTGTGAGGAGGGTGGATCAAGCATGGTTGCCTTGTACAACGCCAATGCACTTTATCCAGAAAAAAGACTCAGCCTCAAGCATTGATTGAACAGTGTGACATTGACACGACACCACTGATTCCTGTTTGTACCGAGTTCCTGAGGAGGAACAGTTTGTTAAGATGCGCAGTGTCTGACTGGTTTAGTAATACTTGATTATGTAATGGTGTGTCCTTCCTGTGCTCTCACAGCTTCCAAGGTCCCTGACTACCTGGAGAAGTGCACTAAGGACCTTATGGACTTAACAGACCTGGTCCGAGGCAACCTGTCCAACCAGGACAGGACCACTCTGGGTGCCCTCATCACTGTTGATGTGCATGCCAGAGACGTCGTGCAAGAGCTGGCAGATGCAGGTGAGGACCTCAGGGTGCATAAGGAACGTCATTTACAGCTATTGACACCCTGTTGACATGCACACTGATCACACCTCAATGTTATGACATTGTGAGAAGTAGCATGTAGGGGCCATGTGATAATGATATTCAACTTTGATACAGGGTGTTGATATTAGTCTGTCTCTGCCTCTAGGCTCTGGCCTCCAGGCAACTGATTTTGAGTGGGTGTCCCGGCTGAGATACTACTGGAGGGATGACGTGTACGTGGATATGGTGCAGGTGAGGTGTGAGTGAGTATTTGATGGCAAGTATGGTGCAGGTGAGGTGTGAGTGAGTATTTGATGGCAAGTATGGTGCAGGTGAGGTGTGAGTGAGTATTTGATGGCAAGTATGGTGCAGGTGAGGTGTGAGTGAGTATTTGATGGCAAGTATGATGCAGGTGAGGTGTGAGTGAGCATTTGATGACAAGTATTTGGGCCTCCTCTCAGTTGGAACTGTTTACAAAGAGCTAAGGGTGCAGAAGCAGGCTTCAATGCTCATGCAGAATGGTACATTGATTCTAAGTTCAGTGTTAATCTTTTCCCTGCTTCTTCAACAGGCAAGCATATCGTATGGTTATGAGTACCTGGGGAACACGCCCCGCCTTGTCATCACACCCCTTACTGATCGCTGTTACATGACGCTGATGAGCGCCATGCATCTGAACTTGGGGGGGGCTCCAGCAGGGTAAGGCTTTGATGTTGGATATGAGGATGACCCTCCTTGACTTCTAAAGAGATGATTCGGATGAGCCCTCATAACATATCTTGCACATGAAGAGACTTACATATGGAAGATATTTTGTAGCTTCTCAAACATGTCTTTTGCATTAAACTTGGCTCTATATTGTATAACAAAAGGTTTTGTGAGTGCCTGTATAATACCACCTGCCCTGTTGTTTTTTAAATGTTCATGGAAGCCTTCCGTCACTTCCGTCATTGTATTTTCTTCTTATCAACAGCCCTGCGGGTACTGGTAAAACTGAGACCACCAAGGATCTAGCCAAGGCGCTGGCAAAGCAGTGTGTGGTCTTCAACTGCTCTGACGGTTTGGACTACATGGCAATGGGCAAGTTCTTCAAGGGCTTGGCCTCCAGTGGCGCTTGGGCATGCTTTGATGAGTTCAATCGTATTGACCTGGAGGTGAGTTTGCGTCCTCTGCCGGTTCATCTACATACTGGAGGAGTCTGCTAGATAGTGAATTTCTCAAAATATGCCTTTTCGTATGTCTTTATCCGCATGGTATTGTCATGATAATCACATGATGTGCCTGTAGAGTTACCATTTTAAACCCTAGGGCCAAAACCCTGCTGCTCCATGTCTCAGGTGCTGTCAGTGGTAGCTCAGCAGATTCTCACCATTCAGTTGGCCATTCAGGCCAAAGTAAAGCGATTCATTTTTGAGGACACTGAGATTGATCTCAACTTTGCTTGCTCAGTGTATATCACCATGAACCCCGGCTATGCTGGGCGATCTGAACTTCCTGATAACCTCAAGGTAACCCTATCGTCATGACTTTAAGTACCTGCAAGATCATAGGCATCATAATCAGTTCTGTCTCAACCTTCAAGCATAGCCTGTATTCTGGGACTTCATGTTGTCACCCTGATGTGTCTTGTGAGGTTCTATAATGTGTTTTGTTTAAAAGGCATGAGCCTCTATTCTCAGTCTTCCTACCTCATCTCATGGTCCCATGCACTCTCCATGCACATCTCTTGGTCCCATGCACTCTCCATGCACATCGCTTGGTCCCATGTACTCTCCATGCACATCTTTTGGTCCATTACCAGGCTCTGTTCCGCCCATGTGCAATGATGGTTCCTGACTATGCCCTGATTGGGGAGATCTGTCTGTACTCTTATGGGTATCGGGAGGGAAAGCTACTAGCACGCAAGATGGTTGCCACTTTCAAGCTTTGCTCAGAGCAGCTGTCCAGCCAAGACCATTATGATTATGGTAAGCACATTGGCTTAAGTAGGCATGTGCGTTCTCCTTTGCTTGCATATTTTCAAGCAGGTATTTTCAATTTGCATGTATGCATGCCCTCCATTACAAGAGCATTATCTAGTCTATCTAAATGCAGGTATGCGTGCGGTCAAGTCGGTGATTACTGCAGCTGGTAACTTGAAGCGAGAGTTTCCAGATGCAGATGAGAATGTGTTGCTGCTGAGGTCGCTGAGGGATGTGAACTACCCAAAGTTCTTGGCTCATGATCTGCCCCTCTTTGATGGGATCATCAAGGATCTCTTTCCAGGCATCAGCACACCTGAGGTATGCAGAAAACATGACTTTGAGATACACTCCTCAGTTTCTCAAAGTGGGAAGGCATCTACCTTATACCCTGCCGATTGTTCAAGCTATTCATTGTTACATATGCATAAGGACGTGGGGTGATGTGCAATCATATATAGGAATGGGACATGCCTAGATTGGTCACTATTCTTTAATGAATGCAGAAAATGCTCTTTCCTTGGACTAATAATAAATATGGGCTCCATATCCTTCATGGTGTCAGGTTGACTATGTGGATTTGTTTGCTGCGCTTTCCGAGTCCTGCAAGGAGATGGGTATTCAGATGGTGACTACATTCCAAGACAAGGTAATGGTCGTTAGAGCTATAAAAGCAAGATCAGATGGAGTTCAGTTTAAGTGGTTGGACTTCTGAGCAGACACTACTCTTGCTCTCATCTCATCCACCATTGATGTGTTTCAGTTTAAATGCCTCTCTGCTCTGAACCACTTATGTGTGATGTGCTCTGCGTCATGCAATGTTAATGGATTGTAATGTATTGAAACCCTAAACCCTGAACGTCCAAAAACAGGTGATACAGCTGTATGAGACCACGATTGTGCGCCATGGTCTAATGCTTGTTGGCCCCACCATGGGGGGTAAAACATGTTGCTACAGAGGGCTCAAGAGTGCAATGACAAAGCTGCAAGCAGCTGGCAATCCCAAGTATGAGAAGGTGGGTAGTTGTGGGTATCCCGGACGACCTGACGAGGATGGCTCAGGTTCATTTCATGAAGTGTTTGTCAGCAACTCCTGCATGTTCTATAAGCTGTTAGGTGCTGTACTCTTTGTTCAGGTTATCAAGCCATCTCCAATGTTAACATTTTTCGCCTCATGACTTGAAACCCATGATTGTCTCCTTCAGGTGAGGGTGGTGGCTCTGAACCCCAAGTCCATCACAATGGGTCAGCTTTATGGAGAGTTCGATGCCAATACTCATGAGTGGACAGATGGTGTCCTGGCTTGCTATATGAGGGAGTGCAGCGAGGATACAAAGCCAGACAAGAAATGGATCATGTTTGATGGTCCTGTGGATGCAGTGTGGATTGAGAACATGAACACAGGTGTGAACAATGTTTAAGTATGGGCCTCTGCATGTGACGAGCAGTGTAGGAGTCATGACATTTATCAACAGTGAGTGGCCATAGCGACATGATTCTTCTGCCTTGACTTGATAAATAGACTTCTGAGGTCACCTCATCTCTTCTCACTCACTCATTCCCTTACAGTGTTGGATGACAACAAGAAGCTATGCTTAGTGTCTGGTGAGATCATTCAGCTGTCATCTCAGATGACCATGATGTTTGAAGTGGAGGACCTGGCTGTGGCCTCCCCTGCAACTGTCAGTCGATGTGGCATGGTGTACATGGAGCCTACCGCTCTAGGCATTGACCCATTGCTTCAATCCTGGCTGGGGAGACTGATACCAGGTACAACAGAAAATGGCATGGACCTCACACTTGAATTAGACATAGACATGCTGCCAATTCTCTCTCACATTTGTCACTTTCTCTTATTATGTTTTGGGCAGCATGTCTATGGTAGGGGAACAAACCTGTTCTGCAAGGTTCTGGTGATAATTCTTGCACTGCATCAGTTCAGTTAAGATGCATGAGGTCAGTATGCTCATCACGTCACACAGGTGCACGAGAGCATGCACAGATGCTGAGTGAAATCTTCAACGCCCTCGTCCCTGAGGGGCTCCGCTTTGTCCGCCGCAACTTGAAGGAGACAGTGGCAACAGTGAATAACAATCTTGTTGCCTCTTGCTTCAATGTGATGGACTCTCTTCTCTTCCCCTTCATCCGCAGAGAAGGTGCTCCACTCATAACTTGTTTAGTGGGACCTAGGTACACTGTGCGGACTAAGTTTTAATGAGGCCTGATTTGGATCAGTGAACAATCATAATGATGTTCTGCATGTGAACAGGCCCCCTCAAAGAGCACCAAACCCTGACATGCATCCAATGTCTGTTGTTTTGAATCACAAGTAGCGTTGATTTTCATGTAGGTATGAATGATCTAACAGCAGAGGAGAAGGACAACCTGCAGAAGATGCTTCCCTCCTTCATGATCTTCTCTGTCGTGTGGTCTCTGGGAGCGTCCTGTGACAAGGCTGGTCGTCTGCAGTTCGACAAGTTCTTGAGGACTCAGGTACGCCTTGTTCACACTTTCCATCATTTGTGGCTCATTCAATTCTGGTGCATTTGTCATTGAAGAGCCAGCCCATTAGGGTATGCTATAATTGAATGAATTCCTGTATTGTTTGTACAGTTCATTTAAGTTGCCCATCAAGGTACTCCTGATTAACATGTACTAAACACTCGTCCTTAACTCTTGTGTGTCTCAGGTCAAGTCCTCCAACCACCTCAACCTGCCAGCCTCAGCCATGTTCCCAACTACTGATGATAGCACTGTATATGACTGGTGCCTGAATCAAGTGGATGGTACCTGGATGCAATGGATGGACACAGTCCCTGAGTTCAAATGTGACCCAGACAAGCCCTTTGCCCAAGTAGGGGACTAGCTAAAGCCTTGATGCTAAAGCCTTTGCACTGGCATGCAGATGTATAGTTGTGAAGAGTGTCTACATAATCCTTGCATTGTGTACAGGGCAGCGTTGTGAAGAGTGTCTGCATAATCCTTGCATTGTGTACAGGGCAGCGTTGTGAAGAGTGTCTGCATGATCCTTGCATTGTGTACAGGGCAGCGTTGTGAAGAGTGTCTGCATGATCCTTGCATTGTGTACAGGGCAGCGTTGTGAAGAGTGTCTGCATGATCCTTGCATTGTGTACAGGGCAGCGTTGTGAAGAGTGTCTGCATGATCCTTGCATTGTGTACAGGGCAGCGTTGTTGGCTGGTTTGAAATTCCCTCTAACTAGGGAATGTTGTGTACTGCTTACTGCAGATCATCGTACCTACCGCCGACACAGTACGCTACACGTACCTTGTGGACCGTTTGCTGGCTTGTGGCAAGCATGTGCTATGCGTGGGTGAGACAGGCACTGGAAAGACGCTCAATGTGTCCAACAAACTGATGACGGAGATGCCGGCAGATGTGGTGCCTGTTTTCATGACCTTCAGGTAAGAATGACTTGCTCAAAAGGTGTGAGAATGTGTGATTCCTTGGAGTAGGAAAATGAGACTTGATGCTACTTATCTACTGCTGTTGCTATTTGTGCTACTTGATCATTTACTTGTTGTGAGATTGATTTGATGTCCTTCATGTACCACAGTGCCCGTACATCGGCTAATCAGACCCAGGATATCATTGATTCAAAGATGGACAAGAGGAGAAAGGTAGGAATGTTTTTAAAATTCACATTGATAATTGGCACGCAACTTTCTTAAAATGCCATTCATTTATCTTCAGCACTTCTCTTTACAATCCACTTCATCAAAGTACTCTATTGCTTTGCGGCTTCCTCACTTGTTCAGGGCGTTTTTGGGCCTCCCAGTGGAAAGAAGTATGTCATCTTCGTGGATGACCTGAATATGCCTCAGAGGGAGAAGTACTTTGCGCAGCCCCCTATTGAGCTGTTGCGACAGTGGATGGATCATGGGGGCTGGTAAGGACAAGGGTCCAAAAGTTTGTTTTAATGTCTGAGTCAGCTTTCAGCATGAAATGTGAGCCGTGGCTAGGCGTCTAAACGCTTAAGATTGGAGATGCAAAATCACCCTACTGTGAGGGTTTCTTTCTTAGATGTTCCTCCAATTTCTCATGTTGCTCAGGTATGAGCGTAAGCCTCCCTGTCCGTTCCGCACTATCATTGACACACAGTTTGTGGGAAGCATGGGACCCCCAGGGGGTGGTCGCAACCCTGTCACAAACCGCTTCCTCCGCCACTTTAATTTTATCTCCTTCACGGAGATGAGTGACTCCAGCGTCATGCGCATCTTCACTACCATCCTCGGGGCCTTCTTCAAGTAAGTAAGGAGTGACTGAATTCTCTCCAATTTTAGGTACACTACGGTTCACTTCTCTTAAGATGTCCTTGAGGTTTGAGTTCACACTTTGTGTCTCATCTGGATTGTCTCATGATTGTGGTCATCAGTGTCATTGTCAGTGTTATCAGTGTCAGCTTCAAAATTATCCCTTGTTGTCTTGTGTCTTTGTAGGAAGTACTTCAATGAGAACATTCAAGGAATGACGGATGACATTGTGAGCAGTACAGTAGAGATCTACAACTCCATCAGGACAGAGCTGCTGCCCACTCCCTCCAAGAGTCACTACACCTTCAACCTCAGAGACCTGTCCAAGGTACCCTTCCACAATATCTTCACACTACTAGCATACCATCAGCCCTCCAAATCTCAAAGATTGCTGATCATTTTTCTTCTGTCTCAACAACATTTGTTTATCTTAGCTAGGCCTCTCTAACCTGATATATGCATCTATAACCTGATATATGCCTTTTTAACCTGATATATGCCTCTATAACCTGATATATGCATCTATAACTACGTCTCTGACCTAGAACTACTATTTTGCGTCCTGGCACAGGTGGTTCAAGGGATGATGCGAGGTGATCCAAAGTCCATCAGTCAACCCCCTCAACTACTGGCCTTGTGGCTGCATGAGTGTTCACGTGTGTTTGAAGACCGCCTTACCACCAACGAGGACCATGCTTGGTTCAACAGTGCACAGGTAAGCTTTTCACTTTTTATCTATCTCCAACATCTTCGGACACCCTCATCTACAATATATCATGTCTATGCACATGTTCGAGGTTTCTGGGTGTGTTTTGTAAGCCTGGTAAAGGGAAGCACATGTATGTACATAAATTTACATCACAACCCTGCAAGAGAGTGCAGCGTTAACATTCAAGTGACCAATAATCATTTAAATATTTTCTACAGAATGCGTTGCTGGAGGGCCATTTCAGCACTAAGTACGAGGAGGTTGTAACATCAGAACGCCTTGTATTTGGTGACTTCATGATTCCAGGTCAGTGATGAAATTACTATTGCAACCTGTTGCATCAGCTCGTTTTCTTGATTCAGGGAACCTTGGCCTCACCCCCATGATGATTGATGGTGAATCAGGGGCTGATCCAAAGCTGTACAACCAGATCACAGACATGCCTAAGCTCGTTAAAGTAGTGGAGGAGTACTTGGAGGACTACAACTCAGTTTCTAATGCCCCCATGAAGTTAGTCATGTTCTTGGATGCCATTGAGCACGTCAGCAGGATCACCAGAGTCATCAGGTAGGTCATTCGTGAGGTGTGAGGGAGGATCATATTCTTTATCTTAATCATGAAAAGTGTCATTATTGCAACATGAGGGGACAGCAATGTATTCAGATTATATTTGCTTTTAGTCTTAATCACGGATATGAGATGAGATGAAGAGCCAGTCCTAAGATTACTACTTTTGTTTCTCTCAGGCTCCCTCTCGGCAATGCCTTGTTATTGGGGGTGGGAGGAAGTGGGAGACAGAGCCTCACTAGACTGGCGGCATTCTTGGAAGAATATGAAGTTGTCCAGGTCAGCCCTAGGCACATTACTATATATCTGCATGGAGCTATCATAGATGGTTGGGCATAAAGGTGTCAATGAAGTACAGCAGTTTAGATGGGAATACTGAATTGTTGACGGATGACGTTTCAGCTTTGCATTTGTCTATCAATTTCAAGAAAATAATATGAGATATTGGTTTGCATCACCTTCATAGATCTCCATCTTTATTCTTTTAGATTGAGATTGCCAAGGGTTATGGAAATCATGAATGGAGGGATGACCTTAAGAAAGTCCTAAAGAAGGCCGGCATGGATGGCAAAGACACTGTGTTCCTCTTTACAGACACTCAGATTGTCCAGGTGTGTCTTCTAAATATAGTGTACAACAGAGGTCTGTATGTTGTGACAAAATATCTAAATCCTGCCTGGACATGCCTCTTTTAAGTGCATATTTTCTCTTTTCACCTTTTACCTGAGCTGCCTTCATCAATAAAGGTGTTAACAAATGCAAAACAATTGTAGGAGTCCTTCTTGGAGGACATCAACAACATCCTCAACAGCGGAGAGGTCCCTAACCTCATGAACAATGAGGACATGGAAACCATTGGGAATGCCATGCGTCCCATCATGCAGGTGTGTAGACTCAGGTTATTGCGTCTGGGGCTGTTGAAATTCTACATTGTTTTTATCCTCGAAGTCATTTCCCTCAAAACACAGACATTCTTCCTATCTTTTTTGAAATGCATTCTGGTTTCTCTCACAGTCTGCAGGATTGCCCATTACCAAGATGGGAATGTACTCATACTTCATAAATCGGGCTCGCAGCTACCTCCACCTAGTGCTCTGCTTCAGGTAGGAACCACAGATGATAGTGATCACCGCTCTTATTCACCTACCTTATCTGCCTCTGGGTTGGGTATAGTGTCACATCAATATATCCCCCATGTTATTGTGAGCTGAAAGGCTGGAGACTAGATTCTTTATTCTATTGTGTCACTGCTTCATTGTAAGACTAAAACTGACAATCCATGCCATTGTGTGCAGCCCTATTGGTGATGCCTTCCGTCAGCGTCTGCGCATGTTTCCTTCATTGGTCAATTGCTGCACTATCGACTGGTTCAGAGAGTGGCCTATGGAAGCGTTGCGTAGCGTGGCTGTCAACTTCTTCACTGATGTGGAGCTCGATAACGCTGCCAACCCCAACCTGCTCCAGGTGAGCTTATAAATTAGGGGAAAGCAAACTGTTCTGAAGATGTTGAGACTAGGGAGAAGGACTTAAAGAGAAAGTGCAGTCCTTGCTTTCTACACATAATATGGGCTTCAATAAACACTAAAGTACACTTCTTTCTCACTCCTTTCTCACTCCTTTCTCACATCAGGGGGTAGTCAGCTGCTGCGTCTACATCCATCAAAGTGTGGAGCGCAAGAGCAAGAAGTACTATGACGAACTACGGAGGTGGGTTAAGATGTGAATAGAGAAAATCGAGTACTGGGAGATGATAGCATGCTTACGCTAAGGTCAAGGTCCAGAAGTGAGTGAGCTATTTCCACTTTCAATTTCATGCATGCTCTGTGCTGTTAATGACATGTGCCCTGTATAATTGTATGCAGGTACAACTATGTCACACCTACCTCTTACTTGGAGCTGCTAACAACCTTCATCAAGCTGCTGGGTGAGAAGCGCTCCGAAATCAATGAGACCAGGCGCCGGCTGGAGGTTGGCCTTCAGAAACTTCTGAGTACAGCACAGCAGGTGTGGTCTCTAAGTACAAAATAAGTGATGAGGATGACTTCTGAGTATAGCACAGCAGGTGTGGTCTCTAAGCACAAAATAAGTGTGATGAGGATGACTTTTGAGTACAGCACAGCAGGTGTGGTCTCTGAGTACAAAATAAGTGTGAATAGGATGACTTCTGAGTACAGCACAGCAGGTGTGGTCTCTAAGTGCAAAATAAGTGATGAGGATGACTTTTGAGTATAGCACAGCAGGTGTGGTCTCTAAGTACAAAATAAGTGTGATGAGGAAGCTCTGACGGCCCCTCATAAGCAGCGAGCTTGAGGTTCTTCATAATGACATAACTCATTGTCTCATACCAACAAGTTGATTTGGTATGAGCAGTCCCGAATCAGGTCTTTGCTTGCCCCTCCAGTCACTTGTCATTGTTGCCCACGCAGGTGGAGGTGATGCAGAAGGAACTGACTGACCTGCAGCCAGTCTTGGCCAGGACAGCCACTGAGGTGGAGCAGATGATGGTAGTCATCACCAATGACAAGAGGGAGGCAGATGAGACAAAGAGGAAGGTGGAGCAGCAAGAGAAAGAGGCAAATGAGCAGGTCTGTTACAGAGGCTTCTAAGCACACCTTGAGTGCTGATACATATGCTCAGTCACATTTATCACAAATCCTTATAATATATTAAGGATGTTATCTACAGCCTGTATTATTTCTGTTTTCCCTTCATTCAAACGTTTTTAACCTTGGATTTGCTGCATTTTAGGCTGCAAAAGCTAAGGCCATTGCAGAGGACGCTCAGAGGGATCTGGATGAAGCCCTCCCAGCTCTGGATGCTGCTGTGGCTAGCTTGAAAAACCTGTCCAGGAATGATGTTGTTGAGGTCAAGGCCATGCAGAACCCTCCCTCAGGTGCATCAGTGCATCTAAAAGCAAAGGACAAACACATTTGCTTGCATTCTTTCTTTCTGTCCTGCGTTCCTTCCCAATCGTTATGATGTTGGTGTAAGATCTTGTTATGGTGTTGGTTACAGGTGTGAAGCTTGTCATGGAGGCAACATGCATCATGTTTGATGAGAAGCCAAAGATGGTGGACGATCCAAACAAGATGGGCAAGAAAATAGCCAATTACTGGTGAGCTTATGGGTCAGGGTTTGCTGTACTGTCATTGGGGTTTTGAGACAACTGAAGTAGTGCCTATTATACCTAATAGTGCCTATTAAGTTATGAACTTGTACCTCTACCTTTTGGTCTCAAAAATTATAAGGTGCTTGGGTTCATCATTTACTTGGGTGTTATGATTGCAAATCGTTCTGCTTCTGCGCAATTCAATGCCTAAGCTGTGTCCTCTGCCATGCCCTTCAAAAACACCTGCAGGGATGCTTCTAAGAAAATCCTGAATGATCCCACCAAGTTCCTCGACTCCTTGCTAACATATGATAAGGACAATATTAGTGATTCCGTTATCAAGAAGGTATGAACTGAACCCTGATAGCGTGAGTATTAAACTTAATTGCTGCTTCCTGTTGCTGTCATCTATATACATCTCCTTTATTGGCTACCTGCCACGATCAAATGCCAAACGTCCTATCATTTCATGTTCGTGGCAATGTCAGTTGCTATGATGACTGGCCTCTCTTGCTCTCTGCACTCTGACAACAGGTGGAGCCCTACATTCAGATGGAGGAGTTTACACCTGAGGCAGTGTCAAAGGTTTCCAAGGCCTGCACCTCTATCTGCATGTTTGTGAGGGCGATGTATGTCTACCACAATGTTGCACTTCAGGTGTGTTTAGAAGCCACATCGCAGACTGAGTCAGATGGTGATGTAGCTCCTAGGCATCTCATTGACTCTATTTGCTGTTGACTAAGCTGGAATCTATATTATTACAGTCACTGAATGCCATGACTTGGCCTTTGGCAGGTGGAGCCTAAGCGTGCTGCCCTTCGGGGAGCTCAGGAGGAGCTTGCAACCACCATGAAATCCCTTGCTGAAGCTCAGGCTAAGCTCAAGGTGCGTATATATGCAGGGGGATAGGGGATAATGCTGCTGCTTCCTGAACAGCTGCTCTGTTGGTATATGAAGCAGGCCAACATCTCATTGTTCTCACAATACATTACTTATTTCTAGAATCTAACACAAACACTTGAAGTACATCCTTATTTTTCAATACTTTATGCAGGCTGTTGAGGACAAGATCAACATGTTGACTCAGCAGTTTGAGGAGGCCACTGCCAAGAAGGAGGCCCTGGCTAAGCAGGTGATGGACTGCACAGTCAAACTAGGAAGGGCAGACAAGCTGATTGGAGGGCTAGGTGGAGAGAGGGTGCGCTGGCAGGCCACTGTTGATCAGATGATGATTGACATGGTCAACGTTGTAGGAGATGTGGTGGTTGCAGCAGGAAGCATCGCGTATTCAGGTGAGAACAAGGAGTCAGTGCAACTGACAAAGTTTCAAAACAACAGCATGGTCACGTTCTCACACTCTCAAGGGAGCCGAATGACACACTTTTTATTCATATATAGGGATGAGTAATCCTCTGTGCTAAGCAAGGGCCTCTTTTTTACTCAAGCCTGATTGCTGGAATTCTCACCTTCACGACACACTGCACTTTCCGGTCATACTTCACAGGACCCTTCACCCCTGTGTACCGCCTCCAGCTCAACCAAGAGTGGATTTCCGAGCTTCAGAAGCGCTTTGTGCCGTCAACAGATGGCACCAACCTAATTAAGACACTGCAGGATCCTGTCAAGGTGAGGTTATGAGACAGAACATTGTTCTGTTTTCTCCTCTGAGGTGGTAGGTACTTAAGTTAGTTCAAGGGGGGAATACATGGATGTCTTCCCATGTCATATCATGTCTGCATGGTGTGTCTGTGCGCCCATAACTACAACCCCTCCTTGTCTCTTTATTGAGTAGGTTCGCAACTGGACAATTGCTGGTCTTCCCACAGATAGTGTCTCTGTTGAGAATGGTATAATTGTGTCCAAGGCAAGGAGATGGCCTTTGATGATCGATCCACAAGGCCAGGCCAATAAATGGATCAAGAACATGGAGAGGGACAGTGGATTGGACATTATCAAGCTGTCAGATAAGGTGGGTCATCTATATTCCATGGAGTATCTTTGTCATTCATGATACCATGCACATCTATAGTCCATGGAGTACCTTTGTCATTCATGATACCATGCACATCTATAGTCCATGGAGTATCTTTGTCATGCATGATACCATGCACTCAAAGGTCTTGAGAACTCTTGTTTAAGTGCAAACATGATCTTTGATGCCAAGCATAAAAGCATGTGACAAGGGCTCTATGCACACATGATATGAGATGCACAGGATTAACATGCTGTGCTGAATAACACCAATGAAGCGTTGGTTGACATTGGCTAAGCCTTTGTTGACATGCATTCTCAGGACTTTCTGCGCACTCTGGAGAATGGAGTCCGTTTTGGTCGTGCTGTCCTCCTGGAGAACATAGCAGAGAGCCTGGATGCTGCGCTTGAGCCATTGCTTCTTAAACAGGTTTGCATGGATTCTATGTAATGGAAACTATGATACTGCCAATTACATCATGGATCTATGGGGCGCAGGATCAAGAAGACTGAATGTACATAGTTGAAAACCTGAATCACACTCATGGACCTCTCTACCTATGTAGACATTCAAGCAGGGCGGGGGTGAGGTCATCAAGATTGGGGAGAACTTGATTCCATACCACCCAGATTTCCGTTTTTATATGACTACCAAGATGCGAAACCCCCATTATGCACCAGAGGTGTCTGTCAAGGTATGCACTGAGTGAAATCTGACGTTCCTAGAAGATGGAATATCAGATAGGTATTGGAATCTTACCATGCTTATATGCCTTTCACTGTTGAATAACCAAGCCTTCTTCTCCTTCTATGATCTTTGAAGTAGTAGTATCCCCAATCCTTTTACCTCCTTACACACCTCCATACCTCCTTAACATGTCTCTGCAGGTGTCCTTGCTGAACTTCTTTGTGACCAGTGAATGATAAGAATTCTTTCAAATTCAAATCCTTTTACCTCCTTAACATGTCTCTGCAGGTGTCCTGGTTGAACTTCTTTGTGATCAGTGAAGGATTAGAATCCTTTCAAATTCAAATCCTTTTACCTCCTTAACATGTCTCTGCAGGTGTCCTTGTTGAACTTCTTTGTGACCAGTGAAGGATAAGAATCCTTTCAAATTCAAATCCGTATACCTCCTTAACATGTCTCT
This sequence comes from Chlamydomonas eustigma, assembly GCA_002335675.1. NCBI lineage: Eukaryota > Viridiplantae > Chlorophyta > Chlorophyceae > Chlamydomonadales > Chlamydomonadaceae > Chlamydomonas > Chlamydomonas eustigma. The sequence goes on along the minus strand of BEGY01000054.1, from coordinate 63,511 downwards.
GCAGGTGTCATTGCTGAACTTCTTTGTGACCAGTGAAGGATTAGAGGAGCAGCTTCTTGGAACCGTTGTGACTGAGGAGAGGCCTGATCTGGCTAACCTGAAGAATCAGCTAGTGGTACGATATGATAGCACCACTGATTATGATGGATACATTATATTCTTCTTCTTTTCTCTTTACAGCCACATGACTCAACCTCACCATGACAATCTCAGCATGGCAGATATGAAAGTCGACACACATTAACTGCTTTCTCAGTGGTAGAATGATCTGTCTGATAATACGCCATCATGCGGGTGTGCAGGTTTCCAATGCCAAGATGAAGAAGGAGCTGAAGGACATTGAGGACAAAATCCTGTTCATGCTCTCCAATAGTCAGGGCAACATTTTGGATGATGAGGAACTCATCAACACTTTAGCACAATCAAAGGTGCCTTTACTTCACGGAGTATGAAGCTATCATCCTTCCTTCACTCCTTCATTCCATGATGCTGCTGTGTATTGCAAGCTTAATATGCAATTATGATCAAAGGAGCATTTCTTGTTTAAATTTCCCCAGGAGAGGACAGAATCATTGCATGGTTGCATGGTAGGCATGTGATTCATTTAGCAGTATGCGAAGCCTCTATCACTCTATGTCTCGTCAGCACATGCTCTCTCCCCATACCCTCAGGTGACCTCTAACGAGATCTCCGAAAAGGTGGCAGAGGCAGAGATTACAGAGCGTAAGATTGATGAGACCCGGGAGCTGTACCGCCCGGTGGCCCTTCGAGCCAGCCTTCTGTTCTTCTGTATCAGTGATCTTGCCTTGGTAGATCCCATGTATCAGTACTCACTCACTTGGTTCATCAACCTCTTTATCAGGTAAGGCTTTATCAGGTGGTTGTGTACCTGGCATGAAATGTGGGACCTGAGATTGAGCTGTCATAGTTAGAACATAGGAGGTATGTTTCCCCTGTATGAGTTCATGAGTTCATATCAATGTCTTGCCTCCTTTCATCAGTAAACATGCTCAGTCTTAAATGTAGCTGCTCTTAATGAGCTTGAGCTTTCCTTGAGCACTCGGACATGTGCTGATGACTCGTGTAACCTGTTCTACAAAACATGGTTCCTTGCTGTTAAATCTTAGGGGTATTGAGGAGGCGCCCAAGGCCCCAGACATCACAGAGCGTGGCCACAAGCTGAATGAGCACTTCACGTACTCCCTGTATGTGAACATCTGCCGATCCCTCTTTGAGCGACACAAGCTCATGTTCAGCCTCTTGCTCACTATCAAGGTATGGCACCTTCTTTTTTCCACTCAGTACAGTTTGTGGCACCTTCTTTATTCCACTCAGTACAGTTTGTGCTTCATACTCGTCTCCTCACCCAGAGTCATGCACATTGTGCTCCATACTCGTCTCCTCACCCAGAGTCATGCACATTGTGCTTCATACTCGTCTCCTCACCCAGAGTCATGCACATTGTGCACATTGGTGCGGCTTGATTTAAAGTTTCTGCCATAAGCTTCAAGCCTTCTTACAAATGTGTTCCCAGGTGCTACAGAATGGTGGCCATATTGATGCTAAGGAGTGGCGCTTCATGTTGGCAGGCCCCACCTCTTCAGAAGTCACACACCCTAACCCTGACCCCACATGGATCACTGACAAGAGTTGGGTGGAGTTACTTAATCTGTCACATCTGCCAGCGTTTGCAGGCTTCGCAGAGCACATGACCTCTAACATGGCAGTCTACCGCAAGCTGTTTGACAGCAATGATGCGCATGAGATGCCCATGGGGGAGCCCTTCCAGTCCAAACTGTCCTCCTTTCAAAAGATGTGCTTCCTGAGGTGCGTTGAAGATTGAGTGTCCAACCCCTCGTGCCAGAAATGACTATCTGAAGAAGTTAGGAAAATAAAGCTTTTAAAATATGGCAATTGAAAATTGTTGATACATGATTGAAACTGAGCAATGCACATCTGGAATGCTGGACGTGCACTGGTTTGACTCATTAGTGGAAATTCCTATCCAGGTGCTTGCGGCCTGATAAGGTTGGCATGGCCATCCAGGCATTTGTCACAGAGAACCTGGGACAGAAATACATTGAGCCACCTCCTTTTGACCTGGGGACCTGCTTCAAAGAGAGTGCACCTGTTACACCGTTAATCTTTGTGCTTTCCTCAGGTGTGACATAACACATGAAATAGTGTGATACAAGCGGTACACATTGTCTAACTGGCGTTTTAAGTTTGTTATACCAATTACACACAAGCCACTGCTGCATCACCTCCTTTTCTCTTGTACACTCATTATAAACTCGTGCTAGAGCCAATAATTATACCAGCTGTGTTGCTAACCACAGAATCTGTTCTGAACATGAGTCTTGTGTTTAGACTTCAATCATCTTTCACCTCACCTGGGTCACAGGAGCTGATCCCATGGCTGACCTGCTCAAGTTGGCAGATGAAATGAGGTTCACTAAGAAGTTTGAGAAGGTGGGTGGTTTTTGAGACTTAGCATCTGCAAAAAAGATTACGGTCATATGTTGACAGGTTGGCCACCTAGCTTCCAATGTTGAAACTTCTTCATCTTTTGTTGACCACTAGGTGAGCTTGGGGCAAGGCCAGGGACCTAAGGCTGAGAAGCTGTTGGAGGCAGGCATGGAGAGGGGGATGTGGGTGTGCCTGCAGAACTGCCACCTTGCTGTCAGGTGAGAGGGGTGCAGGTGTTCTTCCCACTTTTTATGCAGCTTCATTCTTTTTCGCACATTTAGATGGTGAACTTGTCCATGCTTCCCTCGCAGTTGGATGCCAACATTGGAGCGTATTGTTGAGAACATTGAGGCGGACAAGGTCCACAAAGACTTCAGACTATGGTTGACCAGTATGCCATCACCAGACTTCCCAGTCAGCATCCTCCAGAACGGAGTCAAGATGACCTTGGAGCCTCCCAAGGGGCTGAAGAGCAACCTCACTAGGCAGTACAACAGGTACAATCACACCTCATATCTACAAGTACCTCCATGAGATCTCATGACCCTGCATGTAGTGTCCCATAGAGCTCTTGATGTTCTATCTGGTTGTACTTGAGTGTGGTGCACACCTGCCCATCTGTTCACACCTGCCCATTCTGTTCACACCAGTCTTATTATTTTCATACCCAGGTTTACTGATCAGTATCTCAACGCCTCCTCCAAGCCGGACGCCTGGAAGAAGCTAGTGTTTGGGCTCTGTCTCTTCCATGCTGTCATCCAGGATCGACGCAAGTTTGGGCCTCTGGGATGGAACATCCGATATGACTTCACGGATGGTGACTTGTCTGTATCCCTGGCACAGATGCAGGTGTGAGATCACCTGGAAGAAGATCCTGTTTCACATTATCTCAAACCTGTGCTCCACACAATCTTCTATCTCATCTAAATATTTGCATGCTCGCTTGAATTAGCTAGGAAAGATCATGCTAGAACCTCACTCCTCCTGCCCACCCGCCGCAAGAGAGGGACACGTACAACATTGTACAACATTGTACAAGAGGCAGCATTGACTTACTTTTGACCTTGAATAACACAGGAGTACCTGGACAAGTACAATGACATCCCTTTCAAGGTGCTTCGCTTTTTGTTCACTGAGATCAACTATGGAGGCAGGGTGACTGATGACAAGGATCGCCGGTTAATCAACAACCTCGTCAACACCTTCTGTGGCCCTGATGTCTTAAAGTCCGGCTACAGGTGAGCGTGAATCAGTATGGAAGTCTGGCTACTGGTGAGTGTGAATCAGTATGGAAGTCTGTCTACAGGTGAGTGTGAATCAGTATGGAAGTCTGTCTACAGGTGAGTGTGAATCAGTATGGAAGTCTGGCTACAGGTGAGTGTGAATCAGTATGGAAGTCTGGCTACAGGTGAGTGTGAATTAGTATGGAAGTCTGGCTACTGGTAGGTGGGCATGCATATTTAAGAGAGTCTCACAATTTGATTGGCTGGCAGCTGGATGTGAGCCCGGCATGAGAATAGTTCAGGAAGTGTGTCCCAAGCATTGAGGTGGAGCTCTGTTGCTTTTCACAGTCAGTGTGGAATGCCTGTTGAGCCTCAGTGCTGCATGTGTAGGTTCTCTCCTTCCGGAGTGTACTCTTCCACGGACAGCACGACACTGAAGGAGAGTCTTGAGTTCATTAAGGCCTATCCCATCGCTCCCAAGCCAGAGATCTTTGGACTGCACGAGAATGCAGATATCACATGCGATCAGAATGAGACATACGACATGTTTGCTACAGTCCTGTCTCTACAACCACGTGTGGCTAGCGGCGCAGGTCAAAGCCAAGAAGAAGTGAGTATGGAATATCTTTGGAATGCATAGCTGTAGATTTCTTGCTTAAAATCCATGATGCTCCTACTTCCATTGGCTAAATCATTCCATTAGTTAAATTCCAGGGTATTATTTGAAGTGATGCTTCGCAATCTCTCATTGCTCTTCTCTGGTACATGTTAGTGATTTCTTCCTCATGTTCTAGATACAGATTGTAGAGACTGATATTCTTCTTCATTGTTATCAGGTTATCATGGACCTTTGTCAAGATATTCTGTCCAAGATGCCCCAACAATTCGACATGGAGGAAGTGCAAAGCAAGTATCCTACCACCTACAAGGAGTCCATGAACACCGTCTTGGCCCAGGTGAGGGAATGTGTGAGGTTAGGTGAAGGCAGGACAGGAAATTAAGGAGGAGGGATGCGATTCCAACCTCCTTATTTCGAGCATTTACATATGATTAAGGCTAACTAAAGGTTTATATTTGGCAAGATTAAACTCAGATGGAGGATGCGTACATCAGCATGACATATGTATTATGGCATAATGAAGTGCATTTGTCCACTATTTCAGTATTGGCATAATGAAGTGCATTTGTCCACTATTTCAGTATTGGCATAATGAAGTGCTTTTTTCCACTATTTCAGTATTGGCATAATGAAGTGCATTTGTCCACTATTTCAGTATTTTAACTTTTGGTGCCTCTAGAGAGATGCATGCACAAATTATTCACTATGTTGGTTCCTCTTAAAAGGTTAAGCAAGTATTGCCAATAATGTGGACTTGGTTGCATATACAGCTTTCCCTGGTGTTTGATAAAGGTTTTGAAAATTGTGTGCTTTTAGGAATGCATCCGGTACAATAGCTTGCTGGAAGTGATGAGCAAGAGCCTGAGAGAGACAGTGAAAGCACTGAAGGGTTTAGTGGTTATGTCTCCAGAGCTGGAGGCAGTGGCCTACTCTATGTATGACAACCAGGTGAGGAATACACCCTAAACTATGAGGGGAGAAGACAGAGATGTGAGAGGCCCTCTAGCTCTAAATGAAGGTGCCTTAAATACATTATTATCATGATGGATTCAACATTAGATTGTCTCGGTCTTAAATACATTATTATCATGATGGATTCAACATTAGATTGTCTCGGTCTTAAATACATTATTATCATGATGGATTCAACATTAGATTGTCTCGGTCTTTCTTTTTTATTCATTCTGCAGCCTATTATGCTGTGCTGCAGTGTGAAGGATGTCTGCAATAAAATTGTATGTTGTCATTGGAAATGTTACCCTTCAGCACTAAGGCTAAGTTGGCAATGACTAGGCTCCAGCATCTGTAGCTTTGCAGGCTTTCCTCAAGACCACTCCAATGTGTGCTGTTGTGGTGTACAGGTGCCTGAGATGTGGGCAGCAAAGGCATATCCCTCTTTGAAGCCCCTTAGCAGTTGGTCTGGGGACTTGATCGAGCGCTGCCGTTTCATTGCTCTGTGGATACAAGCTGGTACACCGAGTGTGTACTGGATCAGTGGGTTTTTCTTCCCACAGGTGAGGTTCAACCTCTTAGCTTCAATTAAGCAACCTAACCACATATAGATTTCGGAGGTTGGAAAGGTTTTGAGCCCTGGTAGGAGTTAGGGCCTACTACATGTGCCGAGGTAGGAGTTAGGGCCTACTACATGTGCTGTGAAGAGCGTTCTGCAACATCAGAATCTGAGATTCATGATCTGTAAGACATGCAACATTGGTGCACATGAGTGTGAATCACCTTGTACTTCACACTTGTAATCACGGCTTCATAACTCACAGAGCATCATCATCTCTTGTGTGAACAGGCCTTCTTGACAGGAACGCTGCAGAACTACGCCCGCAAGCATGGTGTGCCTATAGACACGGTGTCCTTTGGTTTTGATGTGGCGGATTCCTTGATTCCAGTGAGTGCTGTGGTAGTTATGTTAGTTAGGTGCTGTGTTAGTTAGTCAGGACTGTGTAACAATGTCTACCCTCTCTCTTCACCCCTTCAAAATCCTGAATTTCAATGCTTCCTGGCCCAAATCCCAAACCTCTGTTCTGACATGTCATACCTCAGGACTCTGTAAAGGCAGGCCCGGAGGATGGCTGCTATGTCCGTGGGCTTTTTATGGAGGGTGCTCGTTGGGATGCTCAGGAACATGTGTTAGGAGAGAGTAGACCGAAGGAGTTGTTTACTGAGTTTCCTGTGGTGTGGCTGAAACCTGAGCAGAGGAGGAAGAGGCCAGCCTCAGGCTTCTATGACTGCCCTGTTTACAAGACACTCACTCGTGCTGGCACGTTGTCCACGACTGGGCACTCCACAAACTTTGTGATGTACATGGAGGTGAGCTGATCAAACAGGACCAGTTTATTGCCAGATGCTCAGTGACGCAACAGGAGCAATCTCCTGTTGTTCCTTGCTGCAAAGTCCCTATCCTGAACTCCCTAGCCTTTGTATCTCACATGATGTTTTCATTGATGTGGATCAGCCCCTAAGTAGTGCTCTTTGCTCTCCTTCAGATTCCCAGCAAACAGGAGCAAGGTTGGTGGGTGAACCGTGGAGTGGGCCTGTTCACCTCTCTTGCTTTCTAATACCTTGACCTTTTATGAGGTGCAGGTCAAAAAATGTGTTCTGCTCATTTTCTGTGTTAGAGAGTGATAACGTTGTATTTTAGAGTTGTAAGTTGAAAATCAGACTACTTGCAAATGGCGCAAGTTTTATTTATTAAAATATTCGATTCAGCAAAGGACGCCCATCTTGTTCACATAACAAAATATTCTTCCCAGTAGACATCACGTAATCCAATTCTTGGTTCTTCGTTCAAAATTCTGCATTCGGAGCCATATCGAGAGCTTTAAATGCACGTTTTTGTTATGAAAATTGTATGCACAACATGACATAGAACCTTAAGACATATTGGAGCTATGAGTATCCGTGTCACATCGACTCAAGAAGAAGGAGTAACAAAGCCCTGTGTTCACCAATTTGTCAATGAGTCAACTACAGAGAATGTATCATGCGTCTGGGTTGGTTATGACTCAAAGGAGGTTGAGTACCATAAGCTCGAACCTGGCCATGCGATTGCCCAAAGTGAGCTCTACAGTTTTACTCCTGAGGCTCATAAAATCAATTAAGCATCCTGTTCTGGAAGGTAATGTTATGTTGTCCATTGAGAATCTTAAGCTCAGGTTGCCAACAGGTACTTATAACACTCACCCATGGAGGCTTAGAGGTACCAATGGGCGGCTAATAGGAGAGTACTGTGGTAAGTCACTTATCTCACAAACCCGTGTTGTTTTGGTACTGCCTTGATTTCGAGGAATAATACATGTTCATGTATTTTGTCTCTGACCTTAAAAAGGAAGTCAAACAATGCAGCTCCCATCCTCACACTTGTTTAAAGTTAGTGTGAGCTTAGGACTCAAATATTTAGATGAAGGTAGAGCAGCTCATGATCACATACTAGTTCATGCAATAAAAGATGTTTGCCGCTCCTCTTGACAGGTCATGGTTCCAAGCTGGTGGTGACGGTTGATGGCAGTTTCCTCACTGCACCGCTTGAGGCGCCCAACAGTCATGTCAAGCCAGAGTGGGGGCAGTACAGAGACAGAGCAGAGGTCATGGGATTAACTGTACAGGTCAGATTTTTTACAGCTTTGTTGTGGAGTGGCAAATGGCAGCTGATTCTGATGCTAGAGTTCATGATGGAGACCTTTTCATCTACAATGCATCTTATGTTACTTTGAGAGAGAGTTGTACACTTCCAAGGTAGGTACCCTCTCTGCTATGACTCCCATAACCAACACTTTTGTTGATTTTATTTTCAGGCTTACGACTGTGTGGGCGAAGATGCCGTGGAGGCTGCCTGCCGTCTGATAAAAAAGATGCTGAATGATTGCCCACAGAGTGTCCTTGACAGACTCAGTTCTGCCGGGGCAAGGGTAGGGCTGCGCATGGAAATTTTACTCTTGTAAACAATGACTGCATTAACTCACACTAATGGTTAAGTGAGTTTGGAGGCCTATTGTAAACCTAGAAGCATCGCATGTTGCTGTCCCTCAGGCATATTCTGACAGCCATGTCTTTGTAATTTCTTGCCCTCCTCACGTTCTGCAGTCCTGTAACTCTGTGTAGCTCTTGGTTGTTATAAATCTTGACTCTGTGTAGCTCTTGGTTGTTATAAATCTTAACTCTGTGTAGCTCTTGGTTGTTATAAATCTTAACTCTGTGTAGCTCTTGGTTGTTATAAATCTTAACTCTGTGTAGCTCTTGGTTGTTATAAATCTTAACTCTGTGTAGCTCTTGGTTGTTATGAATCTTAACTCTGTGTAGCTCTTGGTTGTTATAAATCTTAACTCTGTGTAGCTCTTGGTTGTTATAAATCTTGTAGGTCGGTATTATTGGAAGGCATCAACTCACCACTGACATCCCAGAACATAGCTACATGAAGATGACCAAAGGTTTGATGCCCATGCAGTTGTATCAACATAGCACACCATGCAGACGTCTCATTCACATGTCTCTGCATCGCATAGCGTAACTCTTTCATGCCTCAGTAAGCCGGGGCATCTTGGATGGTGACCCCTTGACTAGCCTCAGTTAGCTCTCACAGATTCCCACTGTTCAGGCTACAGAAATCGAGGTCAAACAAGGATTTTCCAAACATGCAGGTGGACGTGACCTGGACGGTACTGCTAGGGGTCTAGGCGGTACAAAGCAACTTCCCCTAACCACCTGTGGGGAAGAGAATCTTACTATGGTGGATGACAGGTGGATGACTTTGAAATGACTTTTTGATTAGTTATTTTGTTGGTGCATTGTTATTTTCTTTTCACCTGCTGACCATAAGGAGGAGGAACGTATTACACAACAATGCAAGTAAGCTTTCAACAAGTCAGTTGACACATGAGGTGCTTGATCAGGGCTCATTCTAGCATGCATGAAGTGCTTGATCAGGGCTCATTCTAGCATGCATGAAGTGCTTGATCAGGGCTCATTCTAGCATGCATGAAGTGCTTGATCAGGGCTCATTCTAGCATGCCCTCCGTTCTTTTCTTGCTTCAGGCACTACCCGATGGAGAACATTTTAATACATGAGTTAGGACACACAGTCATGAACGTTGGACTCAATGATGAAGAGCAGCAAGCCATTCATAATTGTTACGTCAAAGCCAGAGACAACAGTATGTACACATCAGGTGAAGACTCTGCTTTATTGCTATATATTAAGTCAACTGTGTGTGTTGTCCATGACACTTGCTGCTGATTATGTCGTACAAGATAGTCAGTTATCTATTTGTAAAAACTGTTATTAATCTTGATCAGGAATTCAAAGCCCATTGAAAACTTTAAGGCAGCCACACTGGTATGATGTCAGTTTGATGACATAAGCCTGATGGTAGTCATAGCACTCTGCTGCTGAAGGCTTTTTCATGTATGTTACTTGTGGCCTTGACTCAACAGGTATTTACATGATTAGCAATGCGGATGAGTACTGGGCTGAGGGCTGCCAGTCTTGGTTCGAGGCCACTATCAGGTATGATAGAAGCACTTACAATAAACCTAATCCAGTAGTGCAGCATGGTCACAGATGACTTGCCTCAAATCCAAGAGAATACTTAAATGAAGTCAACTGATCATTTTCTCCTTAACTAACCTTCTAGTTTAAGGTCCTTATCTCATCCAGCCTGGACAGCAAGAGATTTAACTTGGACATCGAAATCCCCAAATTATGGGGTCCAAAATACTTCATGTGACCTAAACCCTAAAATTATGGGGTCCAAAATACTTCATGTGACCTAAACCCTAAAATTATGGGGTCCAAAATACTTCATGTGACCTAAACCCTAAAATTATGGGGTCCAAAAATACTTCATGTGACCTAGACCCTAAAATTATGGGGTCCAAAAATACTTCATGTGACCTAAACCCTAAATTATGGGGTCCAAAAATACTTCATGTGACCTAGACCCTAAACAGCCACAGAACCGATTTCAACATCTTTTTGTGCAACGCAGGACGGATGTAAATGATGGGCACAACACGAGAGAGAAGCTCCAGCTTCATGATCCAGCTTTGGCTCTTTGCTTAAGCAAGGTATGTAGCTAGCACTGTCCATGCAGAATAAGTAACTAGCACTGTCCATGCAGAATATGGGCTGAATAATACAGTCAGCATGGGATCCCACCCTTTGGATTGCAAACTTTGCCCTTCTCTCCATACCCACAGCTACCTCCTTGCATCTCACTGTTAACTTTCATCTTCCTCTCTCACTCTACTGCAGGCCTTTGGTGAGGGAGAGTGGCGATTTGTCAGCGACAGCCCAAAACCTCTCAGATTCAGAGGCAATGTTGCAAAACGTGTAACACTAGGTCAAGAAACACCTGGCTCCTTCAACGAGCTGGAGCAGGGGGATGCAAGCTGTAGCAGTAGAAACAGCAATGTGAGGGAGAAGGAGGCTCTGAGTACATCAGTGTCTAATTGCAGCCCTGGTCAAGACCAGCAGGTTGATCAGGGTTCAGCTTTAGTTTCTGGAGCGCTGTTGGAGGCCCCAGAGGACCTGGAGATGGACCGGGCACGTCTAGTCAGCACTGGACAGCACTCTTTTACCCCATGTTGTTGCTTTGGACCTTCGCCCTCACCATACAACGGATTGTCAACTTCTTCTCACTGCCAGCCCATGTTTTTCTGCTGCCAACCAGTGCAAACAACCTCAACCTCAAAGACCTTCATCTTCCAATGCAATAACCGCAACAGCTGCATCCAGTCAACTTCTGCCTTTTCTGCTGCATCCTTACTGTTAGGTCTACAATCCATGCTCAGACAACAAGCAGCGAGTTCAGTTAAACGATTGTGATTTACATCATTGCAATGAAGATACTTGTCTGCTTTCGGCTCTCAACTCATGATCTTGTTCAATTCGCTGAGATGTTAAGAGGACAGGTTCAACATCTCATGCACAGAAGCTTCCTCACATTTAATTGCTATTTTGATGGTTGAATATTTGAAGTAAAACTTTTCGTGTATATTTAGGCACTAAGATCATAATGTCAGGGTTTATGTTATGTCTTCTCATTGCGAAGTCCAATGAATCTACACATCACTTTCTATGATTCAACACAACACAGTGATGCTCTACATTCCTGATATCATACCTAATGTTTATCAGGCCGTGTCAAATATTCACGGTCAACACTAAGCACGTCCTGCCAATCTGCAAAGTGTTTGCAGCATCTCCATCGTGGTGGAGTCACAAGCCTGGTCTTGCCCTTGCAGCACTCATAGGACGTCTCCTGCCAGACCCAGAGTCACTGCTTTGATAGCTGCTGGTTCCTGGCCTAGATCCAGCTCCAGAACCACTCCCTTGTTGACTACTCTGAACTCCTACACTGCTGCCACTCCTTCGCAGCGCCCCACCTGGTGTCCAGGGCCCATTGGCAGAAAAGGAAGCTCCTCCAACTTCAGAGGATGCTCGTTGAGAACGGGAGAAGGACATGACCTGTCGCTCTGCCTCAGCTTCTTCATCATAAATAAGGCGAAACGATCCAACAGATGTTCTAGGCACCCTGCAGGTGGGGGGAGGTACTTGAGCCCATTCCTTCACACACAAATGCAAACTGGAATTTCTCTGCATTATGAGAATGATGAAAGCAATGCCAGGTGTCGTTCCGGTTTCTGCGTTCTACTTAGTTACTGGTTCTTACCAAAAGACAATTATGGACATGATGCAAAAACATTCAGAGAGTAGGTACACAAACTCACGCCAAGCTCCTTTGTGGTTGTGTGCCCTGTGTCTGAGCTGAGGAGGTGTCTAGGGTGAGTGGTAGCCAGTCAGGAGGGGTCACTAAAAGGAGCACGTCGTTAATCACTTTAAACTTGAGCAAACGATCGGACTGCAAAGAGACAGGGTGGGAGAGTCTTTATGACTGCAGAGAATAACAAGTTGAGCAAGGTGCAATCTACAAACTGCCAGAGGTGCATGGATGTTACTGTAAAGCAAATGGATGTTACTGTACAGCGAATGGTAGTCATGGTGATAAGTGAGAGGCCATCTGCCCTTGCGTTGTTACCTGAGTTGTGGTGCTAAGTGAGAGGCCATGAGCCCGGTTTCCTTACCTGAGTTGTGGTGCTAAGGGAAGGACTTGCATTGACCTCGATGAGCCAGGGTCTCAGCTCTTGATCCAAGATGATGTCGAACCCGTACAGCTCAAAGCAGTGCCGATCATTGATAATGATGTTCTGTCGAGGACAATGTGGAGGGAATACAACTCATTGCAGCGCCTGCGATCATGTTGGTGCACTTTAGAGGGCACATTGGATGGTTGTCAAAATTATGCTGTTACAACAATAAAATGGGATCAATTGAAGAAAATAGCCAATACAGGTTTTATGTACTTGCGTAATACGTTGTCAATAGTCACAGCTTATCAACATGTTATGTGTTAATGTTAGTCCACCCTGAAAAATAGTCACCTGACACGCCTTCAGGCTTTTGATCACCACGCCTTCAATCTCACTAAACAACTTCTCGCACGTCTCAACCCCACGAATAGCTTCAATGTACAGCCTCAAATCCTCTAGGGTCCACTTGTTGCCATGCTTTTCATTGTAGTCCTCACCTGTGCGGCAGCATAGATGGATAGCTTGGAGCAAAGTCAAGGCAGAATTTCAAAATACCATGCAGTCAACACCATGCAGTCATGCACAATTCACAGCTTCGACACAAGGATTTCTTCTTGTCTTAAAAGACATTATTAGACAAGACATCAAATCCTTCACTACCACCAATGTTTGGCCAGGCTTCAGTCACAGCAAACATACCACACTCTCCACACCACTTAGCATGTACATGCACTTCCTTAACATACCTACCCTGCCCCCTCATGTCATATCCTCACCATTCTTTTGTATTGCGACATTTGTGAGGTGCACATATTCATTATCTATCTCATCTGCTCCTGGGATGTATTTGAGGTTGCAGAACCGTGCAAAACCAAGTTTAGACATGTAGACCTGCTGGCATGTAGAGAACACAACATGTTTGAGAGGGAAAACATGTAGAGAACACAGCATGTTTGAGAGGGAATACATGTAGGGAACACAGCATGTTTGAGAGGGAATACATGTAGAGAACACAGCATGCTGGAGAGGCAATACATGTAGAGAACACAGCATGTTTGAGAGGGAATACATGTAGAGCACACAGCATGTTTGAGAGGGAATACATGCAGAGAACACAGCATGTTTGAGAGGGAATACATGTAGG
>BEGY01000054.1:0-49097 GCA_002335675.1 Chlamydomonas eustigma | reverse complement strand
AACACAGCATGTTTGAGAGGGAATACATGCAGAGAACACAGCATGCTGGAGAGGCAATACATGTAGAGAACACAGCATGTTTGAGAGGGAAAACATGTAGGGAACACAGCATGTTTGAGAGGGAATACATGCAGAGAACACAGCATGCTGGAGAGGCAATACATGTAGAGAACACAGCATGCTGGAGAGGCAATACATGTAGGGAACACAGCATGCTGGAGAGGCAATACATGTAGGGAACACAGCATGCTGGAGAGGCAATACATGTAGGGAACACAGCATGTTTGAGAGGCAATACATGTAGAGAACACAGCATGCTGGAGAGGGAATACAGAAAAAAGGACAGAAACCCCTGAACTCATATTGCCCTGAACTCCTAGCACCTAAAAATTACATCATGATGTGTATTTACGAATTAGATCTGGCCCACAAGGGAATTAGATCTGGCTCATAAGGGAGGTAGATCTGGCATATTATACATTAAAGGGCGCAAATATATCAGATCTACTTCCCTTGTGGGTGCATTCAAGAAGATCCTGAAGCTGATACAACTAAGTTAAAGATAAGCTTCGACAGTGAAAGTTGTCGCCTAATAGGAGAGAGTGAGGTACTGACAGATTGACTCACAGGCCATAGAATCAGTGACAGCATGTGCATGAGTCAACAATTGTGGCAGCGAGTACATAAATCAGAAAGGAGTGACAGCATGTGCATTAGTCAACAATTGCTGCAGCGAGTCCATAAATCAGAAAGGAGTGACAGCATATGCATCAGTTGGAGTGTAGTGACAGCATGTGCACAAGTTGGAGTGTAGTGACAGCATATGCATCAGTTGGAGTGTAGTGACAGCATGTGCACAAGTTGGAGTGTAGTGACAGCATATGCATCAGTTGGAGTGTAGTGACAGCATGTGCACAAGTTGGAGTGTAGTGACAGCATGTGCATCAGTTGGAGTGTAGTGACAGCATATGCATCAGTTGGAGTGTAGTGACAGCATATGCATCAGTTGGAGTGTAGTGACAGCATGTGCACAAGTTGGAGTGTAGTGACAGCATGTGCACAAGTTGGAGTGTAGTGACAGCATGTGCACAAGTTGGAGTGTAGTGACAGCATGTGCACAAGTTGGAGTGTAGTGACAGCATGTGCACAAGTTGGAGTGTAGTGACAGCATATGCACAAGTTGGAGTGTAGTGACAGCATGTGCACAAGTTGGAAATCTAAACCCACCTGCAGCGGCTTAAACGAAGTCACCACCACATAAAGCCTGAGATCAAACTTCTTCCCTCCTTCACACAAAACATGATTGTGCTGTAAGACCTCGAGAATCATGAGGAGGGTACAGTGTACCGCAGACTGTAGTGCCCCACATAGCTTTATTGAGGTAATGTTCTAACTTCCACTATGTCATTCCTGTACAGCTTCTCACCTATCAGCTATGTATTATCAATGTATCTAGATACGACATAGCTGTCACCCCTGTACAGCTTCTCACCTATCAGCTATGTATTATCAATGTATCTAAATACGACATAGCTGTCACCCCTGTACAGCTTCTCACCTATCAGCAATGTATTATCAATGTATCTAGATACGACATAGCTGTCACCCCTGTACAGCTTCTCACCTATCAGCAATGTATTATCAATGTATCTAGATACGACATAGCTGTCACCCCTGTACAGCTTCTCACCTATCAGCAATGTATTATCAATGTATCTAGATACGACATAGCTGTCACCCCTGTACAGCTTCTCACCTATCAGCAATGTATTATAAATGTATCTAGATACGACATAGCTGTCACCCCTGTACAGCTTCTCACCTATCAGCAATGGGTTATCAATATATCTAGATACGACATAGCTGTCTGCTGAGTGTCGCATTGCAGGCGGTAACAGGTTGCTACTCCAGGCTTTGATCTAGAGGTACATTCCAAGTAAGAAATCAAAGAGAGTGGCAAGCAGAGGTTACATCTAGATGATGTTGCTGTTTAAATTCAGCAAGATAGCCAATCAACTCAAAGGCAATTGCACAGGTCCTCTTGCATAGCTTCAATGTCAACTAGTCCAAAAGAGACAAGTTAGAGAGACTGCCAACCAGGCCATTTTGACCGAGATGATTCAGATGATTCACAGGCAGAGTGGTAATCAAGTTAGCAACAACAGCATCACATGGCAGACTACCATGACTTCTGACCTGGCTCAGCTTGTTGATGAGGAAGATTCCTTTACCCTGAGACCTCGAGGATGGTTTCATGATCCAGGTTGTGTTTGGAGCCTTGCGATACTCCTAAATGATCAAGAAAATGATTATCATCATTATTCCTTTCAAGAGAGGTCCATGCAGAAAGGACACCTAATTTATGAAGGCACTGAGGCAACAAGAACAGTGAGAGGTCATACAGAAGGCCACACAGTCGTGTACCTCAACAAACAGAGCATAATCCTGAGGCAACACGAATGTTGTAGGAATGATGTCATCTGAGGGACCTCCATCTCGCTTCAGAGTTCTTTGATGTCGCTTAATATTCTTTACTAAGAGATCCTACATAGGTTAGATCAAAAGAGGAGGTGAAGAATTCTGGGTAAGGCACATGTGCCAGAGCTCACTAGGAAAGCTTAGGAGACCTCATGCTTAATTGCAGCAGTTACACCGTACCTTTCTAGTTAGCTCATAATGGTTAGGGAAATGATTTATCAACTGCCCTGCTTGCAATCGAAGGCCATTGTCAGGGCCAAAAATGAATTTGACTGTCGCCACATTAGCCCAATAGATATCCCTGTATGTATTCTAACTGAAGTAAGGCAGTAGAAATGCTGGTACGTAACATGGATCTTTACCAGTCATCGTCTAAGACAGATGTGATTTCCTCCCAACCACGGCGCTTCAAGTTTGCAGAAACAACAAATTGGCTGAAATCAGTTTTAAATCTTATTCCCATCCCTTATAGAGCACAACTCCTGTACAAGAGTGTGCCACATCAACAAATCATGGCTTTAGATTACGCTATTTGTGTATGGACCAAAATAGGGAGTCACTTATCATTACACACATCACTATTGTGAGTCTTGACTCGCAAAGAATTTTGTAATTCATCCTGTACGTACATCGGCAAACTGCGCTAACCTTACCTAAGCCAAAAGGTTGAAGACATCGTGAGGCATTACAGAATAGATTGCACGCAATATTGATGCCAGTTTCAGATATAGGTAGGTTGCTGGGTAGATCGGAGGTAAGTTCAGGCGATGCGCAGCCTAGTGTTCTGAAACAGATCGCAACTCATACGATGTATGTACGTAATTAACAGGCATGTACGCAATTACGGCGAGGGATACCAGAGGCTTGTTTTCCTCTGAGTCACTCCCTCTCTACCTGGGAGCTCAGGAGGAACGAGCCCACTCTCAGAGCCCTCAGTGAAAGAGGGGGCTTCCAAGAGTTTCAAACTTACAGGTGTAGCAATGCATCAATTGGGTGTGCACTGCACTGGAATCATCACAGAATATTCTCCTTATTTGTGTGTCTTGCAGGTCAATCACCTTTCAGTCCATCTCGAAGTCAATATCAAATGTCTTCAACATTCCAACACTCATTCACCCAGACATCTACAATGCAACTGAGAAGCATGCGGCAGAGAAGTTCAAGTTTCATAGCAAGGTAGGTGGAACATTCCTTCAGTGTAGGCAAAGTAACCACATAATGTCCCTCCACCAACCTCTCAGGTAATGGATATGTATTACAAACAAAGACCTCTTACGTCCTGGAACCTGTACAAAAACGAGAATGAGGGATGGGATGAACTGGAGCGGAGAACGCGGTATTTCTGGAACAGGTGAGCTACCTGGAATCTTGTGAGCTACCTGGAAGCTGATGATTTATGTATCAAGTAAGACCCCTTCCATGCATACAGCCCTTATTTCCAGTTCAGACGACCCTAAACCCTAAACTGCCTCTTGTGGGGCCTACACCTTGTGCTCCACAAAGGGTATTGCTTCTACAACTTGTTGCTCCTTCCTATGTTTTCACAGGATGTGGATTCAGAGGGTTTGCAGACAATCCCTTTGGGGGTTCAGTGACACAGTCCTGAAAACACGGGCCATACAAATTTACAAAGAGGTCAACACTGCATTGGCTAATGGCCACAAGGGAAGGGTGGCCTTGGAGGGGATCAAAGAGGTAAACACAGCATGGAAATTCAATACATTTGATGTGAACAAGGAGGTGAGAGGGAACTCAAATACAGAGGTAAGGAGATCTGTCCCGTCTTCTCACTACCTGATCATCCTTCTGAGATGTGCTTTCACATAGTGAGTGTTTTCATCTCAACATCTTTCCTCTCATTACAACATAGTGAGGGCCCACTAATTATGACCAAGTCTTGTTCTGTTTCATGTCCTCTTTAATTTGCAGAGTTCAGAGTGTCTGAGCTCTTCAGTCCTCAGATTTTCTCCCTGTCGTTTTTGCTTTCAGATGGTATCTCCCGCTTTGTTTGATCAGCTGCTTGGAGAATCTGTGAAATTGCAGAAAACAGGTCGTATGGTAGAGTGGAAGATGATTAAGGAGCCAGGGGTAGAAGACTTGAAGCTAGTTAATGCTTATATGATGAAGTAAGAAAAGCTGTTAAGTTTGTGAAGGCTTCATTAAGGTGATAATAGTTGTTTCCTTCAATTATCCATAAAGCATGCACAATGAAATAAAATCTCACTGCTTTATGGTATTTACCTGTGAATTTTCCAAATTAGGGTTGAAGTATGTGTGCTCCAAAGGTATAAATATGATTCTAAAATATGTCGGTTAAATTACAACGCACTCATAATCCTCTCGCCTTCAGGCCTGCTACCAATCTTCAAGCTGGATCTGTAAAGCTGAATTTTGTGCAATGGACAGTGGAGATTAATTCTGAGCAGTGCTTTGCAGTTTATGAGAAAAAGCAAGGGAAGGGTGGAGGCCAGAAATTGATTGCTGGAGACCCCCAAATGGTGATAAAGGTAAAGTAAACCCTGAACATGTCATCATCACACACACCATACTCCTAAGATGCTCTGTCTTCTGTTGCAAAAAACTTAGCTTAGAATGGGGAGGTATTGGGTTGCAGATCATATTCTTCATAACAGTGTAAGTGATGTTGAACCAAGGTGACATGGATGCAGTGCTGTCACAACCGCACATTCGTCTCAATCATATCTTTCTTCTCTTAGGTTGTAGACCATTGGGTGTTCGAGAGGCCTATCCTTAAGTCTTGGTTCATACCAAGGCCGGGTCCCAGAGGGGCAGAATGGAGACTGGTTGCTAGATTGATTCAACCCCAGGGGCGGCCACCTGTTCAAGACACTTCAGAAGACTGATGTTGTACCTCAGAGAAACCAGAGATTCAGGTTCAAGAACAGTATTACTGATGCAAATCTAAAAAGGAATACTCTCCTGCTGTAGCGCGTTACACCAACATTAAATTACTCATGTGATGTATTGATGCGCGACCATCTACACAGGCCTTTCATGGTGGTGGCTTCTGCTCAGCACTAAAAGAAAAAATTGTTGTATCACCAGCGCGAAAATGAAGTCACAGATTTCTGTTAGGAATAATGCAGAATTTCCCTGTAAATGCAATATCAATGTCAAAACTACATTTGAATGATACAAATGTTTGAAATAGTACGAAGGGTTGAGTTATGTGTCCTGAAAACGTAGGGTCTTATAGATCAAATGAAGCAACACTCAGTTAAGACCATAGACTCCGTTTGCACTCAAAATCTCACGTCCAGATCTGTAACTCCCTCGATCTGCTAGAGCTTGCTCTGCAGGTTGAAGAGTGAAGAACTTGTCATTCACACAGAACAAGTTGATAAGCCCACGCAGCTTTGACATCTTAACCAAGGCATCCAGCTGCCCATCGTCAGTGGAGTTGATGAAAGGGCCTCTGAAGCTCTTTTCACTGAACCTGAACCCTAGCCTACAAGCAGGGATACAGCTGAACATAGTCATTCACAAATCAGGGTAAAGACAAGTCAAGTTTGAATGATTCTCAACATGATTTAAGAAGCTAGTTTTTCCAGTCCTGGACATGGACACCATCATCTGCAGGTCCTCTTATTATGATACCTGGTGACCAGTTTATACCACCATGCATTTCTTCCACAGTGTTTCGATCTAAAATTCTGACTGCATGTGACATCTAGACATCATGTGGTAAACAAAAATGCTATAAAAATTTCAGTGTGCATTATACAAACATCAAGTCATTGAGCCACACCTCTTGATCAGCTTTAAGAAAGCTTTTGGGTTCCCTCCTCCCAAGGCCCTAACCGTGGGTTCATAATTGAACTCAAGCAACATGTACCAGACAGTGACCCTTCGAAACAGATGCCAGGCACCTCTAAGGATCAGCACCTCATAGCCCTCCGTATCAATCTAATAAGGATGAAACAACAAGCATTGCTTTGCATATGCATGATATCCTGTGAAATATGTTCCAAAAACTACAGACATGTTCCTTTAAAACTTATGCACAGCTACCACAACAACAGAAGTGCCAACGAACATCAAACGACATGCATCACATCACGTGATTAAGTTTCACCTTGATAGCCTTGATGTCCTTATTATGATGCACGGTATCCAATCTCTCAATCTGATACACAACACAAAAACATGAGTGCAGACACAATAAGTCCAATCATGCAATCAAGAATGTTGCAACACAGCAAGCATTAAATTGTCTAGTATAGTAACATGGCCACAGAATGATGAACACAATTGATCACTCTAGGCCAAAAGTTGATTGCAGCATTTTGAGGATGATGACAAGTTTTAGTCCTGCAGGAAGACTAAGTGACTCCCTCATACTTTCCCTTGACCCAAGAAACTTCCTCACCCTCATACTGCCCCTGATTTTGAGGTCAGAAGGTAAGGCTGCTGCTGCTGCCTCTTTTGAAGGCGACTCACAATCAGCATTCCCATTCCCCTGCAATGCAGAACAGCACCCATGGCTCTCAACCTCACTCAGTGCTGACTCAACAGCGTCTCCTTCATTCTAATCTTCATTTTGATGAACATTGGAGCATCATTGCTCTATCAAACTGTCGCAAGAGCATCTGAGATACAAAATTAATGTTAATGCATAGCTATCACAACAACAGTAAATAAAATGGCATGCTAGACAGAACGATTAGTGGACAAGTGAGATATCTTACTGGCTAAACAAACCTTTAAGTAGCCTGGTGAGTTGTGAAGCTCACCAAATTTTCATCTTTGCTGTACAAATAGCATATGGCTTGTTTGTCCCCAAGGCCAAAGGGGTAGAGGGTCACTCGATTCATAACACCCACATTCTCACACAGGGAGCTTCGCAGCAGATTCAGATTTGAATGCAAACCTACAGTGGAGAGAAAAAGAAGGCACTTGCTGAAGGGCAGGAATGTACAGGAATGCCCTGAAGCAACGATTTGACTAGGATCACATTGACAGGTACCCAAATGACACTTGTGTTGGATGGCTGTTACCCTGCACTGATCTTTGCATCACATCCCAGCTGTGGCACTATTGGATAGGCACACCAACCACTCACTATCACATAAATACCATTCAATAGGCACACCAACCACTCACTATCACATAAATACCATTCAATAGGCACACCAACCACTCACTATCTACATAAATACCATTCAATAGGCACACCAACCACTCACTATCTACATAAATGCCATTCAATAGGTACACCAACCAGGACCTACCTCCGGACAGCAATAGCAAACTCAACTTGCGATAATGTCCACAGGTCTCCTCATCAATGCTCTCACCTTCAAAGGAAGCTACATGGAAGCCATATGCAGCCAGGTTGAGAGTGAACCAGCCCACGTTAGCTCCTATGTCCACAAAAAGATCAGACCCCGCCTTCAAGTCTATCACAGGCCACGACTTCCTATCCTCCTCGCTCCAGCTCTTGACGGCACCATAACCCCAAGAGGACCCTCCTCCTCCTAGGGAGTCACCCTCACCAACACCTCCGTCCATTGCCTGTTCCAAGTCAGACAAAAACGAGTCTTTTTCATTCTGACCATTGTAGTAAGCCTCTTCCTCCTCCCATTCTTTCGCCCAAGCCTCACTCTGTTTTGCCAGCTTGCTTGCTTGGCTGCTCTTTAGGGCAGATGAGGACTGCTTAGGGGCCTCACTGATTGTATCGTCAAACTTCTGCACAGTATGAACTGATGAACCTTTGTTAACGCCAATTGCATTAACTTCATCAGATGCTTCAGAGGACTCCCCATTACTTGCAGAAGCAGTGCCATACGAATGTTTCTGTTCAAGAGATCTCAGCTGAGAACTAGGCACAGCTCCCTTCAGCCCTGAGATTGTGTCTAGCATGGGCACAGGACTCCCCTTCCCAAGGGATAATACACGCCTGTTGGCACTTGAGTCATCAGATGAAGTATACTTGGCTTGATGTTCTGAGCCCTTAGCATCATCATGTTGGTGGGGAACCTCATCACCATCATCAGTGTACAAACCTCCACTGTAAGCTGATGCTTTGAGGCTCCGGCCACTGGAACGTCTTTGGGCATCGTAAATGGTTCTGCTACCCTCCTCCTTCATGCTCACACGCTTGAAACCAACAATACCACCTCCATTAGCACTAGGAGCTTCATGTTTGGGAGATGAACGGCTGGAGAAGATGGTGAAGAGACCAGCAGGAGGGGGTGGTTTAGGCAGCGGCTTCAAGTAAGGCACTGCCTGCTTCATCGCCCACAACAGTTCATTCACATGCTCCTGTCATAAGAATAAGACAGCAAGGTAAGAAGGGGAGTAAGATAAACAGTGAGAGGCACAAAAGGCACCGCCAATTACACATACATGTACTTTGTCTATCGGCTCCTCCTTCTGCACATTTCTTGTTGACATTCCTGACTACAATCATGATGAGAAGCATCCAGTGTACAGGATGGGAAGCATCCAGTGTACAGGATGGGAAGCATCCAGTGTACAGGATGAGAAGCATCCAGTGTACAGGATGGGAAGCATCCAGTGTACAGGATGAGAAGCATCCAGTGTACAGGATGAGAAGCATCCAGTGTACAGGATGGGAAGCATCCAGTGTACAGGATGGGAAGCATCCAGTGTACAGGATGAGAAGCATCCAGTGTACAGGATGGGAAGCATCCAGTGTACAGGATGGGAAGGAGTAAAGTGCATTGACAAGAAGAACATTTGTAGCCTGTAAACCTTGTGAGAATGTAACGATCACAGTCCAAGCTGCATATTTAAAAGAATCAGCGGGCTCAGCGATTCACTGAGGCTTTGACTCGACTAAGTTTGAAGTTGAGATGAACGCACTCACCTGCTCCCAGGTGTCATGATTGATGATACTCTCTGAAACAAAGTCATGGTCCTTGTAAGTGAACATAACAGGTGAACCTGGTAAATGTGACAATGTCACCCTCTGGACACCTGGGAAATGTAGGAATAGAGACTCATGAATCTGAAGTGCATGTCCAGACTGCTGATGTTTTAAGTTAAGCGCGACGGAATATCTGTATGATCATGGATTGAGTTAGGAAATACGGGCTATTTGAGCCACGAGATATCAAGTTCATATACACACCTTTCTTCGCCATGGGAGGTGCATCTTCGCAGAAAAGCCTTTGCCTTAGTTGCGCAATGTACGTCTCGTTAGAAAGGGGTGTAAGGGCAATCGACTTTGGAAGCTCAGCGTGAGAATCTTTGTCGGTAAGATGTATCGAAAAAAGATAGATCTGAGCCAGGGTGCATGCAATCAAAACACCATACAAGAGAAATTGATTTAATCGCATGTTAAGTACGTCTCTTTTTCCTCGTAGCAGGTCATGACATAGAGGCACTCAAAAGCAGCAATTTATACTAAGACATCTCCATTGAGCTGAGATCATACATCGTTTAATGATCATCTCGGTGATGTGAAATTAGATTCGACATCGGTCAGGGTTTTGCATAAGTGAATCCTGCTGTTGCTACGTTGCAGGAGACTCACTAAGCCCCCCACTATCTAAGTTTGCTTGCGGATACTTGTGAATGTGAGGGCTCATCATCAAACTGTAAGTAATCGAGCTGATGAGTACTCCGACGAACCAAGCTCCATCGTAGATGGCCATCAAAGTAGGATGCACACAATTGATCAAACCTATTGTACAAAGAAAGCCGGGCAAAGTCGGAATTATGCCAGCAGTTGTGGCAAGGATAGCCTTTATGTTCCACCCTCCCTGCGATATTACAATGGAAGAAGAAAAGACACCGAATCAAAAAAAAATGTAAAAGGGCGAGACGCATTAGTCTGATAGAGACTCGCTCAAAACTTTAGGATTTCTGCATATCCAGGCAGCAAGATTTTTGTTACAGGCTGCTGCCTACTTGGAAGCCTGTTTTTTGAAGTTGATGTATTTTAAGTTACCTGGTACCAATACTGCCCTTTCGTGCCATACGTGTACAAGGAGTCAATGTCTAATACAGTCCGCCTAACAATCCAGTAGTCTGACATGACAACTCCTGGAAAGAGCAAGTACCAGATTTAGATATGCAGGAGGTCATGTCTTAAAAATACAAAGCATAGATACAACAACCCTATCACATTTCACATGTTATCACAATTTTATCAAAAACCAGGCGCCCTAACACCAATAATAGCTACCTACAAAGTGCCCACCTATCACAGGCCCCAGCAGTGCACTGTAACCAACAAGCCAAGTTATGAAGCCAGAAGAGGAGGAGATCTGATACATTATAGTAATATGATCAAGAGCATATGTGCATTATGTGCAACAGCACCAAAATATTAAGTCCTGGACAGAAGCACAGGTTGTTCTCTACGACGCTGATAACGCAAAGAAAATTCAAGCTGACTCAAAAATTACTGTGTGCAACACTAAAATAATTTCTGCTTCCCAACAATTCATCTAATTCAGGGGATGCTGTAGAATAAAAAAGGTTGTCATTACATATTTAAGCGCAACCTACCAATTTCCAGGGCATAATTACGAGGCCTATCAGGGCAGTGATGGTGGCCCCTAGATTGAAGGATATCCTCTGAGGTGCCATATTCACAAATGCATTGGCAGGTGCCACTACGTTAGCAGCTATGTTGGTGGTGAGAGTTGCCCACATCAAGCCTGTGCAGCATGTCACAGAAGAGACAGACTTGGTTGTCAACAGAACGTTGCAACATACATTTTTGACCACTTGCAAGTAAGCAACAGGGAGGCAGTGGGAACTCCACAGAAACAGATCACCCTCTAGATGCTGAAGAAGCTTCTGGCTTCCTGCCGATCATCACGTTGAGTACTATTGACTTATTGTCCAGTACAACACACCAAAGAGTGAAAGACAGATAGGAGCTAAGCCCTCCAATTTGCTGATAAGCTGCACAGGATCCGTGATTGGGTGACCATAAATGACTACTGTGGCACTTGTAACCGCTAAACCTGTCGGTCACGACAAGATGAGAACAGAATGAGCGAATACATATGCAAAGAGAAGAACACAGCTGCCAGAAACGAGAGCCAGAATTGAGGGCCCTGGAAAATCATTCACACAACTGACCTATGCTTAATAAAATCCTTACTTACTGCTTCCCATAAGTGACAACTTCAAGTGATGTATGCGTGGAATGAGATATTGCATTGAAGAAATTCGTGCAAACTAATTTCCATAGCAGTCACAGTGTTTGGATCAATGGTGTTAAGGATCGATGCAAGGCAGCTCATGCTCTAGCCTGTCTGTTGCTCCAGGTAAATGACCATCATCCTCACCCAAGAATGTGAACAGCGCCATGAATAAAGGCAAGCCCAGAGCCTGTCCTAACATTTGATCTCGTTGGCTTCTGGCAAAGCGGGTGAAGTCTGGAATGTTGAGAGAGAGTGTACCCCAAAAACCAACATTTGCAGTCACTGCATATAGCAAGTATTCAAAGCAGTGGTGGAGGCTTGACCAGACAAGCAATTGAGTTAGAAATTAAGAAGCATATTTTTAAATACAAGGTGGAACTGTTTAAAAGTCATTCATGGTACACAAGACACCCAGAGATTATCAGACACGATGAGTATTGAGGGTAAGCTCTGTGGGAGGAGATAGACAGCTTTGCTCAACAGTCCAGGCTAGCCTTTTAGGCCAGGATCTTGTACTAAGGTGGGTGCGAGTATATAATGCCGAGACACTGAGACGTCTACAATCAGAAAGCTGTTATCTCATAACGTGAGTTGTACAGCATTACGGCCTAACCTGCAGGTAAAAGCACCGCCAGGAATTGACCTTCTTTTGGCATGCCATGCCCAAACTGCATAGCAATATAAATTTGGATTATTTTTCAAACTTTTTCAAACTTATTTTTCCAAACTTATCACAGCAGAAGAAGAAGTCAAGGATGTACATGTGAGATGTGAAAAAATTAGTCCAGTATCTTGTCATGTTCAAGCAGCTACCCTCTCTGAGAGGGTTTAGGGTTTAGGGTTTAGGGACAACCTTTTCCTCCCCAGTTACCTGAGCGAGTGCTGACAACATAGGCCCCATCCTTTTCCTCCTCAGTTACCTGAGAGGGTGCTGACAGCATAGGCCCAAATCCTCCTGCCGTTGTCAGTGCCCATGCCAGCAATGCAAGTGACAAAGCAACCAACAAGGGTGCGGAGTATTTCTCCAAGTCCCTAATAGACTCCATTCCTCTCAACACAATAGAGACCTGGGAGTTCAATGCAACTCAATGTCAGTAAAAGGAAACGGCGCAATCAAAGCATTTTTAAAATGTTAGTAAAAGGAAACGGCGCAATCAAAGCATTTTTAAAATGTTAGTAAAAGGAAACGGCGCAATCAAAGCATTTTTAAAATGTTAGTAAGGAAGAAGGTCATGTAAAAAGTTGAACATGGATATGCAATTGTTTTTAGGACTCGAGACAAGGTGCTCATCTCCAGAGGGATGAAGATGTGGCCTGAAGGCAAGGTATGATGCAGCTTCAGATTTTTTGCCGCCTCATATTTGATCACTTATAGTATGCTACCTGCAGCACCCAGAAAGCTATGAAGCAGGCAAGCTGATCAGCTGAGAGACCCAAAGCTGCAAGGTAGGGAACAACTCCCGTCAGACCAGGGCAGATGGTTGAGATCATCTGAAGGTACAGGATATCAAACTGTGCTGAATACACTTATTGCACATAATCATAGTACCTGATTGCATATCAGGTGCTAAGTGTGCAACATGGAAGGTTGGGGAAAGGAGTGCATATTCCTTAATCAAAGAAAAGAATACTGCCTCAGAGGCTAGGATTGACTACACTGATTGCACTCGGACATTCTGTTAGCGAAGGGGAGAGGATTAATAGACATCAGCACAAACCCTAAACATCAGCTCAAGCCCTTAACCCTAAACATCAGCACAAACCTGGTGCAAACAGCTCCCCCCAATCCAGGTCTGAATTCCAAACCAGCCGCATGCCACAAAAGCTCTAGAGAGCGATGGTAGCTTTGCACCCTGGATGCAAGTCAACAAACAAGATTCAGAAGACAGGGTTGGAAGAGGGCTCAGACCTGGAAGCTTAAATTCAAGGGAGGATAAATAATCATACTGGGAGATGCAGCAGTTCAATTCTGACAGAATCTCGTTTATAATCAAACACCATAAATTGTTTTGAATGCCTTGTGCAGGGCGAGTTTGGAGGAACCTTATTTTTAAAGGGCTTATCCTCCCAAGATTACCACTTGAACATCTTCCCTACATGACTACTTCAGCCTGTTCCCTTCATTACTATTTGAGCATCTTCCTTAATCGCATTCCTTAAATTACTACTTGAGAACTTTGTCTTCCTCACATGGATACCAAAACTTGCCCTTGCCAACACTGGAAAAGGGATGCCATATCTGCAAACAAAAAATTTGAGATACCTTCAAATAACAAAGAGACTTAGACAGGGGTTACTGTGTTACAGTTTCATGATTATGAAGTGTGGGTCTAAGGATAGGTTCCCACTCCACAGGTAGAACAAGGTTCTGAATCTAAATTCAATCACAAATACAACCCGCACAATCTTCTCAGCATTTTCTTCCCTGCCCTTAACAACATCATCCCCACATGGACAATCCTGTCCTTACAAACATAATCCCCACATGGACAATCCTGCCCTTACAAACATCATCCCCACATGGACAATCCTGCAAACTTGTATGAATTCTACTCACTTAGTGCCAGGATGAGCATTGAGCTCTACTCAGTACCAGGATGAGCATTGAGCTCTACTCACTTAGTGCCAGGATGAGCATTGAGCTCTACTCAGTACCAGGATGAGCATTGAGCTCTACTCACTTAGTGCTAGGATGAGCATTGAGCTCTACTCACTTAGTGCCAGGATGAGCATTGAGCTCTACTCACTTAGTGCCAGGATGAGCATTGAGCTCTACTCACTTAGTGCTAGGATGAGCATTGAGATCTACTCACTTAGTACCAGGATGAGCATTGAGGACCATAGGTATAAGAGTGATGGCATTTCCAAGTAGTACAGTACCCACGCCTTGGACCCAGGACATACCTGATATAGTATAGGTTCACAAACACTTGAGGCTGCATGCATCAGTGATAGGAACAAAAAACCTATTTATTCCTATTTCAGAAGATACACAGGAAAGCATGGGTTGAGCATGACAACAGGATCATGAAAACCTGCAATACGGATAATTCTGCAGAACGAGGCCTTGCATACCCTCCACTGAGGACACCAACAAGGACTGCAGCTGGGACAATGATGTCAGCTAGGACTTGCATCAATGGATGTAGATAAAAAATAAGAGCTTGTATGCTATCGACCTTATTGGACCCAAGAAGAATACATGACAATAGAGCAGATGATAGAAATTGTGAACACAATGTGATCTATCACAACAAAAACACTTGCATCTTTTCCTCGTACCAAGGTCCACAAGACTTGAAGCTAAGAGGTATGTTGGGATGCTTATGACCTGCAATTGATACAAGCATGCAAGCGTGTTAGTGAATGCTACTGAGGAAATAAAACATGCTAACCACAGGATTGCAATGCAAGGAGGCCTCAGCAATGAGTCCTCACATTTTAGCAGAAGGATTTTGACTAAGCTACATATGTCAAGCGGCCCTTGCAGTTAGAAATTAGGGATGTATTATGTTGAATATGGAGATCCCCAATTTCTGCTGAGGTTGGAACATACCAGGGTGACCCAAAATGAAGCGTAGTCTTGGACGCCCCAGTGTCTGCCAGCAATGAGAGTTGGTGCAAAGTCTGCAAGAATTATCATAAAAATTAGAAAGTAGAGGCTAGGGGACTATGAACTGAGTTTG
This sequence comes from Chlamydomonas eustigma, assembly GCA_002335675.1. Lineage (NCBI taxonomy): Eukaryota > Viridiplantae > Chlorophyta > Chlorophyceae > Chlamydomonadales > Chlamydomonadaceae > Chlamydomonas > Chlamydomonas eustigma. Next base: position 33,784 of record BEGY01000054.1, on the reverse strand, counting down.
CAGGAAACACTGTCCTCTGGTTTCCTCAGGTGTTTAATTACCTGAATTGAAAAGCCTTCTATCGGGATCAGCTGGAAGTCTCGCCTCAATCGCATCGTTCCTAATGTTGTTATCTGCTTTAGCCGAAAGTCTGAATTGATCAAGCTTTTGGGCCCTAGTAGTTTTATGCGAGCGAAATAATGAATTCTCTGAAGTATGACATTTAGTAGTTTTTATAACTTTTTGACATATCATTTATATCACAGCTGAATCACGAGTCTAGGAACCCTTTCTAACCATTTTCTCTGAGCCCTTGAACCCTGTTTTATTTTATGTGAAACGTGACAGTGCTGAAGGAAGACGCTGTTACTTTGCTACCTGATCTGGTATCTTGTGCATTTAATAGTCACGCAACTGTAAATTAAAACAGCAACCGCCTACAGTGTCACCACCAATATCGACTGAGCGGGTCTGCTGCCTGGATCAGCTCAAAACTTGCTGTTGTTTTATTTTTAAATTTTAATATTTACTTAGTTCTGACTCCAAGAGGCTTTTGCCAAAATATTGTTTGTCGTGACTCGTGACTGTGCATACAGCCTTTAGACAAGGATTCTAGGCTTCACTTGAGACATTCATGGTGAGTGACCTGTGTAGTAGGTATCTGGTTGCAAGGCTAAAAAGATGCGCCCTTTCGTCTCAATTCGACTTTGTGCCATGATTTTTTCTTATCTCTGCTAAATTTCTATTTACCTGCAGGCCTTCAACTCGCGCATTGCTCAAAATATTGAACAAAACTTACCTTTCGCAAGCTACCGCATCGTTTTCTTATATTTTCAGTAAAAGGTACATTATGGCTCACTCCCTTGCAATGCCCTTCAATTCCGTCTCAAATCTCTGGCGACGATACGAGTGCCATGTTGCCAAGAGGCCTCTTTTAGTTAATATGGCCACAAGCGCGTGCTTGTGGGCAGCCGGTGACCTTTTTGCTCAGCGACTCCAAAGACAGCAGAACCCGCTTGATGCCGGTCTGAGAAAAACGGCATTGACTGCTGCCTTTGGTGGTTTGGTGTTTGGACCCATGGGGTATGCCTGGTACACCTGGCTGGATGCTGCAGCCTCTGTGCTAGGTCCTGCCAACAGTGTCAAAGTGATTCTTGCAAAAGTTCTTGCAGACAATACAGTATGGTCTGCTGTGTACGTAGGTCAGTGCAAGGAAATTGGGATGTCAAGTTTTTGTATGGATGTGTAAATCATCCCTGAAACCTTATTAAGTTTTTCTTAAGCATGTGAATATTCTCACAATACTTCCTTGTTTGCTCCTTGTGAAGGGTTGTTCATGACCTTCTCTAGTATGGTAATCAGCCGCAGCTCTTGGCATGAGGCCAAAGAGAAGCTAGGACAGGATTTCCTTCCTACTATGGCTGTGTACATGGTGGTCTGGCCTCCCATCATGGCCATGGTGTTTCTGCGCGTGCCTTTGAGACATCAGGTAAAGATGTTGGAGTGATGTACAAATTTGAATTTGTTGTGTTGTTTCAGTACATGCTGTATTAGACACTTTTTGAGTATATCTTTTTTGATGCCAGTGCATTCCTTGGGATTCATGATAAATTTTTTAGCTCCAAAGTAAGTATAAGAGATGACCGAGGTCTGTAATTCTCTAGTAGAAGTTGAAAAAACCATCAATTTCATACCATTTTTACTGACAACTGACAGCTGCTTTCTGTTGCAGCTGCTCTCGGTGAATCTCCTCACTGTAGCAGATGCAGGGTTTCTGTCATGGATAGATAACCACAGTTTTGATGAGTTGACTTCTGCTGCTAAAATAGCAGTGACAGGAATAGATGACAATGAGGGTGATGAGAGTGGTGGCAGCACATTATCCGAGAGTAATGTTGGTGGAAAGCCAACCCGGAAAGAGTGATCTCTTGTCCTCAGTTGATTATAATTCCTTAATTGAGATTAGTGTGAAGAGATAGATTGTGTCCTGTTATGAAAACTTTTTCTGCTTGTAGGCTTACATGAAGAGAATTCCTCTGTTCTTAAGCGCAATTATCTCGTTCATTTTCTTTTTATGTTTGTGTCTCAGTACTTCAAGACGCTCAACATGTTATTAGTTTATGGCCTGCCTCTGGCCTTGGGTGGGTGTTCAGAGAGAGGTGTATCAAATAGGGATGGGTGAAAGGAACAGTATTGCTTGTGGTAGTATATATTTCTTCTTGCGAAGTTTTTCCAGAGAATCTCGTTTTGATGCCCGTTACATTTGTAAATGAAGTAGTTCGCAACATGGGTAGCTCAGGGGAGAAAAAGCAAGCTATAGCAGGGTCTTCAGCGCAAACAGTAGAAATTAAACATCTTGCACCTTGAAGTACAAGGTCATGTCAAAGGGCATAGTAACTTTTCGGAGGTACAAATCAGTAAGTACCAAAACGCAAACAATTCATCGTCCACTCAGAATCCTGTTCAGTACGTACGTAATCAGCGAACAAGAATAAGGTAACTCTCAACAAAACTGGTCGGAGGCGCTTTCACTACATATCCTGTCTTCTCAACACATTTCATGTTACTCATAACACTCAAATGCCTTGGCTGGTCCCACCAGTCCAGTCACGCCTTGGCTGGTCGCTGCAAGTGCAAAGCCACCAAAAGAGTAGCTACCCAGTCCTCCTACGTGAGTGAACATGCTTTTATGTAAAAATTAAGTGTTTTAAATTGCGCACTCATCTCTCCCCCTCTCACTGCGAGCTCCCTAACTTTCATATATGCACACAAAAGCTGTAGTATCTCCGCGAGAGAGGGCTCTTACCTGACACCTAGCCCAACTCAGAAAGGACACATCCAAAAGGGTCATGCAATTAACAGCTAACAAGTGGTGCTCCACTGGGATTCGAGTGAAGTTAAATGCCTGAAATGGAGGCCATATGCACAGTTCCGCTGCAAGCATCAAATGACGTCCATTCAGTTTGATAATGTAAGAACTGCAGACCAAGCGACATAACAGTTGGTCAAGACAAAGTGACAGTGCAGCTTACCTGTGTAAGTAGAAATGAAATCTTTCTTCATTTTCTTCTTAAATCCCTCAAAGCCCGTGTTGTCTATCATGAGCGCCCCCCATAGATAGAATGCTGTGCATGTATCACGAAGGCGAAATGGTGAGAAACTTGATTGGAATGATCAGAATCACCGCAGGGGGAGGACAAAAAATGATGTCTCTCTCACCTAGAACATAAATAGGTCCAAGTATAACTTGGTCTGCAGCTATTTTTGCTGCAAGGAAAATGGGGGTTCCTGGCCGAAATGCATGTGCACACCAGCCATCCCTGTAGGAATGAGAAAGTGTCTTAGAGCCCCATGTATATGTAAGCAAGCACTAAAATCTTGAGATTAGAGTCTTGATCTCACAGTCCCAGGTACCAATAATGTCCGACTGGACCCATAAAGCCCATTCCGTAAGCTGCTGTCAGAAGTGCACGCCTGGTGTCTATTGCCGGCCGTTGTTCGGCTACTTTTTGAGCCACAAGGTCTCCAAGCCCCCACTGATGAAAATTTGTGAACAAAATATGTATTGCAGCAGTATGAATTAAAGACTATGCATTGATGGCCTACCAGCAGAAACGACGTCGTCATCTGTATGGGAACGGGCCTTCTTTCCAGTTGTCTTTCGTAAGCAATCCATAAACGCCGAGCCCGGGTTGACAAAGAGAAATTCATTACGATGAGGTCTAGCCCTTACTCATCAATGTGCACTTTTCATTTAATTGAAGTTATTGTTAAGCTTGTTTAATATTCATACTATGCTGTGTGTAAGTAACGAGGTGAAGTCGATAACTCGGGTTTCGAAGCCATGACCTCATTCACATAACCTTGTAGTTTTTGTAGTGAACGAAGAAATTTAGTTACCTAGGATGTCACATCATAATTAATTATGCCATAAAGAAAAATCAAAATGATCCAAACAATCTTCAAGAAAATTCTTGACAGGAAATGTAGCAGTCCTATCATCTAATCCTTGCTCAAATGAGGAGTAACAAGCTTCTGAAGCTGCCCAAAGGCTTTGAAAGTCTCAACCTTGAACATAGAGAAAGAGCATTGTCACCATGCTGAAATGCAGTCATTGAAATAAGCCTAAATATTTAACACAACAAATTTGATATTTTGCTGACATTGCTTGGATCATATTCAAGTTCAGCACTTACGCATCCATGCTGTTTTATTCCTGACATTAACATTTTAAATGTTTCCTACACAGTATCATTCTGAGATTTACTATCAAACTTGAATTGCTTGATGTCAGACTACATGCCTGTTCCATATGCATACCTGGAACAGACTCTTCAATTTTTCATTGCAGAGGACCATACTTCTATTGCTTGGATCCAGCAAATTGTTCTCCTGAGACGTGGGGGGAGGAGAGAACGAATACTATTTAATATCACAAACATTTTAGTACCCACACTTGGTACTCAATGGAATTCAAGTAGTCCCTTGCCTTCACACTAACCTTGAAATAATTTGTGAAGAACTTGGTCAGCTGTGGCCGCGACATTTCAGATACACCTGTCAGCCCCATAAGATCACTGCTGAGCTTATAGGGTCTTGTGAAACCACCCCCACCACCATTGCCACTGCTGCTTGCTTTTGAACTCTTCTTACTCTTGGGTGCTTTATATTCACCGTCCTCATCGTCATCATCATCATTGTCTTCTTCATCCTCCTCATCCTCATTCCTCTTGGACTTTTTCTTAGATTTTGATTTGGTCGGAGCTCCTGGAGATAGCAAACGATGGACTTACAACATCTTATGGGAGGGGGGATCTGAGTTCATCAGGAGCTGTGCCTATCATGATAAATGTAGACATCAACAATCCTTACCACTTTCATCGTCATCCAGGAAGTGCTTTGACAGCTGAGCGTTCATTGAGAACATTGTTATTGCCCCAGAGAATATCGTTCGCAGTTTGTCATCCAAAATTATTTTGCGCTTATCTTGAGGCTTCTGAGTGCATAACAGATATCCATTTCTTCTGTAAAATTTTCACTCAACCTTCCACCATCTGCTCGTTATCTCAAAACTAATAACATGTGCATTCTATGGGGACTTAGGAATCAATGCAATAGAAAGTTAAGTCGTGGGCATAGTCTGATACCTGAAGATTGTTTGCCTTTATGTAATCCCAAATTCTCTTAACAACTTGAGGCCGGCTCTCTGCCTCAACACCCAAGAAGGTGGAGAGGGCAGGTGAGAGGCGGATGAGTTTAGTGAACCCTCCGCCAGCTTTGCGCTTCCTGAAGCAATACTCTTTCTTCAGGTTATTGTGCCATGCATCGTCAGCAATGTACATGTCTGATTAATTTCATCATGCTTCGTCATGGACTCACTTTTTTCCCCCAGTTGCTTCCCCAGCTGCCTCTTCTTTTTCTTCCTGACCTCCATCAACGGCCTGTTCCTCCAAGTATGCCTCAACCTAAATACAATGAATAGCATTAAGATTGAAATGCCACACGATTCCATCAGGATGACTTGTATTACCTCTTTTCGAATGTCGGACTTCAGATGTGTGAGGTCAGTCCCGAACTCTTTTTCCAGCATTATTCTTAACATTTTTTCTGAATTCATGAGATTTCTCTTTTCACACCGACCCTGTCACCGTCAACAAAGTAGTACTGCACTCTCACCCGTTGTCTCATCCAAGTTAACGGTAGACAAGATTTGTCTCAATCTTTCAAGAACTTTTGATGTGTCAGGAAGCTCCATAGGGTCCCTTCTGGAATCCGAGGGCTCGAGTTTCGTATCATTCTGCTCATCTTTTGGTTCTGTGACTTCTATTTTGATGCCTGCTTCCATCCAATAAAAAACTGACAAAGGCTGTCTTGAAGTTACGAAGCGCGCAAAAACATTGCACGAGTCGTAGGTGAGGGTAGGGTTAAAACATGTAATTACTTAACGTTGTGCAGGATCATGTTGACGTAGAATGAATAAAGCAGTAGAGGCTGCAAGAGAGGGAAATCTAGCTTTATTCCAGTCCATTGACGGTTTAGAATCTCTGTTGTCAAAAGTTGATGAAGATGGGCGCTCTTTACTTCACACTGCTTGCACTTCTGGCTCTTTAGAGCTGGTCAAATTCATAGTTGACAGATCAGGAAAGAAGTCGAGCCTTGCCAACACAGAGGATGATGAGGTATGCAGGAGTTGAAGTGCCGTTGTCCAAAACAGAGAAAGTCCTACACTCAGGCCATGTTTATATGCTCAGGGTTGGAGCCCTCTCATGTCTGCTGTCAGCTCAGGGCATGAGGCCATTGTAGAGTTGCTGCTAAGCATTGGTGCTGACGTAGAGAAGACAAACAGTGGAGGTAGAGCCGCATTGCACTATGCTGTGAGTTGGTAGTGGATGATATTTCCAGATGTAACTATGATGGTGATATTATGAATTCTGTGAGTCGCCTACATTGAGTACCTGCGCTTGCAGCAGTGCACAGGTTTTCGCTGCACTAGTTAACTGCGCTGTGATAATACAGCGAGAAGAGAATAGTGCACCTTAAAACGAAATTTGTCACAATTTTATCTGACAGTTGTTCAAAACACTCAATATCTGATTGAAGTACGTCCGAATAAAACAAAACTCTTGTCTCCCACAAACTGCGTCCTTAACTTACCCAATGTATCTCCAGCCTCTATCCAGACTCCCCTCTACCTTTTTGAAGGTCCTAGTCACTTAAGTGAAGTCTGGCTTAGCGTGTTTTCCTTTTGTATTTTAAAAATGACAGACATGTTTTATGGCTCCTCCCCCCCTGTGCCCAATGTTAGCCAAGCTTCATTGCTGGCATAAGACTTGACATGTATCATTGATTTGAAACAGCATCGCTCCCATGCTCACTGATCCTGCTCTGAGCTTCTGTGCAGGCTAGTAAAGGAAATGTACCATTATTGAGGATGCTGATGTCACGTGGTGCAAATGTGAATGCCAAGGATCACACTGGAAGTACTCCACTGCTGCGAGCTGCATCTGCGGGCAAAGTTCCTGCTGTGAAAGTTCTCATTGAGGAGGGAGGTGCAAGGTATGATGCTGAGGTTGGAAGCAGGAGGGAGGTGCAAGGTATGATGCTGAGGTTGGAAGCAGGAGGGAGGTGCAAGGTATGATGCTGAGGTTGGAAGCACACTTCCACAAGGAGTCCAGTGAATACATCAAGATTGGACCCTCCATCTTGCACGTATTGAAAGTTGTTTATATGTAAATTCAAGAAGGTTCATAACTCATAAACATGCTGCAGATGTAGTGTCAGGATGTATGTCTGCAGACTTGTGTGCAGGCTTCAAGATCGTTTTTCAGACTCAGGCATACAGGCTTCAGATGTCTGAACCTGTAGATCAGGGCAGGTCTGAGCATATATGGATGCTAAGTCACGAGATAAGGCATAAGCACACAAATCTTGAGAAATTGTACTGCTTTCGCAGGATAGAAGAGGCTGATAAGCTTGGGCAGGTACTTTTGAGGAGCATAAAGTGTTCTACGTTTTGTGTTTGGACTATGTTTATCTATCTATAGCTTGAGCAGAAACAACCTTATAAATTATGGTGATGTCCACCACCTTAGATTCTCCTTGTTGTGCATGGTCATCTGAACTATTTTCTATCCTTTCCTCAGACGGCGCTATTCGTGAGTGCTGAGTCATCGCATAACCAAGTTGCCCTGTACCTTGCCTCACAAGGAGCAAATTTAAATGTAAGATACACATGAAGGCTTTTACACCACCCACCTCTATGACAGCCTTATGATATGAAAAGTATGTATGCATCTTTGTCCATGCAGACAGATAAACAAAGAATTAATATTTTATTGTTGCAGTAGCCTTTCCTGAAATGACCTTCCACAAAGTCTACATACCCTCTGCAGGTAGAAACCAAGGATGGGAGGTCTCTGGAGTCTGTTTCAAACTCGGAACTTCTACAATCCCTGATTTCATGCAAAGGCGTCATGCAAAGTACAGATATGGATGAGAAATAGCCCTGTAGATTAGCATTGTTTTAGGTATGGTTTCTCAAAACCTGGCTGCGATGGCTGAAACCCGTGTTTTAAAGGTACCTATTTTATACTTTGAAGGTTGTGTTTGCAGGCTGTTAAACAAGCAACAGTAAAGAGTTATAACCCAGTGATATCAAAATTCCCTGACTACGTTGACTTCAGTTCAAAAACCATACAGAAAGTAAAGCCAAGCTTTCTACACCATGCAATTTGAATATTTTCCCAAGTCTTTTTACGGTGCACTGTACAATCATGCTATGTCATTATTTAAAGTTTTATTAATCCATATTAAAATTCACGTGTGGTGGTTTCTCACAAGTGGTTACTGTCATATTTTCTAACAACTCTAAATATTGATGATGCGGGCGTATCCTGCCAATTAGATCAATCTTTTTCGTGAAAATACTTTCAGCGTGGACAGTACCTACCCATTAATTCAAGTGAAATGTATGCGGCCTGGTCGTTTCTGATGCTCAACATTGTACTGCACATCTAGATAATATATTAATGATTAAATAACTCTTTTCGTACCGGAGTAGATTAATGGCCCCTAAAAAGTTGAAGCCGATCACTCGGGAGGTGCGTATTCTGTAGGCACAGCCCAACATGAAGATACATTACTTTCCATCTAATAAGATTTCAATCACATCAGGCTTTGCGGGCGTTCTACGCACAATTCCCACTGACTCCTGTACCTGAGGCAGAGGCAAATTTCCATATTTCAGAAATAGAGAAGCTTACATCTGAGCTTGGTTTGCCTGGATCAAAAGTCACAGAGACGCTGGGTATCGCAGTGCCAACTCGCATAGATGACATTTTCTGGAGGAACCGCTGTTTCATGGAGGAAATAAGCCACAACTTAGCTGCTGTAACGAAGCAAGCTGCTGTTGACTCTTCGGACCTTCAATCTGTTCTTACTGGAGGCGAACGAAGAATCTTCAAGGTGCAAGAGAACAACACGGAGGCAGCAGCGGCGCAGATCAGACAATTTCTGCCCAAAGACATTAGAGGGACCCTCCTACAAATGAAGCAGGCATCAGACGAGAATAAGAACCAAAAAGCTATCGAGGACTTGATTAAGAGCGGTGGGACCATAAGACAGAAATACGACCTATACCTCAAGCAGGTAAATTTGGTAACATTCTTCACCAAGATATGTCTCGCCACAATGCCCTGTTACATAATCAAGAATGCTGAAGAGCTGTAATTCAACTACGCGCCTTAAAAACCTGGCATGTGCAGTGCCTACCTAAATAAAATTAATTTTTGTTTCCTTTCACATTGCAGCAATGGGCTCGGAGAGAGTCCCTAGCGCAAATGGGTCAGCTTAGTGGTGTTTACAAGTCCATGGTTAAGTGAGTATGTCTCTGAAGTACACGCTCAAGCAGCATGAAGAATGACTTCAGTTGGAGAACACGACCAACTAGTAAGACCTTAGATGTACCTCATAGTACACAGACCAGACTGCATAGATGTAGGTGAATTGAAGCCTTCTCTGCATTGTCTTGCATATCATGTTTTGTTGAGCGTATAAGTAAAATCAACGACTGACTAGGGTTAACTAGGTAGTCTAGGATCATTCACAATGTTTGTAGCATGAGCAACTCCTCTGCTGACTATACAGGTTTATAGGTGGCATTCCTCAAGTTCTTCTTGATTTTGCGAAAGAGATCAATGCAAAGCTAGGCCCTATGGAGGAACAGCGCATCAAGTATGGCCCAGATCTGTATCTTGCCACAGGTCTGGGCATCAAGATTGACATATTCACTTTCTTGTGGGTTGAAAGGCTGGCAGAGGAGAAGAAGTCTGCCAAGGGAGGTAGAAAGGAGTCAGAAAAGCTACCCAATAGACGTTCTGACGAGGAAGTTATGTCTGTTTTACGGCCTGCCATAGAGTTCTACGCCTACCACCTGTTGCGATGCCTGGAGTTCTTAGGATCCATTTTCATCAAATCCCCCTTCTTCCTTGATGCTGATGCTGAGGTGGTGAGCAGCCCAGTAGGTGGTAGCCCCAATTCTTCCATTATCTTAGATGTTGCACCACACTTGGATGCTGTCCCAGAGGATGAAAGTGTGACCAGAGAGCATATAGACCGACCTTCAGGACGTAAGCATCGCTCCTCTGCCTCTGCATCCATCTTGTCTCCTGGTCATTCCCATGACTCCAACATAGCAGTTCCTGTAAGGAGGCCATCGGGGTCTGGAAGTGCTCTCATCGCCGCTGCCGCAAGCTCTCCCAGCACAGATGGCTCCCAAGTATGGAACCTTGGCACAGTGCTGGGACGTATTAGCCGGCCCAGAGGCTCCGAGAGAGCACAATCAATAGTGTCTGAGGGATGGATGAGTGCAGATGACAATGCTAGCTGGGTAGAGCCCGCGGGCAACTCTTACCAAGGAGACCATACTTCATGTCTCAATGAAGGTGGTAGGCTATCTCACACTGGGGCACAGGACCTTCATGCCTCAAGGAAATTAGCAGATGTGAGGGATGTGGTCATCATCACCACCTCACAACAACATCCCGCAAGAGAGACACATTCGATCACAGTGGATGCAAGATCAGTCAAGGGAGGGCGCTTGAAGAAGCAACATGAAGGAAGATCAGGCTGCTTATGTTTTGGAGGATCAAGAAAAGCCTTGGGTGCTATGAGCTGATGATAATGTCAAAGTCAGTGGATTTCTTCTTGCGTGTATGATAGATAGAAGTCAAATGCATGTGTGAAGTGTTTCCGGAGTTCTGGTTCGCATTTTTAAATATGAACCTCTCTAAAACAAGTTAAAGATTTCCGCTCAAAGCGGATATATATAACTATATATATATAAGGGTTTGCCATAGAAACGCCACTTTGTTTGAATGGTGCATGATAGATCCATGCTGTATTAGAGCGTTTCACAAAGTTACACGGAAAGCTCTTAACTCATCGCGGTTTTCACGCCCAACATTCATGGGATAGTAGCTTGGACAAGAATCTTGCAAGTCACCAAGAAGTTTTTAAATAGAATGTAACTTATGAACTTTGTAAAATCACGATCTGCTGAATCCAAGGAAGCCTCTAACTTAATATTGAGCACAATTATCCTCTAAAAGTAAATATCATGATGTGTCAGCAACATGCAGCACAATTGCCTCTGTAAGGGTTACCTCGGGTAATGGCCTTTCTAAATTCAAAGGAACTGCAGCCATTTTTGCGAGAGTCTCCAAACCTTCTGCTGTCAAGACTCTCCCAAATGCCACCCTTTTTCCATCCAGCCAAGACAAGGGATTCAAAGTTATGTAGAACTGACTCGCCCCTGTGTGAGGGGCTCCATTGTTTGCCATGCCTAAAATCCCTACATCACCATGCTTTACTTGGAAGGTTTCATCAGGAATGGAAAATTTAGGATTCCCTTTCCCAGTGCCAGTGACAACGTCACCTCCCTACACAAACAGCTTCTTCCAATTCAGAACATGTTGAAAAATCAAGGATGTTTGAGGACTAACCTGAATGAACGCGTGTTGTACTATTCTATGAATAGGTGTACCAGCATATTGATGTTTACATTCGTGTTTCCCATTGACGAGTTTAATGAAGTTATCACATGTTCGGGGACAAATGTCCGAAAAGAGCTCTAGCAGTATCGAACCAATTATTTCTCCATCATTTTGTTTAAATGTGAATGATACATAAGATCTCCCAGAGGACTGCATGTACTCGCGAAGCTCGACATCACTCTGAAACTCCATGTTACCTCTCCAGCCTTGCCACGTTACTAGAGAATCAATTGATGTAAAATTGAAGTCCGCGTTCTAGCTCCGAAAATAGGTGAGCATTACCTCACTAAAGTTGAGATTGTTAGAGTGAAATAAGCTGCGTAGCACATGAATTCTTTAAGAAATATTCTTCAATCGATAACAACCAAATCTGATGGCGTGATTCAGTTATTGCAATGCTTGCCACAAGAACATTTTAGTATGGATGTGCACTTGTGTTCTTTTGGTACTGACAGATGTCCTTACATGCTTCTCTCCACTAATGGCAGAAATATCAAACAGGATTTTCTTTCCTTATCAGGAGGTGTAGGCACATCTGAAGTTTCGAACTTCTTAAACTTGCATGGAATCAGCACAAATCTTTTATCTGATGAGGACAACTTGAAGCACATTAACAGGTTGAGGCTTGCTATTGGGTAGTTATGACTAATGCGTCTTTCCCATTCATTCAGAACCTCATGAGAACTCTTCCTTTCGATTGTCATGCATGAAATTCTATTATATTCTATCATCCTAAATTGACTTCCAATAGCTTTCATTCTTGCAATTACCCTACCTTTCTATACAGCATACTAAATACAGTCTCCTTCAATAAAAATGCAGGTAGATTACTCATGCAGATTTGAGTAGTGGCGATGCTTTTCCGTAGCAGCTGAACAAATCTTGTTTGTGCAGTCCACCTAAACATGGTAGCCCAGGCCCCAAGTGTGTCATTTACCTTTATGGTGACCCATTGGTAGGAGAAGCGTGATATATGCCTTAAGAGTGACCCATTGGTGGGAGAAGTGTGTGATGCGCCTTTAGGGTGACCCATTATTGGCAGGACAAGTGTGCGTTCATGTTGGTGCAGTGTTGGTACAAACACACATTAATCATCAGTTTCAATATTACTTTTGTGGATTTGGATTACATGATGAGAAGTGTGATTGAGCCTGGCTACAAATGTGACAAGATGACACAGTCTACCAGAAAGAGTGACGTCCTCACCCCACACTCGAAATTGTGCAGGCTTCTATAGCCAGTCATTACCGAAGAGGCCACGCATATCATCAGGTATGTTAAAGAATACTTTTGCGACTGAGGTCTTCATGCCTTACTTACACAAAACCCTAAATAACATTCGCAGGCTTTGAAAACAAGTGGGAAATGGCTCAAAGAAAATGAGTTCCCTAAAACTTTCAGAGAATATGTAGAAAGAGGAGAGGATCTGTTCGGCTATTACTCACATTTTCAACATTGGTTAAGCTCTAAAACGGATTACAATATTGTCATGGTTCGGTGAGTTTATTGCTTCTGTGTCTTATAATCTAATGTGCAGTATGATAACACAAAGCAGAATAAGACAGCAGCATTGTGCAGAGATAGGGCCAAACATATTCGCAATATTCTGCACATTCATGTACTGAGATAGTTGTCTACACTGAGAAATAATATATGTAGTTTGTTCTTTTGACGTTTAGATATGAGTTTATGTGGGAGCAAGACATATTTAGACAATTGCTCTTCCTGGCTTGTGGACATATTAAGGGCAAAGATGAAATTGAACAGATGACACAATCGTTTTGCCTAGGGTGGAGAGGGAGACAGAGTTTGGTGAGAACGAAAACAGTTTTGCAAGAAGCTCAACTTGCATTTAAAGACAGTTTGAGTGTTTCTCTCAGAAGTTTGAAATTTGCCGCATTCAGTGAGAAAATTATGCTGACCTGAAAATGCAGAATGTCATGTAAACTATCCAATTTATTTTAACATTCATTGTAGGTACCGCCAGATTGCCGTCAAGGCCTGTACAATGATTTGCTCAGCATTATGGACAATTTACCACCATTGTTTGTCAGGTAATGTTTTGAGGATCCAGCTACCATCGTTCTCTACAACTCTTTACTACATTATCAGCCCACCATCACAACGACCCACAATGGAGACCACTGAGTTCTAAATCTCCCTGGTCTCTTAACATACATGATTTTTGCTATGGATTAATCTCTGAAACGCACAGTCATCTCATGGGTGCTAAGATGCTGATCATAGATTTTTCTTCAGGTAATTTGTAGGTCATCAAGCACATGGCCCCATCTGTTTTGAGGGTTGAGAGCGTGAAACAAGATAAATTATAAGCATTCCTGGTTAGACTATCTAGACTTTCTTCTGCATCAGGGACCAAGAGGGCAGCATGACGTTGAATTTCGGTGTGCTCTCACATGCTTGAGACGCGGGAGGAATTGCACTTGTAAATTATGAGCTAAAGCATTTGTATAACGACCTTTCTATGCGAGGGTCTTGGACTATACATTCTAAATATGTAAAAGTATGTATATTTATCACTCTGACCCTCAAAAATGCAGCGATCACAGACGGAATTGCCTCGCAAGTTCTTTTTACTGAATCATACGAACTAATTACTTTTTTACCATGTCCCAACATATTTTCACACTTTTTAAACATTGACTGTGCAAATCCCACTCGCTCAGAATTCTGATTTATGCAAACTATGCTATCAAGCAAAATCCTTTGATACGATGTTACTCATAGCTGTTTTTGAATTTAAAAAGTGAAGAAACGTTGTTAAGCAGCATTGTTATTTGTCACACCATTAGAACAAAGGTGATAGATTGAAATAATATGATTCGATGTAAATCGTGCTTCTTCAATATGCATATGCCCCCTTGACATAATACTTTCAGTGTTTGTGCAGGCCCTTCCAAAGAATTTATATGTCAGATTTCTGTAGCTTGGGCTCAGGAGATGTGTCCGGAAAGATCCCAATAACTAGTAAAAGTCTAGCACAACCCCTGCCTTCTTTTAAATTTTATTCAAAATATGTGCAATGCCACCTGAATATGGCAGCAGTAACTGTCACCTGAATTACGCAGTCGAGGTCCAGCTCAAGCCAGACAGCTGTGCTTCTGCACCTGATATCAAGACCATGACCAAGAGGTGGGCAATACTGTTGCTAACAGACCCCCTGGATGCTTCCTGCACTTATTACATAACCCTGTGGGAGGATTTTTTACCTTTCTTTTAAGGATCGACACACTTCTTCATATCTCTAAGGGCACTGGACGAGAAGGTCTTTCTAAACTACCAGGATGGCCCAATAGATCCACATCATTTTTCAGGCTTTCCTCTGCTTGTAAAGGAAGTGGAGTCAATGACCATCTGTGATTGTGGTATGTTGGCTAGCTGGCTTGCTGTCAAGAAGTCACAAAAAACATGAATTAAACTGCTTTTAAACGACTTTTAAGGTTTTTTATGTGGATACAGATTTTTGAGTTATTAAAGCATGATAAATCATCAGTATCACTTCTGCCGGGTTTCAATGGCTTTTCATTGCAGATGCTCGAGTTGGGCCTAAGATTGGATCTCCTACCATGTTCTGGTCCTGGGTGCTCAACATTCATGTGTACAAGGTGAATTGCTGAAGCCTCTCTCATGTATCTTTCTTAATGTACATGCAAGGTATGTGTTGCCTCTGTCTCTACCCCCACCTGCTCTTTGTCTTGCATTGGAACTTCCAGAAAATGCGCATGACCCTGGTCAAACATTACTTAGCATAATGTGTACTGCCATGATGACACTTTGCTGTTCAGTATTCTCATTGATGACTCAAATTTGCAGTTATCTCTGGATGAGCCAGAAGATGATGAAGGAGAGGATGGAGAAGATGGTGGAGGGGAAGATGGTCCTGTTTCCATGTACAGGGAATGGCCTCTACCTGCCAAGGTACGACATCGAGGCTGCACTCTGTACATCCAAGATGCCTGCAAACATGTGACCTCATTATTCACTACATAATATTTAGAGATGGCATCCTTTGTGGAGACAGCAACAGATCTAATATCGTTCTTCTTTTAACTCACATCTTGTGCAATCAAATTGCCTTATAATGAACATTTCCACATGCCTGTTGAAACTTATCTTGGCAGCAGATGTGCTTCCTGGTAAAGTGTTTCCAGCATTATTGAAAGGGTGCATGGGCTGAGCAGTGTAAAGTGTTTCCAGCATTATTGAAAGGGTGCATGGGCTGAGCAGTGTAAAGTGTTTCCAGCATTATTGAAAGGGTGCATGGGCTGAGCAGTGTAAAGTGTTTCCAGCATTATTGAAAGGGTGCATGGGCTGAGCAGTGTAAAGTGTTTCCAGCATTATTGAAAGGGTAGGCTCTGTCCTTACAAATGAGTACGGGTCATGAAATACCATGAGGAGCCACATTACAAAGAGAGATACCTGCCATTCTTCTCTCTCTTTCATTAAATCTTCTTTGAAACATACGCGTCCCTTACAAATCTCTGTGACATTCACAACCTCTATTTTAGCCTTAATCCTAATCCTTGATCCCTATCCACACGCCTCACTTTATCTCTTCAATTTCTCACAAAAAATATGTTTTAAAGATGCAGAGGGCTCTGTCTATTTGTGACAGGAACTTCACGGGTTGTGGGACAGCTTACACTATGAAGACGATGAATCAAATGTTGAGGAGGACACATGCCTCTCCTCTTGCACAGACCAGTCATCATGCAGCAGCATTGTGGCTAGCTCTTTGGGTGCTGTAGCTAGCAATGCTGTGAGTCAAGGTGGCACCAAACCTCAAGCAGGTGATGCCACATGGAGGGGTGGCATTCTTCATGCAGCAGCTGGAGATGGAGGTGGCAGAAGAAGAGGCACTGAAGGAGCTTCACAGGGTGGTCAAACAAGGCAACACGCGGCAACATCTGTTAAGAGGAGGCTTCTAAATTATGCTGGAAGCGCATTGCTCTTTTCAGAGCGAGGAGTGGATGGAAGCCTCATCTCTTGGAACCGAGTGGTGATTCTGTGGTTTTCTGTTGTATATCCTCATTTATAGCAGTGGAGTTTTAAATGGGTTCAAACACGCATTTGTAGTGCTAAAGCCAGTTAAGAAGGACGGTCCTATTATGGAGCCTAGAGATGTTGTTTTGAGATCAATTTCTGCAAGTGATACTCAATGACAGCAAGATTAGATTTTTTTTATCTGTAGTGATTGAGTAATGTCTATTACAATTGAGTGATATAATAAGACCTCATGACTAGGAACAGCAGCTGCTGAGTTTTAGCTATCGGCTCTCAATAACATGTGACTTTCAGACATATCTCATGATGGCTGTGAATGATGACTTGTTATCTCATGGCTGTGTCCAACATGTTGCGCCCTTCCTAAAACCTCTCAGGTTCTGCTGCATGGTCCCCCAGGAACAGGGAAGACATCCCTCTGCAAAGCGCTAGCACAGAAACTGTCTGTGCGTTTGGGGTCAAGGTAATGTAGAAAGGTTTCAACCTATGAAGTGCCACAATCACAATTTCAATGTTGCATGTGTGGTGGTAACTTTGCAGCTCACTTGAAGACATTGTCGCTGAAACCTCAGGTAATATGCTGCTCCTATTATTAGTGAGAAAGCATGCGTGTGCAGATAATTTGTGACTTCATCTTGCCTCCTTCACATTTCTCTCCTTTCATTTCTCTTACCAAGCCTGTTTTTGTTATATCTGATTATTCCCTAATACCTAACCCTAATAATAGGTACCCTGCTGGCTGCTCCTTAGTAGGTACCCTGCTGGCTGCTCCTTAGTAGGTACCCTGCTGGCTGCTCCTTAGTAGGTACCCTGCTGGCTGCTCCTTAGTAGGTACCCTGCTGGCTGCTCCTTAGTAGGTACCCTGCTGGCTGCTCCTTAGTAGAGGTCAATGCCCACTCCCTTTTCAGCCGCTACTTCTCAGAGAGTGGGAAGCTTGTGGGAAGGCTGTTTGCACGCCTCTCTGAGCTGGTCGAGGTAAAAACTTACTTCATTGTCTGGGAATAGTATCACAATACTGAAGGAGGGCTGGTCGAGGTAAAACCTTACTTCATTGTCTGGGAATAGTATCACACCACTGAAGGAGGGCTGGTCGAGGTAAAAACTTACTTCATTGTCTGGGAATAGTATCACAATACTGAAGGAGGGATGCGAAGTTGCGTAGCGCAAAGCTGTAGCTGAAAATTCCTCCAATTGTTATAGCAAGGATCGCATAGGGGTAGCATGGCCTTGCACCTCAACATGCAAACTGCTCCACGTGCTGGGTTTCTTTTATCTTGAGATGCAGAAGCTTAATGGAATGCAGACACTGCAAAAATATCCTCCTATTAATGTTTTCTTGTATTTCTAAATCTCAAGCATGGTGGCATCCTTGTCTGCCTAAGAATCCTCAAATAACTAAATGAATAAACAAACTAATGCTTTGTAGGATGGTGATGCCCTGGTCTTTGTGCTGATCGATGAGGTAAGCTGAGAAAGGTGTGGGGTTTGATGAAGCATAGACTATGTAAATGTCTCTTCAACTCAAGCTATGACACAGAAGTGATGTACTTGTGTGCAGGTGGAGTCCCTGGCAGCTGCCAGGAAGGCAGGCAGCTCTGAACCCACTGACGCAATACGGGCTGTCAATGCTCTGCTGACTCAGCTGGATCGCCTCAGGCGCTTTCCAAATGTTATGATCCTGTGAGTTAAATGTGACAATGGATGGCTGGAAATCAGGGTGTTATTGTGAAGATGATACTTTTTGGAGTTCACGCGGTCCTGTTTTCAATTTCTCTCCTTTTGCTGAGTAAGATGTGTTCAAGTGTTCACAGCACTTTTGATCATGCAGTGCAAGTAAATAAGGTGCAATGTTGTATGTTTACTTCAGGACAACTTCAAACATCACTGGCGCTATTGATGCTGCATTTGTGGACAGAGCAGACATTAAGGTGAGTCAGCATTGTCTGATCCTTTGATTCATATTCTCTCCTCTTGTTGTGTGTGATATAAGCAATGCTTTCACGTGAAGTGTGAACATGTGCACTATGCCCACACTACAGGCATATATAGGCCCCCCATCCCTTCATGCTCGATACAACGTCCTCAGATCTGCCATCAAAGAACTGGTAAGGGCCAAAATATTGCTCATCCCCTCCTCAAAGGCAGCAGAGGTGCATGGGCAGCATGAAGGAGGTGACAACCTGCATGGGCTCAAAGTGGATGACTGTGGACATGCGTGTCAGCTGGCTGAACAGATGCTCTTACCCTTTCCTGTGGCATTAGAGGAAATGAATCGCAGAAGCTCCCAGCAGCGGCAACAGAGTGATGCTAGATCAGCCTGCAGCGCTCATGGCCGTGTCTCTGTCCTAAAACCAGGAAATGCTGCTCAAAGTGTGGGAGCAGAGGTGGTACAAGTGGCACAGCCTGCAGCTGTACTGGTGCTGACAAGACCTGACGACCCTATGGACACATCAGCTGCACAAGATCAAGGGGTCGGAAGTTCTCCCACAGCAGAGGAAGAAGCTGCAGCTGCAGCTGCTCTTGGAATTGAATACAGCTTAGGTCTTCTTGAAGCTGCTGCTGCTTGTGAGGGTTTGAGTGGTCGGATTCTACGGAAGCTTCCATTCTTGACACATGCTGTNACAATAGAATGCTTCCTTCAAGCTATGAGGAGAGCAGCTTTATTGGAGAAGGCTGATAGGGAAGATCTTGCCCCTGGTCGACGTTGTGACCCAGATAGAGGAATGCGGGCTTGACAGCTCTGCATGGATGAGAGGTGATGAGGAGAAAATATCAGACGCTAGGGTTGCATTTTTACCATGCCATTGAATCCGAACAATTCTTAAATTGTGCTCCGCAGCTAAGTTACATCCCTGCAATTGAGGCCTATGACTGACCTGATGCATGCTTGCTGCCTGCAGGCATTGCAGCATGCATGGTCAGCCTGCCCTCCACCCCACGTCCTGGCAGGGGAGTCCTGTCTTCTTCCTCTGCACTTAGGTTCTTAATTCCCCAGTTCTGGTAGCACTGCCACTTTCAAGAAAGCCTTCATGCCAACAAGCATAAGGAATGCAGCACACTCTGAAAAGAATGTGATACCTATTTTAAATTTCAAGGGTGGGGAAACACATGTAATACAGCATCATGGCAATCGCTTTTTCTGTAGATTAAGTAAGGCATTGAAACGAAATGACGAACTGTTTATTAGCGTCCACTGTTACTGATTTCAAATTTGGCGGTTTTTCTGTTTGAAATTTCGATGTCATTCAAGATCAACATTCAGCGATGATATGAATATTCACAATTTCACAACAGTAGATGCAATCTATGCAATTTAATAGGTACAGTGCTTAAAATTCGAATGCATCAAGCTCAGATTGATTCATGGATTCGTAAATCCCGTCATGTCGGGACGAATGCTCCACAGCAAGGCCCAAAGTTTTCCATATTGAGGGATTTTTCAGAGACTTTCCAGTTGGGATCACAACAGTCTCGGATTGAGCCTTCTGCTTGGCAGCCAGAACAGGAGAGACAGCAGATCGGTACCTACACATCTGGCCAGCACATTTTAAAACCCAGCTTAGCTGCATCATCCTCGTCAATTAGTCGTGATCATCACACAGGTGTGGAGAATGCAGCAAAAACGCTAGAAAGCCATGATACCAAACAATTACTTAGCAGACAAACAGTCAAGGCAACCCCTATGGCTCCCTCAAATCACTATTTGTCAAATGCAGCATGTAAAACAAAGGATATCAAAGTGGTACATATACATCAAAATCCTCCTACAGTCCAAAAGCCTGGACAAGGCAGAGCTGTGGCCCCAGCATCTGGAAACAATGCAAGGAGTGAAAAATCCATTGCAACAGTCAGCTCCCTCTCTCTTGAGCAGTACATAAGCTTACAAGCTGCTCTCACAGGAGGGAGCTCTGAGTGCTTAGTCAAGAGAGTGTCCTTGGTGGAGGAGCCCTTTTTCAAGCACGGAGAGCTCAAGCAAGTGAGTCCTCAAGAATCCTTGTTGCGACACATGAGAGGGTAGTTGAAAATAATTCATTTGTTGTTAATCACTATTTTCTGAGTTTTTTAGATTAAAAATTAAAAACCAAGAGCGGTTACTTCCATGCAATACTGGCTGCACAGATCCTGGCCTTAAATGGCCTGCTGTGTGGGTCAAGCATGAAGCGAAGGCAAGTTAGGTCATCTCATGCTCATGTTCAGGCTCAAGTTAGGTCATCTCATGCTCATGTCCATGATGAGGTCATCTCATGCTCATGTCCAGGCTCAGCTCTCATCAAGAATTCTCCAACTTGTTTCATTTGAGTATGCTGGTAGCCAGGCTCATGCATTTGACTTCCTGGTGTTAAAATGCTGGTTGCTAGGCTCTTGCACTTTACTTCCTGTTATCACAATATGTGACGGACATGTTATGCTGAGCCAATCACAAAATTGTTGCTTCAGAGAATTCTGACATCTGCCAGGTGCAGAAATCTTGTTTGACCCCGTGGCACTTGAGAAAGACATGTATGCTCTTAAAGTCAAGAGTGCCTTTGATAAGCAACTGTCATGTCAGCACCTGTAGCATGACCTTCTTCACCCTGAATAATTTTTTGATGTATGTGCAGAGAGCTGCTTGATAAAGCAATAGGAATGAGGCTCATGGATCCGGCCTCATTGAGCAAAGCTGCGAAGGAGCAACCCTCCGCCCTAAACCCTCAACCTTGTTTGCGAATGGATATGACTGCAATGGGTGTGAGCTCCTTACCTGCTGAGGATACAGAAGGAGCTGCAGCACCAGGTTACACAATATCATGTTCACAGAGAGTGAAGGATGGGCATCAGCAGGGTGCTGCTTCTGCTTCATGTCAAATTCAAACTGCAGATCTTGAAGCACTTGGCTGGATGGATCCTAACAAAAGCACTGGTGACAGCAGCCAGAGGCCAGTCTCAAACAAATTCTGCTTTCCAAGATCCAGGCCATTATTAAACACTGGATCATTCCATCATAAAGCCACTGAAAACTTATATGTGGCCTCTGTTCCTAAAGACCAACCAACATATGATCATCCTCACAGTCAGTCTCTTACCTCTGCTACTTGTTGTGTGGATGGATTGGATGACAGTACACAGCCTACAGCTGTCCACGATAAAACCTTCAAGGTTTGCAGTGATGAGGGAGCCTTGCAGCCCAAAGCACCTTGTTGTCTGCAAGGCCAATCTAAGAGCCAAGCTTCAGTGCTAGATTTATTGACATCAGGACCAGCAGTATGTGCAGAAGTTGAACCTCATAGAACGCTCAAAAGCCTGCAGATGGGACCGAGGCACCAGACCATCATGCACCCAACCATTCAGAGACCTCGACCTCCAGCTTCTCTTCACCTACTTCAGTCGGCTGCTGATATTGCCTCCGAGGATCCCCCCTCCCTTGAAAAGCAACTCGAGACCCAGCACCTCCAGCACTCATCAGATCCAAGCCCTAGCCCCAATCGTTATGACGAGTCAGGACTGGCGGAGTTGATGCAACATGTGTCGCATGAAGCTGGCTCCCAGCTTCCATCCAAGGCGTCCCCTGTCTTGTTGGATGTCCAGCAATGCAGTGAGCATTCCCAAGAGCATTTTGCAGATACATCCGAGCATGCAGTACTGGCATGGCTTAGAACTGAGGCAAGCATGGTTCTATGTGCATTTGGATGCTGTGATGTGACAGCATAATGTCAATCTGGATAGGATAGGACAGATTTAATCATGATAAGGGACTTGCTTTTTTTTGAAGGCAAGAACATGTGCCAGATCAGAGGAAATTTCTGGTTGCTTTATCATGGCCTGGAACTACTGTTGTGATAACAATCTGATTCATATGAAAGAATAAGGCACATACGATAAACACGATGTTGTGCAGCCACTTATGGGAATACATGAATGTGTGCAGGTTCTCAGATTCCAGTCTGAGCATGAAGTGATGGCTGTGACTCCAAACCCATCAGATGGCCAGCAGGAGGGAGGGAACTCTCAAAGTGATTGTTCGCTAACTGCTCCAGTCTTGGTTGGGCGCAGAGTTGCCTTTCTCCTTCTAGAAGAGCTGAGGCATGTAGATGTGAAGGGGGTGGAGGTAAGTACAATTGGTCCTTTGGCATTGAAACTAGCTCAATGTCCGGCAAGTGAACACAATGGTGTGCATGTCATTACTGATGCGTTTGGAAAAGCAGAGGGACCATTGTTTTGAGATCATGTAGTGTTATATGTTGTCTTGAGATCATGTAGTGTTATATGTCGTCTTGAGATCATGTAGTGTTGCATGTTGTCTTGAGATCATGTAGTGTTGTATGTTGTCTTGAAATCATGTAGTGTTGTATGTCGTCTTTAGATCATGTAGTGTTATATGTTGTCTTGAGATCATGTAGTGTTGCATGTTGTCTTGAGATCATGTAGTGTTGTATGTCGTCTTGAGATCATGTAGTGTTGCATGTTGTCTTGAGATCATGTAGTGTTGCATGTTGTCTTGAGATCATGTAGTGTTATATGTCGTCTTGAGATCATGTAGTGTTATATGTCATGTGTATCTCCTAACTGCTGAGGGAAGTTCTTCATGCAATTTATCTCTCGCTGACTGTCCATGTTGATGTTTACAGGAGGTGGTGCCTCCAGGTCTTCATATGGGCCGTGTGGTGCAGTTTGAAGGATCATGCTGCTTGCCAGACAGTTGTGAGGAGGCATGTCCAAACAGCTGCCTTCACCGATTCTATTTCGTGAGAGTGATGGATGTCCCGGTCAGTACTGACAACCAACATGCACTTGAGTAGCCATACGGCAGTGCCTTGAATCTTTGGTGTGCACATTATGTGATGTGAATCCTAGTCCCCTGCCATAATCTTTGGTGTGCACATTATGTGATGTGAATCCTAGTCCCCTGCCATAATCTTTGGTGTGCACATTATGTGATGTGAATCCTAGTCCCCTGCCATAATCAGTGTACAATTAAAATGTGCACTTCACTGTTCACCCAATCATGTCAACCAGATCATGAGCAACTAAGTTAAGCACCTTGATAAATAACAAGGAACAGTACACCTGTCGCTCTTTTTCTAATTGAAGCAGCTTCCTCTGTAACTCAACATGGTTTACTACTATGCAACAATGCTGTAAATGTTATACACATGTGACACTGTTTGAATGCTCCTTCATGCATGGATGTTGTTTCCCCTCTGATTTGACAAGTGTTTTCAACTATGTCCTTATTTTTCAATGCTTAAAGGTGAAATCTGGGAAGCTGGAGTTGCTCCTGGATTTGCAGCCTCAACATTTGCAGCCGTCATTTGAGAGCTTGCTGAGTGTGTCACCTGCCCAGGCTTTGAGTGATGACTTAGGCGAGAGCCTTGAAAGTGTGATCAGGCATCGTTGGCTGTTGCTGCAGCCTTCCACCAAGCATATTGGTGGCTGTGAGGAGCAGGCGAAGGAGCAATGCAGTCTCGCTGGGTGTCAGTTGGGAGCTGATGTCAGAGGCATGAAAAGGAAAAGGGCTGTGAAGCCTGCAGGGTCTTACAGGAAGATGGTGCAGGGATCGTGAAGGTCATTGAAAACTCAATACCTAATATCGTAGGAAATTATGGACTGTATTAAGGTTTAAGACTGAAATATGGGCTTCTCATCAACTGATATGCGAAATAATAGCAGGGCTGATCAGAGTATTGCTTGTCCAGATTCCAGAGTTGGTAACGAGCATTCCACACTGAAATTCTCCTGTTAATTTTGTCACCCTCATCAAGTACCTCTATCCGTCCTCTGTATCTGCTCTCCACTGATCATGTTAGTTTAACACACACACCAAGAAGACTTCATGTCTTGATAAGTGTGGCTTGCGGAAGTGAAGAAGCGAGTGTTAATTATGTCAGATTCTTGGGGAACTTTGCACATGATGAATGTTACACCAAGCCAAACAATGCAAATTCGCTGATTACTAAATTAGAGCGTTTCTACATTAGAGCAAGCCGTTTTGGTCCTAAGAAATATGATATGATGCACGAGCAATATAATGCTTATTAAAAGATCTTTCGATTGATTTCAATCAAAAACCAGACAGTGTATGACGGGCTTTTGAAAATGATAGGAAGTACTCGTAAGAGTATTAATGATCAATTAGAGATTTGAAGATGAAGGCATACGCGAGCCTATGTAAATTCTGACGAACTAACTGCGGCGAAATTGATTGGACTGATCATGAATCGCGTGCGTCCCATGAAATTCTCCAATAAAATGTCTTGATTTTAAGAATGCACTTCTCTGGAACTTGAAAGTTGAAAATCTATCGAGCACAATATCGACCCTAACAAGAAAACAATTAGAGGATCTGAAAAGGACAGCATGGACTTGTACTCTTACCTGGGAGTCCTCAAAACCGCTAATACGGTCGAGGTATAGGTATATGCTTTTGCTGCGTCTGCCTCTTTTTGAATCACTCCAAACGATCTCAACATTTCACATTTGTCTCAGTTGTGACACATGCTGTTGCTTTCTTCTACAAAGACTAATGTTTACTGCATACCCAGTAGATAGATAACATTATCTGATCTACTTCAGATCCGAAGAGCTTATCGCAACCTGTGCACAAAGCACCATCCTGACAAAGGAGGTGATGCAGAGACATTCAAGGCAATCCAGACAGCATTTGAAGTGCTGAACAACCATGAAAAGGTTATAAATATACTGAGAAGGGCCACATTCTACTTACTACTGCTAGATTCTTAAACTTTGTCACAAACTTTGTCACATAATATTGAATTTTACCTCTCGTAATGGAGAGCCTTGTAAGAAATAAATATTTACCTATGTACCTGTTCCTATGGGCTCTTTTCTGGGCACCTGCCAGGCACCTTTAAGGAAGTTTCTAGGCAGGATTTTTACCTCTCGTAATGATGGTTCTCACATCTCGACAAATGCTTTATAGAGAGTTGCAAGTTCATATGCTCTGACACCCAGCTGTCAAAGCAAAATTACATTTGCACAAACTTCCCTTGACAGAGGCAGCATTATGATCAGACTGGGATGGTGGCAAGATCTGCAGATGAGGAGTTTCTCGAAATATTCTCAAAAGGTGTAGCAGAAATAAATTCTTGTGTCTTTCACTTGCAGCAGCCTTGATTCTGGACATGCTGACTTGTTGTTTGAATGACTGGAAATCTGCGTTACACATCCTGTCATCATATACCTTATTTTGGAAACCCTTGATGGAGGTCTTCACAGTAAGCTCATGTGCAAACCAGGAACCTTCAAGGACCCAGTTGTTAGAGTGCAGCAAGTCCATGCAAGCATGGCAGATCAAATCATAATGCATCAGGTGACAGTATACAGGCACTGCCATACCCTTCTTTGACCCTGGAGCATTGCAATATCAGCTCTCATTGAGAACTTTGTTGTCACATGTAGCGTGTATTCATTGGCTGTTATTTCAAAATAAATTGTGGCTTGCAATTTCAAAATTTGAACCCTTCCATTTTGAATACTGCAGGGCAATGCTGGGAAAGCAGGAAGTCACACTGCAGGATTTGAGGTGTGATATTGAAATCATCAGACATTAATGAAACAGCATAGCTTTTTACAGGTCCCGTACTTTAAGACCACACGCATGATTCACATGTCATATCTAGATGTGCATGAGAGTAGCTCATACAAATGTGGACTCTACACAGCTCAATTGACTCAGGCACACATGAGCGCCAACTTGCTCTTTTATTGTGGTGTCTTTCAGTATTGGTGCTAAGACTCTCCACAAGGCCATCTTATTAAGGGTACAGGGCTGCATCCATTCACAGCACCTTGCGTGACTCACTACCTCCTTTCCTTCATTCTCTAGGCATGGATGCGATCACGAGGCTCCTCTGCCGCAAGTGTCTTTGATGCAGAGTCTGCGGCCACCCAGTTTGGAGTTGTGAAATCCTCATATCAGCCAGTTCCTGTAGATCCTCCTCATGAGGTATTTCAGGTACGAAGCAAGAAGAAAGTCAGATCTCTAAACTCCACCAATCGCCTACTCAGAGATACATGATATTTGGATGCCTTTGCATAAATGGCCCAAGCTGAACGGTTGGATGCCCATATCCAACTAAGGGAATCGGTGTTCTTACCTGAACTTTTTCTTGTTACCATCTTTGAATTTCTTAAGAGTATGTATACCCTCTCGAGATGCCAAAATCTGCCTAGCTGTGTCTTATAGCCATTGAGAACCTAGCTGTGTCTTATAGCCATTGAGAACCTAGCTGTGTCTTATAGCCATTGAGAACCTAGCTGTGTCTTATACTCATTGAGATCCTAGCTGTGTCTTATAGCCATTGAGATCCTAGCTGTGTCTTATAGCCATTGAGATCCTAGCTGTGTCTTATAGCCATTGAGAACCTAGCTGTGTCTTATAGCCATTGAGATCCTAGCTGTGTCTTATAGCCGTTGAGATCCTAGCTGTGTCTTATAGCCGTTGAGAACCTTCCATCCTCCAATGTTGAGAATTTTGCATCCTCCAATGTTGAGAACCTTCCATCCTCCAATGTTGAGAATTTTGCATCCTCCAATGTTGAGAACCTTCCATCTTCCAATGTTGAGAATTTTGCATCCTCCAATGTTGAGAATTTTGCATCCTCCAATGTTGAGAACCTTCCATCCTCCAATGTTGAGAATTTTGCATCCTCCAATGTTGAGAACCTTCCATCCTCCAATGTTGAGAATTTTGCATCCTCCAATGTTGAGAATTTTGCATCCTCCAATGTTGAGAACCTTCCATCCTCCAAAGTTGAGAATTTTGCATCCTTCAATACTTGTGTCTGATTTCAGGTGCTGTGCACAGGACCAGGTAAACCTGAAGATGTTCTGAGTGTTTGTAGCTCAGCCTTGTCACCTGCCTTGGAGTGGAGGGAGGTGGCTGTAGACATGGTGCTGTGCCCCATCAACCCTGCGGTGGGTTGACTGTCTTCACATTATCTCAAGCATGTAAACTGTTATGGAACAAGATGCGGACACTGAGATCATACTTGATGTTCTGCTGAATGCACCAGTGATGATGATTGGTCATGCTTCTAAGAGCTGACGTTCATGAGCTTCTGAATCATCATGCCCTTAAAGTTGATATAATTGACGATGATAAGCCTTAACCCTTCTTTCTGTTTTTTTGACTTTTCTCCTTGCCCACATTGAGGTTTTGAGCTGAAAACTCAATTCTTGCCTCTCATTGAGGGAGCACATTCTGTACTGTCTCAATCCCATGATCTGCCCATGATTTGAATTTGAATTTGACCCCCATTGAATTATAGGATGTTTACTCTGCAAGATTAGGAGGTGTGTATGGAGGAGATGCTGTGGATGCTCCATACGTAGGAGGTCATGACGGCGTGGGCATTGTTAGTAAGGTGAGGTGATGTTGATGAATGCATGTTTTGTGATGACTCTTTCATCAATAGCATCACCTAAAGAAATGTACCGAACCACTGCTTGCTAATACCCACATGGGCAGGCTGCTGTTGGCAAATCCAAATGTAGTGAAGATTTAGTGAAGATGTTTGAAGTGTAGTGTAATGTAGTGAAGATGTTTTAAAAGTTTGTTTATTTTACTGTGCTGCAGGTAAAATGTAGAAAAATGTTTGCTTGTCCTACATACAATTATTGAGAAATTAGGGGATCAATGAATTCCAATTCTCCCTTGCTTGTTCACCTGCTGATCTCTGGTGCTCCATTGCCTGCCATCTTTCCATGTATTTTGATATACTCCCCGACCAAGAGCCAGTCATTCAGTGTGGGCTTGCTACTCAGGTGGGACCAGGTGTGAAGCTCCTACAGCCAGGGGACATTGTGATTCCAGCTAAACCCTTCATGGGCACTTGGAGGACAAGGGTAAGCGTATATTGGTGTATGTCATCAGTGACGCTCTATGACCTCCTACAGTGCGCTCGTCCAGGTGGCTGGGCTCTGCAGCAATATTGCAGATTGCTTACCAACACATCATGAACTTGTGTTTTACTTGTTACCATGCCAACAGCTGTCAGTTCAGCCATTTTATTGAATCAAATATCCTCAACATATGACATTTCTCTTGTATTCTCTCTAACTGACTCTAACTGACTCTAACTACTGACAGGTCGTATGGCCAGAGATTGATATTGTGCGCATCCCTGCTGATACTGGTCTCTCACTAGAGTACATTGCTATGGGCAGGGAGCTGTGCCTTGCATACTGTCTACTAGAGCAGTATGGCAATCTGAAGGTGATGCAGTTATCATGTGGAAAATGATGCACTTGTCTCATACTTCATGCTATGAATGTCCCCACCGCCAGTTATCTTGTGTGTCCATGTGTGAAATGAGTAGATATTGCGATTAAGACACTGCAGCATTAGTATTAATTTTGCATTAGTGAGGCCACCTACTATGAGGCTGTTGCTTGATCTCAATTAATAAAATATAGCAAGTCATTTTTAGGCCATCATATTCAGAGATTGAGATGACTTCCTGTTCACCCTCTCATGCACTTCACTATGTTAAGCCTGGGGACTGCATCATCCTCAACTCAGCCAACTCAACGGTGGGGCAAGCCGTACTGCAAATCAGCAAGCTACTGAAGCTCCGAGCCATAGCAGTGGTACGAGATGTGCCTGGTGCCACCAAGCAGCAGCAGCAGCAGGGTGCCATATCTCTGTCCAATGGACACAGTGCAGGAGCTGTAAATGTCCCCACTTCTGTCCTCAGTCAAAATGGACAGCATGCACATCAGGAAGCAGCAAGCACCACATTAGGGTTTAATGGAGGGTTTAATGAGGCTGAGGTTCTAGGGACTGCGACGGTTGGATGGGACCGAATGGCTAACTATTTAAAGGCCATTGGAGCAACAGAGGTGCTGAGAGACACTGGGTCTTTCAAAGTGAGAGCAAGATACCTCCAATCATGGCTACTCGTTTATGAACTTTGTGTTCACCTCTAACGATTTGAAACCACCAGTCCTCAAAACAGTGGCTCTTGTTTAATACACGCAGGTGGAGCTGGACAAGGTCAAGTTCTTTTCTCGCCCAAAGTTGGCATTGGACAGTGTTGGAGGGGAGTCAGGGCTGCGGTTAATAGAGGCATTGGCTGAGGTGCGGACTCTGCAACATGTCTAAAATCTGGTCAAGGTAAAACGGACGAGACCCTGTGCACGACTAAATGAAACTTTGAATGAATGTCAAGCAAGTGGGTCTTGTTCCTTCAGAGCTTTAAACGTTTTCAAACTTTTCATTTTGTTCAAACTGTTCGTATTATTCATATGGGGCATGCTGTTCAACATGTTCAGCTTCTTCTTGTTGTTCATCATTAAGACCCTGAATATCCGTAAGAAGGTGAACATCTTGAACACCGTGAACAATAAGAAACTTCTGAGCAACTCCGAAGGAGGTGAAGAGTGTGAACACACTAAACACTGATCATCCCATAGATCGAAGGGTTTTCTACATGAACATAACGGATTTTTCACTGCATAATTTGAACACACACCCTAGGCCAACATAATATCATCACATGATGACTGTTAAGTGGGGTGTGGCTGTCCTTGGATCACCGTTGGATTGCTAGCTTGTGGCTTTGTAAACAAAATATGTGTGAAATATTGATTTCAAACTAAATGTAGGGTGGGGAGCTTGTTATGTATGGATGCATGAGTGGCAGGCCTCCACCATTTCAGTGGCAGGTGAAAACCTCTGTCATTTGCCTGCATTGAGTGTTGTAATTGACTGACAACACAACAACTAATATAGCATTCACATTGTACTGTACTGCCCCCTTGACTCTCACATTGTACTGTACTGCCCCCTTGACTCTCACTTTGTGCTGTACTGCACCCTTGACTCTCACTTTGTGCTGTATTTTTGACAGTCGTTTGTCTTCAAAGGCTTAAGAGTCAGTGGTTTTAACCTCAGGTGTGATAGTTACTAGAAATGATGCTGGTGACCATAATGAAAAAAGAAGTAGACAGCAGGAACAATTTTTGAATTTTTCATGCAGCAGCAGCAGGTTGTCCTCTCTGTATTTGAATTTCAGTAAGGGGACATTTGCTGGTAAGATATATTGGCTATATCTTCAGCAATTTGTGAAGTGCCTGCCTGGCAACATCTTGACCTTAGCACTGTGTATTCTAATCACTGCAATGATCAGGAAGTGGCTTCTTGAGCCTCCTTCCCGCGGAGCAACAGCAACAACCTCTTCAGGCTCAACCACGGCTCCTGTATTAGGCAACAAGCTGTTACCCATCCTGAAAGCTGTGGGAAAGCTGGTTGCTGCCAACTTGATCTCCCTGAACTACACTGAGTAAGGAAGATAGGAGGCAGAGAGGCACATCTTCACCTCACCATGATGGGTCATCTACCATGGTTGCTACATCCATGGACTCGTTCACACTTATCAAGATGGATATCATGAAAGCAACCAAGTCATGCATCCAACTTGTCAATCCAGTGCATTCCTTGGAGTAATGGCATCGAGCGTAAATGTCTTGCTTGAAAATGACATGTTTTACATGTAATTCCATGAGCACTTTTAACTCATAGCATGAACACAGTTGAGTTCAAATGACTGAACATGTTTTTATATCATTAATTCGCAGTCCATGTATTTGCTCGTTTCACGTCTATGCCTCCTTCGTTAGGTACGACCTGACAACTGAGTTCTCTGAAGCCCTAGACCATGCCATGGACCGTGCCAAGAACACAAAAGTCCTGCTGAACATGAAAAGGATGAGTTCCACAACCTCAGCTGCAATAATGCCAGCATCTGCTGTGGTGACTGCTAGTGAGAACTGTGAGGATGATGCTTTAAAGATCTGATAATATCAGATTACTGATAAATTGGTTTAACCTGTCAAACTCTGTTGCTTCTCATTTTGCTTTGAGACATCAGCCTTATCAACGGGAGTCACATTTAGTGAATGCACAAGGGTGTTGAAATTTGTATGATCATACTAGGTTTGAATCTAAAAGCATTACATTCTGAAAAGCTTTTTCCTCGAGTTGTGTCGAGCAGCCTGTATCTCTGTATTATGTACAAATGCCCATGGGAGGTATTCACAAGTCATGATGAGGTGTAAAGAATGAGACTGTACAGCAAAAGAACAGTGGACAATCACAAGACAAAGCTCTTCGGGAATCGGGATGCATCTTATAAGCTCAGCTTTTATAACTAAAGCTTATGATCAATTGTATTTCCGGATAGTAGTCTGGCTGTTAGACCCATAGAGCAACAACGAACTCCAATCACAAGAGATGAGAATAACGTGAGCTCTTATAAACCGTGTTCATCTGCATAGTTTCTAGATCCCAAGCTGTTCCTTCTCCTTCAAGATTGTCACATGCTAAGACCGCAAACTTAAATAACAACTCCATATTTGTGCACTTCTTAAACAAGAGATCAAATAAGTAATCAAGAGTTGCGAGATTCCTTCCTGCATCGTCACAGCTATCACATCCCTTGACATCATAATCAAGGAGCGCTTCCAAGGAGATCCGGAACCTGCAGCACTGCAGCACCAGCTGAGGGTTTAGAGGCAAATAACACGTGTCCCATGTTGTCAAGGTCCACTTGGAGCAGTCCAGCCTGAAAGCATGAAAGAGTCATTGTGAGATGACTTTTATAAGATGAAATTTAAGAAAGGAGATTCCTTCAAAATTTGCTGCAAGACCCATTTTTAATGTGGGTGTCACCGCTCTGTTCGCAACACTGTTAACAACAAGCAAGTAGATAATGGAAAGTATTCGTACTCCTTGGCTCACTTTCATCCTGGGAGCGTAATAGGTGTCCTTGAGTGCTGACATGAAAGGCTCTGCGTGAGACTCTTGGACAAGAAAAACGCAGCACCCTCCCCAACCAGCACCTGTAAGCCTGGCGCCTAGAGCACCCGATGACTACGGGAGTGATGAGTAAGGACATGTACTAAGGTGTGGACAGAGAGTAAGTATGGACATGTCTGGGTGTACATAGCAGGAACAGTGGTATGCAAGAAGAAAGATCACTGCCCAGCTCTATTATGCCTGTTTCTATCTGAGCTGCAAGTCTTCTTTTCGTGATACTTGTGATCTCAAATGTCATACCTTTGCTGCTTCAACCAGCTGATTCAGCTCAGGACAACTACATTCAAATAGGTTGGAGCAGCTGGCATGACTGTCATCCATAAAGGATCCAAGAGCACGCAGCTTGTCATCAGACCCCTCAGCACAACTGCTGCTGGTGTCACAAATGGCCTTGAATTGGCGCACCCGTTGAGCTTCTTCAAATACATGCAGAGCTCGGTTCTGGAGCAGGAAGCCACCGTCTTCACGCCCAGCCTCTAGTACCTTCCATTCAATGTGCAGAAGTTGTCAGGCCATTGCAGGTCTCAAGAAAATTAGAAAATGTTGCAGTCAACTTTTCTTAAAGAAACAAGGGACACTACCTTGCAATCAGGGACTCTTGCACACCTCGACAGCTTAGGAGATGATCTGGATGATTGACCCACCTTTAATGACATTGCATTTCCTTCAAAAAGTTTCTGCAGAGAGGTACCGAGAATTCCTTCAATCTCTTCCAAGGTGTACCGCCCTTCATGCAAATGCGCTTTGACAGCCTCAGCCCCCTTTTCTGTGCCACCACCAAAACGTTCAGCAATGGCGGGCTCCACATCCTTTAAAATCTTAATATCGCTCAGGACCCTGTACATGTGATACACACAAATCATCAGTAATCACCCTGCCATAAGTCATCACCCTGACATCAGTAATAAACCTGCCATAAGTCATCACCCTGACATCAGTCATCACCCTGGCACAAGTTATTTTGATACAGATATATCATAAGCTAGCATGGACCACATAAGTTACTTGCATGATGTGTTTGTTTTCCTAACAGGCATCACTATACATAATCCAGTGCTCCAAATGGGATGCTGAAGTCTTTGGCAGAGTAATGGCTACCAGGGCAACACCACCTACCTGCCTAGAGTAATGGCTGCCAACAAGAAAGCACTTACCTGCTCTTTTCTCCTCCGAGAGAGATAGCTAGAATCATGGCAGCCAGCTTGCACTCCACAACCCTCATATTGTATCTGAGACATAATATTTCAAAATATTTGAAATCCTGAGTGTGACAGGGATTTGAAGCTTTAAAACTTGGCCTCTATAGTAGGAACCAGCTAGCTTATTTTAAATTACGTTGTTGAGCATGGTGCGCAGGTCTAGTTGAGCAAGGTGCGTAGGTCTAGTTGAGCAAGGTGCGCAGGTCTAGTTG
>BEGY01000053.1:264781-388311 GCA_002335675.1 Chlamydomonas eustigma | reverse complement strand
GTTGAGGTTAGAATCTTTTCATGTGGGCTGAGATCTGATGCCTGCTGATTTAAAGATTTGTTAATATTACTTATGGCCTTAAATTCAGGTCACTGTCACCTTGATGCACTGTACTTCTGAGCTCTGGGGTCAAAATCTGCAAGAGCTTTTGGAAGGAGTGGGACAGCTCAGCCCATGAAACCAGATCTTTTTAGATACAAGGAGGCTTTGCTGAAAGTGATGCAGCAGGTTTGAAGCCTTACATGAGTACAATAGCTCCCTGCAATTTCATTTTCAAATGTTGACACATGCTTGTGCTGTACCATATAGAAGTTCACAGCATTTTTATGAGAAATTTAGTAGGACTTTTTTTAATGACAGGTTCGAGACTACATTGCTTCACACATACATCAAGGATGGGTAATCAGAGCACATCACCTCCTTTGCAGTGGTGTCAATATTCATGATCCTAAGCCTCATTCAAAATGGCCACATATTCTTGAAGATCTCAGGGTTTTCCTAAAACCTTTTCTTTTGTCCACCCCTGTCCGTACATCTGGTTACTTAAACGTTAGGAGAAGGCATTCTGCCTTCTTTTTCATCTTACTTTTCTTTGTAATACTTCTCTTAGTACTCTTAGTCTTAATCTTAACTTAGCCCTTAATCTCAGACTTAGTACTCACCCTCCTTTAGTTCGGGTATCGGGTATCGGGTCTCCTTAGTCTCCTGCTTCAGTCGATCTATCTATCATCGACTGTGGGCAACTTGGCTACTATTAAGATATAGATTGGATCAGTTCAAAGGTCACTAATTGTTAGAAGCCCTCCACAGACAGGTCAGTCTGCACTCAGGTGGCAAGTTGCACTCCTAGAAGCAAAGCTAGAAGTGTAGAACCCCAGCAACCTTGACAGGCGAAACCGGTCGCCTGATCTAAATCCCCACCAGTAGTGAGGCAGCATGCCTCATAACCTAGTTCTAGCGCAGCCTTACACCGGTGCAGTGTTAGACCGTGACAGGCTGACCGTATACGTGTGCTGTAACGGACAGGGGGCGGTGGAAGAAGGAAAGGTGGTGAAGGGTCCCTTTGCCAGCTTTGGGGTTGAAATTTAAGGCCAACTTTCTTCTTGCAGGGGTTTAGGGAGCCTGGGCTGGAGGAGGTAGAGTAGGTAGAGGAGTGGAAGCTTTTTCCAAATGGTGGTATCAAGGGGTAGTGACTTGGGTACAGGTCTCTCTTGAGGATGCATTTGGCCTAAGGTTGCACCTGCAAGACCTCCTGGATGGCCTGTGGGTCTGAGCGCTTGGCATGGATGCGTTTCTGCATTGGAGGGGAAGATGAAATAGCTGCTGTCTGCTTTACTGTGTTAGGGGCAACCGCAACTGCTGATGGAGGTGTGGCCGGCCCAGGAGCAATGGGGGGACCGGACTCCGAAAATATTTTTCCTGAGGAACAATCTGTAGTAACAGAACTGACCTTGAGGGTGCCGGCTGTAGGACTCTTCTTGTCCCCTTTAACTGGTTTAGCCCCTGCAAGATCCACATGGGTAGTGCAAACAGGCGGTGCAGTAGTACTGGGCGTGGTCGCCGTTAAGCAGGGCTTGGACACAATAGTGCCCAGAGGCCTCTCCACACCCCCGGGAAAGGATGCAGCTGTAACAAAGGTTTTAGGTTTCCCTGAAACCATTGGGGAATGGAACAGGGCATTCCTCCCCGCGCCCCCAGGCAAGGGCGCGGATGTACCATTTAAGGAACCAAGACTGACCTCGGGGAAAAGGTCAATTTGCTGGGATCTTAAGGCTCCTGTCCTGGCGTTTGAAGCCTCAGAAACCACCCTACGCCAGGATGTGGCATCAGACCGGCCCAGGCGATGCATCTCCTGCTTTGCCTTAGCAGCAGTGGTGAATGGCAATGGTGGGCAAGGGAGAAAAGGTTCATCTATCTCCATGTCGTGCCCGTTTGCCAAGGACAGGTTTCCCAGCGATGCAAAGCAGTTTTTCAGCAGCAGTGGGTCTGCCATGGGAATCTGTTGCGTCAGAGGATGGGAATCAACCACCATAGGATCAGTATGGCGTGGGGTACTTGCTTACTGCCACGCGCACATCCAGCCTTGACCACATAAGCAGGTTGGTGAGCCTTTGCAAGCCGTTCAGCGATAGTGAAGATATGGTGAGAGGGATCAGTGTCTCCTACACACCGGATCTCATACTGTGGGGGCGAGGCTGAGTTGTCCACATTCACTATGTAGGCTTGTCTTGTAGTGCCGTCTGATTTAATGTAGGAGACTAGGGCACCCTTAGTGAAAGAGTTGTTGGGGCTTGTTTTCCAGCCAGCCGGGAGGCTTTCTGTCTCCGGTAGTCCGGAGGGATGATGAGGGGATACATGGAGACGCGGGTGAAGGGGGTCATTCCGGAGGAGGCAGGAAATGTGAGGGCTTATTCCTGGGCCACTAAGCTTGGTAGGCAGGCGGTGCAGGGCTGGGTCTGTGGGATGCGGAAACACAGACAAAATGCATATAGCGGGATTATACCTTAGGGTAAAACCAGCAGGGTTGTCACCCCAGGGAGAGCCCAAGAGGTAGACTGTAGTCTTGTCTGTCGGGGCCGGGTAACGAGGGTCTGTAGTGCTTGATGGGTAAAGGACTTTGTAGCCGGCCAGGCTAAGCAATGCCTCCCCAAAGGCTTCAGTTTGAAGATCAACAAGGATGTCCCGGACTAAAATCTCTACCGCACCCACAGGGTAGGGTTTATCCACTTGTTCCACAGGCACAGAGACAACTCCATGAGGTCCCCAAGTGACTGGTAAGGCGCTGCCATGAGATAGTCCGTGGAAAAGTTCAGCAAAGTGGGGGGCTGCCGGTGTTAAAGAGTAGCCTAAGTAGCCTTCGGTCAGCCTAGAATATTCTAGAAGCACTAGAACATTCAAGAAGTACTGGAACATTCTAGAAGTACTGGAACATTCTAGAAAATGAACCTTTCCAGAAGTTTCTCAGGGTTAGGGTTATCTAGAACGTTCCACTGACTATATAAGTTGAAACTTTCTTTATTGTAATATCCTCAAGACAAACTATTGGCAAATCGCTATCACTCTGAAACTACAAAACATCATCCCTCCCAGAACTGGACAAAGTGAACAAGGACCCACTCTAGCCCTACTTCCTGGTCTGGACAACGAACATGAACAAGAACTAGAACAAAGTCAAAACCAAGCAAACAGAACTAAAAGAACCTAGAGTCCCTTAAGTCCCTAAAAAAAGTCTAAAACTAGAAGCCTAAAAAAGCAGAAAACCTAGAGTCTCTAAAAGAACGGTGAGAAGATTAAAGAGAAACGCAAGCAGGATTGATAAGTCAAGCAAGCACAAACTAAGAAAAGGGGTGAAAAAACTCAGTGAAGAGGGTGTTTTAGGCGGTTGGATAAGACCATCATCAAAAGCTAGACATTAAAGTTGAGAAGGGAAATAGGGCGATACCTGCTTAGGCTATTGACTGGTTGACCACGCTTAGGCAAAAGGCAGAGAATACTCCGGAGCATGGAAGAAAAAGGGGAATTATCGTACCTTACTTGCGGATTCTCCATGGTTCTTTAAGAAATATTAGCTCCCTTCACCTTATCGTTGAGGTTGTCCATGAGGAGAACAGAGGCTGACTAGGGATGAAGTTTTAGGCCTTTGAGAGCTCTCCATGCATGCAGAAAAAACCATTATATGGCTGGGCTGAAATCCGGACAAGAAAGGATATGTGGGAGAGATGTTTATGATGTCTTGTAAGAACACATGCTCATGAGAGAGATGGAGGAGAGACAGGCATTCAAAGGTTAGAAAATCAGCCTGGTCAACGATCCCTCCCTCCTTGCTTGGATGCATCTGGACCAACTACTGCATACAGAGGACAGGCAGATGCCTGCTCAACATGTCTACAGCCGGAACAGCGTTTGGGTAGCCATTACCATCATCATGCAAGCTATCCACAGGTACATGAAATCATTATCTAAGGTTTCCACGTATTGTCATGCATGATCTTTGCACTGGAGTGCCTGCTATTGTCCAGCTCGCTCTCTGCAACTCATGCCAGTTGCAACTTTCAAGTTGCTTCATAAATTGTGCAGCATAATGCTTCCTTGACACCAATATATAAGGATAATATTTTACATTCACAATCTACTTGCTTCATGAGCATATTGTGAAAAGAAAAGAAGCACAAAATATCACTCGTCCATTATGAAATTGTTTCCCTTCATCATGTGTGCAGCTTGAGGCTGCATCGAAGCCTTACAATTTAAAGTTCACAGCCATAATGTCACTTTTAGTGTAATCAGGACAAAATGCATTTATGTAACTAGATATATGTTGCCAATGACCATGTTCATGATGGACTGCACCTGAAGTTTACTAAGTGTGCTTGTATGGCTTAGCAGACCACACTAGAGAAATGATCTTATTGGGTAATAATACGAAGCTTCAAACTAAATGTACATCAAACCGTCAGCACAGAAACACAGTTACGGACTTGAAGATATATGTTGTCCAGATTACTGTACCATTTAAAAAATGGCTTGTAATGCTTCTTTGTATTCAAGCTACAGCATGGCAAGAATGGAGGCAC
This sequence comes from Chlamydomonas eustigma, assembly GCA_002335675.1. NCBI lineage: Eukaryota > Viridiplantae > Chlorophyta > Chlorophyceae > Chlamydomonadales > Chlamydomonadaceae > Chlamydomonas > Chlamydomonas eustigma. Next base: position 383,737 of record BEGY01000053.1, on the reverse strand, counting down.
ATAGCAGTGTATCTGCTTTGCAACTCTGGAAACAAGTCTCTGCACGCTGCCATTATGGACTTGCAAAGTCGAACCACAACATCATCAGGCATTTTTGCTAATAGCTCTTGCAAGCCTTCAATGTCATCAGCACCTTGTAGAGCTTGACGAACAGCCTACAAACCAGTTAGCATGAACATCAGATACCAGAACTACGTAATAGATTCAATGCATCATTTGCTAGAAATAGACAGATAAGGTTTACCTCCTGCATTTTCCGACACAACACTGACGGATCCTGAGCCTCTAATTCCGCTTGATCCCACGCTGCCTCCATACACGCTTTCAGACGATACTTCATGCTTGCAATGATTTCCTCCTGCAATGCAAATAAGGATTCGTGAAAACAAAGAGAAAAAATGCCCAGCAGCACTTGCTAGCCGCACTGACATCATGACAATAAGGCATCTTGTAAACTTATTTCATCATGACAATAAGGTATCTTGTAAACATATTTCATCATGACAAAAAGGCATCTTGTAAACATATTTCATCATGACAATAAGGCATCTTGTAAACATATTTCATCATGACAATAAGGCATCTTGTAAACATATTTCATCATGACAGTAAGGCATCTTGTAAACATATTTCATCATGACAATAAGGCATCTTGTAAAATGTTGCAACAGTAAAAAGGAGAAGAAAAATATTTCTACCCTAGATGTAAGTTGCGACAGCTGCCAGTACCTGCACAGCTAAACGCTGATGCTGGTCCATTATCATGTTTTGTTGGGTCTTCAACATCAAAGCTTGCTCATCCAGCTTGGCAGTTTGAGTTGAGATTGTTGAGGCCTGGCTCAGCACCTAATATAACAGTTTGAGTTGAGATTGTTGAAGCCTGGCTCAGCACCTAATATAACAGTTTGAGTTGAGATTGTTGAGGCCTGGCTCAGCACCTAATATAACAGTTTGCAGAATATACATGTTTGGAAAACTGCTTAAAATGTGATGATGCACGAACTAAGCTCATATTCTGTTTGATAGTAATGATTTTCATCCACCGTGCAGTTCACCTTTGTATTGAGACCTAGAATCTCTTGCTTTTGAGACTCTATCATGGAGGAAAGGCTTGCATTCCTTGCTTCAGCTTCTTTGGATTGAACCTGCAAGCAGATCAGTCCAGTATTTCACACGCATAAAAATGACTCAACAAACCCTGAGAATCGTACCTCAATTGCTTTCAAGGCTGCTACTTGCGCTGTAAGCATGTTTACTGCATTTTGTAGCTCCATGTTTTCGAGCTTCTTGCGCTCACGATACTTTTGTTGTGCAACTTTGTTGTGCTCCATCTGACTGGCATTGCGTGTGCGACGCTTTCGAAAGCCACTTTGCTCTTCCACTCTACTAGTTGGGTTACTAGAAAAAAGCAAGTCCATGGGTAGAGGTGAGCCTTCAGCGCTTACTTGGAACCCACTGCTGGTCTCTGAACTCACTCCAGTAGAATGTCTGTCAGAGTACATTGAAGCAGTGGTAGGTTAGGGTATCATGGGCCCTATCATATTATCCAGGCCCTGCGGTGCACTTTACCTTAACATCTGAAGGGCAACTACAGGTACTCACCGAGGGAGATGTTCATCGACAGGATTTAATCCCTCCGCCTCGCCAACGATACCTGAGATGCAGTTAGAGATTCAAATATCAGTCGTGTATCTACAGAATGTAAAGCTCTTTGGCTACTTAAAGGAAATACCTTGAGGGTCGGCAAAGTCTAAAAGGTCAGCAAGACCATCGATGTCCAGGACATCGTCAAAAGTGTTGTCAGTGCTTCTTAAGACATCCAGCACCGAGGACAAGTCAGCTGCAAAACAAAAGGGTTTGAGAGGTAAAACTATATGGGCAGTAAAAAGGTACGTACTTGGGAAAGAAAATTGAGGTTCCATAGAATCAGTTGTCGAATGATCAGAGTCTAGATGAAAAAGTTGAAGAATATTGCGCAACGTCATACACGTACGGCAGAGAAGGTTCCATTCTCCCGAGGTAGATACTACTTAAATTACTTATGTGCGTGCTAAAACAGAAATCCAGTCTAAAATCTCACGAATTAGGAGGTCAAAGCGTTGGAATTAACTTACTACTACAAAGGCGTGGATGATCGCATGCATACCACAAAACTGAGGCCTTGCTGATCCATGTAACTGATTATGATGTAGCTGAATGGATGCAGACTGCACGTTGTGTTAATTTATGCTGTTGCTTAAAGATGTTGGGCTTCTGTTGTGACACTTAGATAAAATAGCCTATCAATTCAGTAATACTCAGAAATGTGCTAACATGGCAACCTTGCTGACGTCCTCATGTTTTGAATGTTACGTATGAATTTAGCCATCAGCTAAGTAACCAACGTCTGAATGGGTTTAATATTGATTGAACTAGCCCAGCCACACAAGAAAGCAAGAAACAAGAGCCCTCTTTTTTAATTCATAGTAACAGGATCCATTACTGCGAACATTTACGGATGGATCACAATTCAGTCAGGGAATCAGGAGGTGATATATCAGTGAGTACGAGACATGCAGCTCAGAAGGAGCAAGGTGCTTTGTTTCCTAACTGTGTACCAAGCCTTCTACATGAAAACTTATCTGCATTGACAAGAGTAGGGTATATCCTTTTACATCTGTGCATCAAAACAAGTGCCCCGATGACAGAGGTAGGTACATGACATCAGATTTTTCTCTACTTGCTTTACGTATTAGTTATGTGCAAATTTTACAAAAACCAGATGATGCATACTACTCTCCAGATGATCCTGTGAGTGCTAATCTCGCGAAAATTTCATGTAGGGTGTGTTGTACGGCACGCGCTCTTTCTAAGCTGGCCTAACTAAGATTTCCTTATTTTTTCTTAATTATTTAAGATGGCTTCTCTTGACGATGACGGAGGGGCTTTCGACGGTTTGACAGAAGACGACCTGATGGATGATGCTGAAGTGGATACAATGGTCAGAGAGGCAATTGGGACGGCCATTGGGGACAATCAGTTTCTGCATCAAAAAATAGATGTATGGAGTAACAATGTTGTCGAGGGTTGCTTGAAACGACTGGCAGCTTTGAACAAGCCTTTCAAGTATGTCGTCACTTGCAACTTAACTCAAAAAGCAGGAGCTGGCCTCCATGCATCTAGCTGCGCAAGATGGAACGATAAAACTGACGGGAAACTGACTGTCCAATGGGAGAACAACACAATGATTATTCTTGTGACAGTGTACTGGCTGGCTATATGAGAAGAAGATCCATTGGGATGTGCATGATCTGAACTTCCTGTACACTAGACATGATGAAGAGGTACTACTGCTTGTAGGCTGAACGGTGACTTAACACCAAACCTTTCAATCCGGCTTTTGACTTGCATAACCACTGCCTTCAAGGAGATACATGTTGCAATGTAATACTGAGCCTCTTATGTGTTTTTATGGTTTCTTGCCCTAAAAGTTGTTACGGCTGCAGGCCTATCTTTACTATTTGTTTTTTAGATAATTTAATCAGAATGTTTCTTTTTACCTATCTGATTGTAAATCTACTTGTGAAGAAATGAGAAGTAACTGAGTCGAAGATGAAGAAACAAGAGGCCCATCAAAAATGATGAGAACAGGCATCAAAAAAGTTATTTTGGAATGAGTTCAAGTCCAATGAAATTATATCAGTAAGAGTATTCGAGCTTGTACTTAACGCATAATGCTAGAGTGTGCATGTACCATCTAACAAAAGTGTGAATGGCAATAAGAATTATGCTGTTCTGCATTATAATGTGGTTCATGCCTTGGAGGAGTAATGGTGATGAGGCAACCTCCACATTCCTAGGGTCGTGATTTAATGTCAGGAACCATGTCTTCTGTCCTTGTTTTGCCTGTTATTTCTCCCACATTTTGTTATGCGAGTGCACTTAATTGAACTCCTGATTAATCAAGAAACCGACGCTGGAGGTCATGCTGCATCCTAGGAACAATAAGTCAAATCAGGTCAGATCCAGCAGAATGTTGAGCACGAAATAGCTTTGTATCTCATATCATCTGTATCAAGGGGATGTGAGTTTTTGAGATGGTATGGTCAAGTAAAGGCAAGCCCTAGTACATTGTAACTCCTAATGCTAGCATGAGTTGTTGTCAGTTTATTTTCTCCTCGACACTTGGCAGCTACAGGGAGGCGAGGTCCCACTGCTTTGTGTTGGATGTGATGAACGCAAGGCTGCGCATTCTCAGGAGTGAGGCAGCTACGACCTTGCTTACTTCCCTCAATAGATTTGATTGTCGATTTTTCTCTCGCACAAAATCCCCGTGCGTGAGATGGAGGGCTAATAAGGCGTCTGAAGTTGAAACATTTAATGATACTGATGTGGAGCTGCAAAGTGCGGCACAAATAGAATCGAAACAAAAGAAGAAGAAAATTAGATTAGACGTGCTGTGTCATGAACAATATCCTCAATACTCAAGGAAAATTTTACAATCTTGGATACTTCAAGGTGTGAGTGAAAATCCAAACTTGTTATTCAAGACTTGCCATCTATGGCTAACGACTTATATCTTATCTCTGCGATTACCCTGTGTGTAATAGGGAAAGTGGTGGTAGACAAAAAGGTGATCAACAAAGGTCAGTCTCTATCACGAGTGGTATTGCAGCTAAAGAGTCCATTCTGCATGATTCCTAGTCCTTTGTAACATTATCTTCAGTAATTTATAATTTGCCGTGCAGCCGGTCATCAGGTCTGCTCTACAGCAAAGGTAGTGCTGAATGCTGAAGAGAACAAGTACGTTTGCAGAGCTGGGCACAAGCTTGAAAAAGCTCTGCAGCAGTTCAATATAAATCTTACGGGCAAAGTGAGGATGGTTCCATAAAGGAGGAGTGTGCGGTTTCACAACCAGTAAATGTTTTGATGAAGTGATGATCCATACTTGAACATTCCTGTAGAATATGAATGGATTGATGGAAGGTAGTAGAATAGGCTCAGCACTACTGATGCAGCATAAGTTGTTATTGCTTTAACTTCCATTCTTGAAGTATGGTTTCATGATTAAGACGCATTTGCGATATTCTGTGCCTTGAATAAAGCTCATTCTGTTTGACCCTTCATTGGTGTACTCAACATTGCCTGGAATTTCTATTGTGAGCTGTTGTATTTGTAGGTTGCTCTAGACTCAGGTCAATCGACTGGAGGATTCTCTGATTGCCTTCTTCAACATGGCATAGAAAAGGTAATAATCATTCTCGCTTTGTGTGAAAGTGACTCAGAAAAGGATCAATGCAATGAAAGTAAATAAAGAGTACATTTGCTGACTTTGACTAAGGTATATTTTCATGAAGAGATTGTTTAAATGATGACAGCTCCATAAATTTCTTGCTGGATACAAATAAGGTTTATGGAGTGGATGTTGGCTATGGGCAATTAGCAGAGAAGATTCGACAAGACCCCAGGGTTGTTGTCATTGAACGTTGTAACTTACGATATCTGAGGCCGGAGGACCTTCCAAGCCAGGTGCGGCACTGCTGTATTTCACATGTCAAACGGTTGCTTAGCGCCGAACATCTTGAAAACTTTGCTCATCTATGATGTAAGTGGACACATGAGGTGCACATACTGTGCTGAAATTTCTGCTCAACTGTGATAGCATCAGGATGCTCTACTTAATATGTTCATGTCATTGTCGTAGCTGAACTCTCTAGTCCTCCACTGCTATCAATGCTAATTCGTAACAGCTCCAACTGGCAATGTAATGGCAAAACGCCTGCGTCATGATGGCCAGGAATATTCCTTAGCCTGCCAACAGGACTTCCTCTTTGAAATGTTGAATGCAGGTTGAAATTGCTTGCTTTGAAATGTTGAATGCAGGTTGACATAGCTTGCCTTGACCTGTCCTTCATTTCTGTCCTCAAAGTGATGCCTGCGGTTGTGAGTGTTTTGAAGCCTATCGACGGGGTTGAGCTGGTAGTGCTGATTAAGCCCCAGTTTGAGGCTGGGCATTCCCAAGTTGGCATTGGAGGTGTTGTCAGGGATCCCAAGGTTTGAGGCATTTCATTGGAGGTGTTGTCAGGGATCCCAAGGTTTGAGGCATTTCATTGGAGGTGTTGTCAGGGATCCCAAGGTTTGAGGCATTTCATTGGAGGTGTTGTCAGGGATCCCAAGGTTTGAGGCATTTCATTGGAGGTGTTGTCAGGGATCCCAAGGTTTGAGGCATTTCATTGGAGGTGTTGTCAGGGATCCCAAGGTTTGAGGCATTTCATTGGAGGTGTTGTCAGGGATCCCAAGGTTTGAGGCATTTCATTGGAGGTGTTGTCAGGGATCCCAAGGTTTGAGGCAAGTGCTCTGTGGGCATGTTCTGCAGTTGACATGTTGAATGGGAGTGACAAAAAATATTGAACTACAGCTCTTGAGTGTGCCCCAGTATGTTCAAGTTTGAGATCATATGAAACGGGGATCAAGTATAATCTCCCTTCCCGCTTACTGCAATTCTTGTTGTGGCATGATGTATCAGGTGCATGAGGCTGTCATTGAAAAGGTTGTGTCAGGCATTGAAGGCATGGGCTTTGGTTGCAAAGGATGGTGTGAATCCCCTATACGGGGAGAGAAGTCAGGCAAGTCTAGTCATTCTTGCAGACAAAGCCTCATTTCTCTCAAATTCTATTGAAGATGATTCTTTGCTGCAGGAAATATTGAGTTCTTGGCATACTTCACCCGTGATGCACCCACTCCTGTGGTTGCCCTCTCTTGACTTCTTGCTGCTTAAATGAACAACAATATCTCAGCAAGGAGCGTTTTATCAGCAAACGACTACAGTTCAGAATCCTTGGAAGAGTGTTCAAGTCATACAAATTAATGCAGTATAAATAGCATTTTACATTTAACACAACATTTTTTCTTCAACATATAATTCACTTGGTGCTCAATTGTTCATAAGATGCTTTTAATTGCTGTTATGAAGACCCCCCAGGGTCTTCCCATGACTCAGAAAGTTGGTCTTTAGGGCTGATCCAGCTTGCGCTCAACTGAGGGTTTCCCCAAACCCTGCGCACTCTTGGTACCTCCCTTACTTCATGCGTACTCATCTGTGTTGCCTTGTCACTTGCAAAACATTCGTGTCCATCTGAAACGCCTGTTACTTTAATATTCAAACACTCTTCTCCTCCTGGATAACCATGAAATCTTGCAACATGGCTCACAGAGGATGAGGGCACAAGTTTAGGTTGCTGCCTTTCAGTTGATATGAGCTCAGTAGCTGGATTGATAGGTACATGCAACTTGGCCACTGTGTGGGCCCTAGCTGCTTCCAAGCTGGCTTCCAGCATCTTGCTGCGATCATCCAGCAGGGATGCTCGCTGTTCTTGCGCATGATAAGCGTTGATAACCCTACCCAAGGCCTGGCATTATGATTAAAAGGAAAGCATAATTTGATGTTTTTAAATACAAGATAAGAAAGTATGAGGCATAAGAAAGTATGAGGCATAAGAAATTCAACATGTCATACCATTTTATTATCCTGCATAGATGAGTGGCTCTTACTTGCTTCTGCTGCTCTATCAATGACCTTGACTGCTGTAGCAATGGTATCATGTCATGCAAAGCACCAGGGTAGGCAGGGCTTTGAGCTAAGCATTTATGGTCAAGCAAGTGTTCGCTAGCAGAGCGAAGCCACATGTCGCAAGCATGCTGCACAGCAGGCACATTCATTTCCATATATTCTCGATCAGAGACTGCTTCAAAGAGCACGTTTGACACTGTTGTAGCCGGATGAATAAGGTGTGACTCTGCTCTGTCAAATGCACCATTCCTCCTGGGCTGATGCTGTTGAATTTTAGCTTGAGCCTCAGCTTTCAAATTAAGCACCTCAGCCTCCAGCTCCATAATCCTCTGTTATTTCACGCATTAGAGAGTCAATCAGCCTCTCAAAGATGACAGTTTGCTTTGTGTTTGAATCATGTCATCAGAGCCAGGTGCCACCCATCTTATCTGAACCTGGACCCTACCAAACAGGCAACTGCCATCACTACATATATTCATGTATCTCACCTCTGTGTAAGCCATAATGTCACTCTTTATGTAGTGTTTTTGGCATTGCTCTTTTGAACGCACATCACTGCCTTGGTGTTGTGTGTTGCAAGTGCGATTGGCTACAAATCCCTCTCTTACATGCTTATGTAGCTGATCCACCTCGTTCTCTTTCCTCCTCAGCGCATGATCATAATTTTTGTCCCTCCTTTTTGATTCCAAAAGCTGTCGCTGCAGGTCTTGTTTCTCATTGCGTGCCAGCTTTTCACACCTCAAATGTCGCTCCTCTGAGATTTGCAGCTGTGAATGCAAGAAGTGGGGAAATGCGGCATGACCATGGTATTGTATATCCTTTGAGTATGAGATACATTGAATGATAATATGCAAATGACTTATGGTTACCTGTGTTTGAGTTGCCCTCAGTTCTTTCTCCAATTTCTTTGCACGATCCTCAGATTTGCTCCTCGCAGACTCAACAACCTTTATATCAGATCTCAACTTATCTGCAGCATCCATATCCTCCTCATGTGTTGCTTGTTGAGATCTGACGAGGTCCACTAGGAGTGCAAGAGTCTTCTCAAGAACTCCCTTCATGTCAGACATCCCAACAGCTGAGACTGAGTGACCACATCCTAATGTCAAGGACAATTGAATTCAGAAAAATGCAGATTTGAAATGTGCACATTTTGTGAATGAAATTCAATGGCATGGACATCGACCCATCCTCATTCCTGCTTGCCTTTGAGAACGCTTATGGCACATTGCAACCTGTCCTCTAATTCAGCATGAAATTTGAAGTCCGAGACCTGTTCGTTAGTTTTCAAACGCATCGCATCAGTGTTTAACGCAAAATAGACTAAATCATATTTTTAATTTACAATAATGCTGCACCTCAGATTGTGCGTCCTCCTTCATGCTCATAGGAGAGTCAAGTTGTAAGAGGTCAAAGGGCTCAGCTGGAGCAATTAACATGACTACCCCTGATCTACAATACAATGCCAAGTACTTGAACAAGCAAAATATGCATATCCTGGTTCACACAAGGTCGTAATTCAGAAAGGGACAGCTCTTATAACTTTCAGTTGAACATGGTTGTAAGTGGTTCTTGTGCAAGCCAGGTGGTCGATATAATTTAATACACAAAGCGGCTTGTTCTAGGCATCATGGAACCAGTGTCTTTTCAGTCTCAACTGCAAGAAGCTCGTGTACAAGCTGCAGACGGGGAGTATCGCTCGAGCCTAGTTTATTATGATGGCGTTTTAGAGCAACTCAGCCGCTACACGCGTTCATTGAATGACCCTTACAGCGCGGGTAAATGGCAAGAGGCAAAAAAAAAGCTTTTGGCAGAAGCTGAACTAGTCAGAGACTTGCAGCGAGAAATACAGATAATTGCTGGAGGCGTGAGCTCTAATGCAAGGGCCATGGGCCAAAATGCTCACTCATTCTCAGATGTAGGTTGCTGATCTTTTTGGGAAAAAACATCTCTGTTTCTTTGCAATTGCAACACCGAACAATATTCTACCTGATGCAGCTCTCATCTCAGGCTGATCATCGTGTTAGTCAACATGATGATGGATACAGGCAGCCAATAATCATAGTAAGGATCCTCGGCTGCATACAAGTGGCTGATAGAATAAATAGGACTTATTGATGGTGAAGAATATATGTAACATCTTTTTAGAAATTTAGCATCCAATTTAATTGCTGACGTCACTCTTCAATCCCTCTCATAGTCACTCTTCAATCCCTCTCATAGTCACTCTTCAATCCCTCTCATAGTCACATCGTTCCGAATCCTCTGATCCTGATGTGTGGAGGCCTCCAACACGTGATGGTCCAATACGCATCCAGGCACGTGCTGTTGGAGCTGGGCCAGTTAGGACACGCAGCAGTGTGGAAGAGCGTCAGCTTCCCTCTTGGGCACAGAGACCAGCCCCAGCATCTGCTGCTGCCCACAATAACCATGCACATGGAGGTGCAGCACGTGCGCCGTCAGCGCCGCGTGCAGTCCGCCCAGCAGCTAATGGCGCTGCAGGTACATGGCTTTATTGCTAGCTGCAGGTACATTACTTTATTGCTAGCTGCAGGTACATGGCTTTATTGCTAGCTGCAGGTACATTACTTTATTGCTAGCTGCAGGTACATGGCTTTATTGCTAGCTGCAAGTACATGGCTTTATTGCTAGCTGCAGGTACATGACTTTATTGCTAGCTGCAGGTACATTACTTTATTGCTAGCTGCAGGTACATGGCTTTATTGCTAGCTGCAGGTACATGGCTTTATTGCTAGCTGCAGGTACATTACTTTATTGCTAGCTGCAGGTACATGGCTTTATTGCTAGCTGCAAGTACATGGCTTTATTGCTAGCTGCAGGTACATTACTTTATTGCTAGCTGCAGGTGCATTACTTTATTGCTAGCTGCAGGTACATTACTTTATTGCTAGCTGCAGCATTTCATCTTTTAGATGTTCAAAACTGTCTAGATCTATGTGATTGGACCCGCCTAAGCTGAAGGTAAAACTGGATTGTGTCTGGTGTGTGAATGAAGAAGCTTCTGTAAACCTCACTTTTGCGTTTGGCTCTAAGGACAAGGGAATGCCCGAGTGGGAGGAGGTGCTGCAGCTGGTTATGAAAAGCCCTGGCGCAAGGGGATGGTCAATGAAGGGCAACCAGGTGGCGGAAAGCCAGGTGGAGGTGGAAGTGGTCCTGGCGGTCAAGCTAAGAAGAAGGACTACGCCGGGCCTGATGCTGACTTGGCTGCACAGTTGGAGCGTGACATGATGGATGGTAACCCCAACATCAGGTGATATCACAAGTATGCATATAACCCAGGTTGCTACACATGACATGACATGATGGATGGTAACCCCAACATCAGGTGATATCACAAGTATGCATATAACCCAGGTTGCTACACATGACATGATGGATGGTAACCCCAACATCAGGTGATATCACAAGTATGCATATAACCCAGGTTGCTACACATGACATGACAGGATGGATATCTGTTGACATAAGTAGAAATGAGGAATGAATCAGAACCATGTGAAGTGCAGCAACTCTCATTTTCAACTTGACTATGAGCGTGTCTCAGACGAGGTACAGAGAAGCAGATTTGTGAGTAAGTTGCGTGCTGAATACTCTTCTGTCAACATTCACTGGTGTTCAGCAAATAGACCTCAAACCTGACAATAAAGAGGAGATATATACACTTCTAATAAAATCTTGCTTTACTTGCAGGTAATGTCTGAAAATGCTCTTCTCTCAACGTCCCAAATGCTTTTGTAAGAGACAGTACTGAAGTATTGTTTGACATGCTCTTGGTTCTGCAGATGGACTGACATTGCAGGTCTTGTAGAGGCGAAGCGTGTTCTGGAAGAGGCTGCTGTATTGCCACTGATCATGCCAGAATACTTCACAGGCATCAGAAAGCCATTTAAGGTGTCTCCTCTGACCTTCGCCAAGACAATTCTCTACTCCATGTACCTTCGTCTAGACAATGCTCAACTCCATGTACCTTTGACAAGACAATGCTCTACTCCATGCACCTTCGCCTAGACAATGCTCTACTCCATGTACCTTTGACAAGACAATGCTTAACTCCATGTACCTTCGCCTAGACAATGCTCTACTCCATGTATCTTTGACAAGACAATGCTCAACTCCATGTACCTTCGCCTAGACAATGCTCTACTCCATGTACCTTTTCCTAAACAATGCTCTACTCCATGTACCTTTTACTAGACAATGCTCTACTCCATGAAATTCCAATGAACTGGATAGTTTCTTGTGTATACTTCTGGATGAATGTTCACTTATCCACATAAGGGAGTAGCCTCATCCACAGTTGACCATTGTGACCGCATTAGCCTCATCTATACTTTTCATGCCATTGTGACCGCATTAGCCTCATCTATACTTGCCATGTCGTCTAAAATTGTATTATCCTTATCAATAGGTGCTCGCCACGTCCTCTTAGATTGCGCCATCGTTGTCAACACTCGCCATATTCTCTTAGATTGCACCATCGTTGTCAACACTCACCATGTCCTCTTAGACTGCACCATCCTTGTTAACACTCGTCATATCCTCTTAGAATGCACCATCCTTGTCAACACTCACCATACTCTCTCTCTGTACATATTCCTGGTAGGGGGTGCTCTTGTATGGTCCACCTGGGACTGGAAAGACTATGCTAGCTAAGGCAGTGGCAACAGAAACTGCTTGCACATTCTTTAGCGTCACCTCTGCAACGTTAGGTTCCAAATATCGGGGAGAGTCAGAGCGATTAGTAAGTTGTTTTCGCAGATTCACCTGTTTGATGCAGAAGACGCTGTACTCTGCATTGAATTTTATTGTATTGCTGTGAAGGATGTTACACTTCTGTAGGTTACCTTACTGTGATCGTCTAAAGCTATTTCTGTATAGTACTCCTGAGATTCTCTCCTTTGCTGCAGGTCCGTTGTCTTTTTGACCTTGCCCGTCTTCATGCGCCATCCATTATCTTCATAGATGAAGTAAGAGAGAGTTATTGCTGTACTGCTGTACTTAGTTATCTTAGTGTGTGGTTATGTGTAGTAGGCATAGTGAAACCTCCTCAAATTCCAAAGGTCCCCTGTAGTCCCAAGCAGTAGTAAGGCCATGCTTTTGTTGGTAAGGACTGTTCAGTATGGTACTCCTCCTTATCTTTTGTGGTTGTGTAGGTGGATTCCCTGTGTGGTCAAAGAGGTCAATCTGGGGAACATGAGGCTAGTCGCAGAGTCAAGACTGAGCTACTAGTGCAGGTATTGGATTTGGTGTGAAAAGATTTCCATGTGGCATTAATATTGAGATGTAAGGAGTTCAGGATGTATTTGAATTAATTTCCCCTTGCTTATCTCTGCCTTTTACTTCTTGCATGAGGATGGAGGATGTGTATAGATTGCACTAGCTATCTCATGTTGAATTGGGGTATTGTGAATGTTACTTAATCTCAACTTGTTTTCTTCTTGACTGATCAAAAGGTTGATGGCTGTCACAACTCAGCCACACCAGTGGAGGGCTCTGATGAGCCACCAAAACGAGTCATGGTGTTGGCTGCAACCAACTTTCCATGGTAACTTCTTTGAATGTGATGACTTGTCATGACCATATGTGGTTGATGGCATAAGGCCATCTGACTGGACTTACATAACGTACCCTGAGACTTCAAAATATATATTTAGCAAACATATGATGAAAGTGTCTCAAGAACTTCTGAGGTTAAGTATCCGAGTTGTGTGGACTATCCGAGTTGTGTGGACTTTCTCATTCCAAGGGATATTGATGAAGCCATGAGAAGGAGGCTAGAGAAGCGAATCTACATTCCCTTGCCTGGAGCAGGGGAATGCTTGGAGCTGCTTAAGCTGAATTTGAAGGTGAGACATAGAGTTGCGTGATTCTAATCAGTGTTACAATCAGGCTATCACATCTCTTTGCATCCTCATTTCCAAGGCCAACTGTTTTTCTGTTTGGTTCTGTTTGGTAGACGGTTGTGCTCTCGGAAGCTGTGGACTTGGACCTCATCTCCAAGCAGCTGGAGGGCTACAGTGGTGATGACATCACAAACATTTGTCGTGATGCTGCCATGAATGGCATGAGGCGCATCACTCAAGGGAAGACCCCAGCTGAACTGAAGCGCCTGAGAGAGCTTGGGCAGGTAAAACAAACACAGAGTGTGCTGCTTGATTGTGTGAAGTTCATCCTTACGCCATGAAATGTTTGACTTATTATAGCTGTTTTCATGCAACGAAAGGATATGAGCAAGGAACCAGTCACTCTAGAGGACTTGCAGCTGGCCATGAAGCGCATCAATCCCAGTGTGAGCCCTCTCGACATCAAGAAGCATGAGGAGTGGAGGAAGGAATTTGGGTCTGAATAAATTAAGATGAGGATTTGTTGGGTCACTGAGCTGTCTTGATTTTTACAGAAATGGAATGAGAATGTCCGCAGCAAGTCACAATATTCATATTATTTAACTTGAGCATTCTTGCTGTACTCGATACTACAGCCCTGTCATAAGATATAAATGCAAGGGCCCTTGAATATATCAAAAAGCAAGTACCACCAAACCTGTCACCAGTACTGTTTGTCCTGGCGTCTGGATTTATGATGCAAACCTAACCCGCACAAAATCGGCTGTTTCATAAAAATGATATCAAGGGGGTAAGGATTAGGGTTTCATATCCCTAAACAAGACCCAAGCACCCTTCACACGAAGAAATAACAAGTTTAGATCCACTTCAAGATATTGCCACAACATTAGGCAGCTAAACTCCTTCCAGATGATTGTCTTTGAATGGAGCTTGCACTTGAAGACTGCTGCTGCTGCTGCTGTGACTCAGGTTCCAGGTGCTGCACTGCTGCTGCTGCTGCTGCCAGGCTCCATGCCACGAGGCTGTCCTGCCGGTCCAGGGAAGCCAAGAAGCGGTTAGCCTCCCTGAATCCTGACAGATAAGCACCGTGAGCAGTACCAGGGTACTGGCGATGAGTTGCCTCCCCCGCAAACATCACCACTGGGAACCCTGGATCAGGCAAAAGCGCAGGCATGTAACAAAGAGATCTCCGGCAAGGGTGCTAGTAAACAGTCCAGTGTTTGAGGGGCTCAATTATAACTCAAAAGAGCTGCCAGCTCATTTAAAACACAGTTCTTGAATGAGCGTTTGAGCTGGGCACTCACCATTTTCGGCACATAACGGCTCTGCCAGGATATCTATGGCTTCGCCATCCTCCACGCCTGCCCGCAAGTACGAGTATGAGCCGCGGTACAGCTCATCTCGGCCCCAAGACGTACGTACAATCTTCGGGGGCAGTTTGGCATTTTTTGGGACTGGGATAGCCGGGAAAGTGCTCAGCAGCTGCATGATCCCCTGCTGTACCTCTTCATCTGACAGAGCCTCCATCTCAAGAGCTGAGTCACCTTCTCAGCAGCAGGGGGGGACAAGTCTTTGGTCCAGGATCATGAGTGCTGAAAATACCTTTGTTGCCTATTCTTCTAGGTCTTTCCCATGAATGGATGAAACATACCTTATCAATTGAGGCTCACAAACAATACCATATCAATTGAGGTTCACAAACAATACCTTATCAATTGAGGCTCACAAACAATACCATATCAATTGAGGCTCACAAACAATACCTTATCAGTGGAGACTCACAAAAAATACCTTATCAATTAAGGCTCACAAACAATACCTTATCAGTTGAGGCTCGCAAACAATACCTTATCAGTTGAGGCTCACAAACAATGCCTTATCAGGTGAGGCTCACAGACAATACCTTATCAGTTGAGGCTCACAAACAATACCTTATCAGTCGAGGCTCACAAACAATACCTTAAAACAGTTGAGGCTCACAAACAATACCTTATCAGGTGAGGCTCACAAACAACGGCCATATATACCACAGTTAAATCACCTCTGTGATCCTTAACACTATTGATTGCTCCCACTGTTAAATCACCTGTGATCCATAACACTGCCCCAACTGTTGAACTCTCATTGTTTGTGACCTCTTTGACCTGCTGCCCACTGTCCCTCCTCATGTCATACATCTCAGACTCAGATGGCTCAATCCAGCAAGGTCCAGGGTTAAACCGAATGGAGTGCAATCCATACAGCCATGTTGGTAAGTCAGAAAATGGCATGCCCTCTCCTGGGTGGAGTAGTAGGCCCCCAGGGAGTTGCTGCTGTGCTGTAGCAGTACAATAGTCAGTAGCAGTACAAATGCTGCTGGTCAGTCCAGACATCCCAAGCTGGCGTGGATCTGGAACTGGCCACATGAAAGCGTAAGTGTGTATTGACTTGCGCTGCTTGGGACGCCTACTGGGGGCTACCTTCCCTTTGGACTGACCAGCAGCATTTGTACTGCTACTGACTATTGTACTGCTACTGACACAGGCAGAAGCACACCTTTCAGTCACAGCCATCACCGCTGTGGTTGCCTGAGCAACAGCGCTTGCAGATACTTCAGGTCCAGTTCTTCTCCCCATGTTCCATACCTCTCCAGTCACAAGGGTTTGGCCTGCAGTTTGTACCTCAGGATGTTCAGGGCAGGGGGGTGAACGTGGTGAGTGGTGAGTAAGGGCATCCACCTGACCACCTGGTACTTCAAATTCTAAGAAGATCTTGTCCACAACTCCAAGCCGGATCGCGCTCAATGCCAACTGCAAAAGAACATATTGATCATCAGGACATGAGATAGTCCCACATGATATGTGGACGTAAATCATGTAAGCCCTAGCTTGATAACACAGATAAGGAGATTAACATGATGTGGAACCTTTTGAAGCATCACTAATAATAAAACCCTAAACCCTTAACCCTAAATCCTAAACCCTCTAGACAGGGGATGTCGTCTTACAATTACCTGTTTCCATGAAGGTAGTGGCGGATGGAACATATCAAGGTGCTTTGCCTGATGATAGACAGTGCCAGGGAGGGAAAGGAATCAACACTTATGTTTCAGATCAGGTGTCTAACACTCTTGAAGAGAGTAATATGCACATGAAGAGTGTAATAATGTGCAATTGATTTGTGATATTAGGGCATTCTGGGTTAGTTCCTGGCAAAAATAATGAAGATATGGATAAAATACTTGACAATGGTTTTTGAACTTGATAGACTTTGTACTTAGAAGCACTACCAGGGACATGGAATGATGCTGTTAGCGCACCTGTAAAACACCAATTGAGGTGGTGACAAGCACTGCATCAGCCTCAAACTCGCTGCTATTACTACAACTGATGCTGACCCCTCCAGATCCCCATTCAATTGCAGTCACTTGATGTCCAAAACGGACATCCAGAGGTGCAGCTAGGGAACGAGCTATGCCCTGAAACACAAAACAACACACATGCCTCAAGGAAATCTATATCATGTGTTGACTGCACAACCTCAGATCCTTACAACAAATATATTCCAGCCCATACAGACACAATTAAAGCTTGGTGGTAAATCTTTCCGAAATCTATGATGTCTGCAAAGACATGCAAATGGAGTTTTTGAGCAAGCCAACGTGCTAGGGATCATCACGCTCCCCTCACTTATGTATCATAATGTCTACGTAATCTATCTGATTTTGGGCCCCGTAACACAGCGAGATGTTGATACCTGCAAACCTCCCTGAACAGGCAAGTTGGGTCCCTCTAGGGTTTCAAATTCCCGAGGGAAGGCAGTGCTGACGTCATCAGCACAAAAGAAACCATCAAAACTGCGCTGCTGTTTTTCTCGGAACTGCCAACTCTCTGCAAACGCTGCTAAATCCTCAGAACAAAGGCCGTCATGTGATATGATCTATACAGAACAATTATGACATCAGCTTTGTCTTAAGATCAGCAGAAATGCTGTAAGGCATAACTTTCATTGATGATGCTTTTGGAATTTAAAAAGTGAGGCTTCATTGAAGAGAGTCACCTCATCATACTTTCGTCTGAGGAATGCTCCCACTGATATGTCTGGCGCCTGTGTGTCTTCCGACATCTCCAAAGCACTCTCCTGAAATCTGAGGGAGGCAGCAAAAGCACAGGTCGCTTCAAATGGTGATGTACACATACTGCTTGCCTGGGATGACCCGCACCTTTCTAACGCTTCTTCAGCCACTACTCGAGACCGTCCATTCAGCAGCTGATCTTGAAAAGGTCGTAGGAAATCAACATGCCAATCTACTTCAAATTGTGAAAGATCTGCAGAAGAGTGTATGAAGTAATCTGTGAACATTTCAAATGGCAGAGCAGGAAATTTTGGCATTTACCTGGGTTACCTCTTGTATCCTGGACTAAGCCCTCCCAAACTCCAATTTCATAGAGAGGATTGCCACATATGCCATGAAACCATGTGGCCCCAAGCTCAACTGCAGTACCACTTGGCAACTGAAGCACATGAGGTACATGTTATATCACGTAATATATCAAGACTTTTCGAACAATTATCATCAGACGAACCTTCCCTGATTTCGCTCTCCCACCAACTTCGCAGCTGGCTTCAAGGACAATGACCTCGACCCGATCTCCTGCAGCTCCAAGGATTGTCCGTGCAGCACTTAAACCAGAAAAACCGGCACCTATTATGATCAATCTGCTCTTCGAAATTACTGGACTCAAGTCCCTTCCTTTCTCGAGACCAGATATCCTGTGTTTTTTCATTGCGCCTTCCATTATATCTGCATGATATATGCATTGCACGGCAGCAGGACTCATTCAGAAACTCTTCAAATGGTTTCAAGTGTCGTCTTTTTCTCCGACACCATTTTTGAGGATCTTCGTTGTTACTAACAGATGAGCAGACAAGAATAATGTCACGATTACACTATATTATGTTTGTCTGTGCTCGCTGCATTTGGACATCCAATTCGGTTCATCGGTTACGGAGCGATGGGGTGTGAGGAGACACAACACGCAAGTTTAAACGAAAAGTGGATCTCGAGGATTGTCAGTTGGCCAATGCTTTGAGCTGCAGATCTCAATAAGTGAAATGATTACAAATGGGAGAAGTGCTCAAAAACGAAAATGCACGAGGCACTGCATCAGGCAGAGGAAATACCATTCACTCCGGTGAGAAAGTTCATGTTGAAACAATTGTGCATATATGTAGTAACACAGAAACGCTCACTGCCCTCCAGCCAAATCTTCTGTGGATGGCAGGACAAACTTACACGTGAGGGCGATAAACACGAGGCTGCAAATCAGTACAGACCAAATAAACCCCAACATTGTAAGCAGCAGGGCCCATACCCTAGCTGTATCAAGAGCACCCATCAGCACACATACACACCCTCATCTATTAAAACGAGGTAAATAGTGCAACATACCTGATGGGAAAATGGGTAGGTCAATACACCGTACACAGCAGCAACTGCGCTTGCTTCCCATGCAGCCACATGAATGTACTTGAAACATAATAAACGCACTGGAGACAACACAAACCATCACTCAGAGAAATGACATATATAAACTGCACATTTGCAGACTTTGTACAAGGTTTGGCATTGTTGTGCCCATCGCTCACATTTCTTCACAGTCTACTCATTTCAAACAAAACAGAAAAGGAACGAGCTTGGGAGATATAGAAATAAACTAAACCCTAAACCCTAAACTACTTGTTAGAGTCATTGTGAACCACCATGTGTTACTTGGAATCGAGTCTCCTCAGTTGCTCTCTTCAAGGAAGATGCACCTCCTGCATCAATCCCAGGCGCTGGGAGGGCCGTCTGAGAAGAAAGAAATGATACACACCTTCAGCTATTGAACATGAGATGAAGTGATGTGCAGAACCATAACAGTCATTCTGAAAGATAGATCCAGTTATATGGACCTGAAAAGTAATTTACAACCAAAGGATTACTCATTCCGCTAACCATTACTCACAGTTGTTGCCACCACCATAACCACCTCTGCCGCCACCAGCACCATAGCTACCACCACCTCCATAACCACCACCACCATTGCCACCGCTGTGTCCACCGTAGCCGCCTCCACCAGCTCCATAACCAGCGCCTCCATACTCTTTGCGGACATCCCTACCACCAAAGCGACCACCTCCGCGTCGGTTCTTACCACCATAACCAGGAGCACGGGAGGCAAAGTTCTGCAGCCAGCCTGAGACAACAGAGGGGTAACACACAAATGCAATAAGATTGAAGAGAGTCAATTCATTATGGGTTTGGCCATAAACTTGGCTCTGGGTAGCCAATGGCTCACTTAACATAATCTTTAATCATGGAGTGAAGCGGTTCCTTGCCTGGTACTGTCTGGTTGGTTTCAGTTAGTTCCTTACCTGGTACTGTCTGGTTGGTTTCAGTTAGTTCCTTACCTGGTACTGTCTGGTTGGTTTCAGTTAGTTCCTTACCTGGTACTGTCTGGTTGGTTTCAGTTAGAGTCTCCACCAAAGGCCTAGCCATTGCAGCATCAGCATCACAGAAGAATCCAGTAGCAAGGCCCTGCAGATAAGAGGTAGTCACAAATGAAGTGTGAAAGGCACTCAGGCTGTGTGTGCCTGAAAGGTCAAGCTGTTGAATAGGGCTTGTGTTCAGTACTGATCCTTCTGACACAGGAATTTGAAGGCATGTGGTGATCAGTCCTGACCTTCTTTCCCGCCCTTCCAGTCCTTCCAATACGATGAACATAGTCATCAATGTCCTTAGGAAGATCATAATTGATCACATGAGTGACATGAGGGATATCCAAGCCACGGGCAGCCACGTCTGTCGCCACCAGCACAGGGGTGCGGCCAGATTTGAAGCTCCTCAGGGCCTGTGGATGCAATGAGAGCTCAGTCATGAAGAGGCAATATGCATCCATTGAGGTGATATCCTAAGCCAGTGGTGAGTTCAGGCACCTATTTAGGCACAGATTTAACTCAGTCATAAGATCCAAAATTCAGGGTGACAATCATTGCTTACATTGCAACATGATCCTACATTTTGTCTGGTTTCCCATACTTCACACTCACATGTAGCCCAATCATATCACTACTCCCCTACTGACTGTTAAGTTTTACATGTTGTTCTGGGCCCTAGCATCACACCTAGCATGTATATCCCATGTACTCACTGCTTCACGCTGCTCCTGTGACCTGTCACCATGGATAGAGGTTGCAGGCAGGTTGTTACGAGTCAGGAAGCGTTCCAGCTCATCAGCGCCACGCTTCGTCTCCACAAATACCACAGTCAAACCCTGGCGCGACAATAAATGTTATAAAAGTTTATCTGAAGCTTGGACTGAGGTGCATCATCATCGCGGTCATCATGATTTCATGTTATGAACAGCAACATCAGTAACATCTTCACACGTTTCGCTCATGTGGCAATAGAGGCATCATTATATACATTCAAGGCCATATGGAAACATGGCTTTCCATCTCATGTCTCTCAATCATAAATGGCCATACCATGAGTCTAAAATCAGAATCATGGTGTTCACTCACAGGCAAGCTGTCGTTCCCAGACACGGATGTGATGAGATCCAGCAAAGTGTTCTGCTTGTCAGCTGGCTGAACATACTCAATGTGCTGCACGATGAGATCTGTGGAGCTGCCCACACGCCCCACAGTTAAGAACACATAGTTCGACAGGAAGTCAGAGGCCAGGCGCTGAATGTCCTTAGGGAAAGTGGCACTGAACATCAGGGTTTGGCGTTGACCTGAAGAAGGCATGTCCTCTTGCTCAACAATCCTGTGATCAAAATAAGAGGGGAGTCTCAGACAGAGGCACTAACTAATCCTAGAATCCTGAAACCCTTTGTCTTGAAGCATATGGCCGTGATCAAACAATGTACAAACCTGCAACAATTAATTTGTGCAAGAACATGTCTCTCTTTGACTGGCATGACAAAAACGTTTATGCAAAAAACGTGTAAAAGAAACCAACCTCCTGATTTGAGGCTCAAATCCCATATCCAACATTCTGTCCGCCTCATCCAAGCACAAGAAGCGGATGCAGTTGAGCGCCACCCTGCCACGCTCAATCAGGTCTGACAAGCGACCAGGTGTAGCCACCAGGATGTCACATCCCTTCTCTAGTTCTCTTAACTGCCCGGAGGAGGAGGATCAACAGGATGACTCATTAGTAAACACAGAGGCTTAGTGTATCAGTATTGGCAGCCTGGATGTACTGAAAGGTAGAACACTTCTGTCAAGGGACTGAGTACAAAGTGTCACCTGATTTACAACAGGTGCTCCACCATAAATGACCACAGCCCTTATACCCGTGTTGAAGGTGAACTTCCTGGCCTCATCATAGATCTGGGAGGTGAGCTCTCGGGTAGGAGCCAGGATCAGAGCATGAGGGGTGGCCTTACGAGCATTGCGTCCCACTGGCTCATAGTTTGCTTTGAGCATGGAGGCAATGATGGGGAAGCAGAAGGCTGCAGTCTTGCCGGAACCAGTCTGTTCAAATATTGAAGGGCAACATAGATTACACATTTAGCCATTGAGGAGGTTTGCACAGTAAGGGAGGGTGAGCGTTGAAGTTGAAATAAGATTTTTGCATGAAAACAACTTGAAGCATGTCTTACAAAGCATAGCAGAGCATTACTAAACAACAGGTGAAGTGCCCAATTCTATAAGGATCCATTACATTGATTTTCTTCTGTCCATCTCCTATCTTGACATCCAGCTACAACAAATGCTGAATGTACACGTGGTATATACCTCAAAGAGCTTAGAAATATGCCTGCTAAATACTACATACTTGAGCACATGCCATCAAATCCCTGCCAGACATGCCGATAGGAACTGAGTAGCGTTGAACTGGTGTTGGCTTTGTATACTTGCATCGACGAATATTCTCGAGCATTGCAGGTGGCAGATTCAACTCTTCAAACGTTGCGACTGGGGGAGGGACGTCTTTTCCGCTAGTCTCAACAGGAATGTCATCGTATGTTGTGAAATCAATACCAGTATTCTCAGAGCCATAAATGGCATCGATCTCAGTCTTCTCTTGATCCTGATCAACATGAGGGGGGCCTCAGACCTTTCAAGATCAAGCGAGTACAAAGCTTTAATAAGTCACCTGTTTTGCGAATGGATCACTGTACGAAGATTCTCTGGAGTAGCCTGCACTGCCTCCGCTTCTGTTGCCACCCCCGTAGCCACCACCACGACCGCCCCCAAATCCACCACCAGCATTGTAACCACCGCCTGAGCGTCCATAACCAGAATTACCACCACCTCCATAGCCTCCGCCACCGTAACCACGGCCTCCTCCTCCATATGATCCACCACCGTACCCGCCCCTGCACACAATATCACTATCATATATCTGGAATATTTCTAGATCATTCAGATCTCTAGCATGATCACCTGCCACCTCCTCCATAGCCACTTGCACCGTAGACAGCTCCATATCCTCCAGAGGGTGCACCATAGGGCATTGGCTGTCCATAAGGCATAGGAGGAGGTCCCTGAGGGAAAACGCCGAGTCCAGGCGGCAAGGGGCCGCCCATTGGCGGAGGCGCACCTCCGTTCAAGTTCTGTCTTAAATGTGGTGGTACGTAGCCTGACATGTCTATATTTATTGGTGCTTTGGCACCAAAGAGATATGCAATTGAGATGGTCATGTTAAATGCAACCAGATGCCGTACAAACGTCTCCTTTCATCAGTATTTGGTACTTATCAATTGCGTATTGTTGACATTCAATAATTCCTATGTCGAGTCTCAGATTATTTGAAGTCTTGATATCGCTTGCACAAGAAAATGCACGAAACTTTGCCGTGTTCTGTGTACCTATGTGTTATTTACAGTCAGTGTGCAGTATAAAATCTAAAAAAATTAATTCACTTCAACGATTTGTTGAGAGGATAGTGCGGCTTGTGCACATTGTCGACTCCTATAAGGCAAGAACTTTAATCCTGTAGAGAGCTGGAGCTTCAGCCATTTCAAGTTGGCAGTAGATAGCTTGATTTCAAGCCTCACAATCACTGCAACAGCAAGCTTGGCAACCAGTACTGGGCTAACAGCAGGAGTGACTCCTGCCACCCTCTTCTTCAATATGCCATTCTTTTTCAGTGAATCTATAGCATTTAATCGGAACCTCTGCAGATCAGCTACTCTTGCTACTGCAACATTAGCAGCAGTGCTAAGTAACACATTCAGGAGCTCACCTTGCTGCTGTTGATCTCTGAGCTGAGGTATCTCCTCAGCAGTTATGGACATCTTACATAGAACTGAGAGACTGTCCATCAGGCTGCAAATTTGCAGAGAATTCATGTGAGGAATAAACTTTACTGCTACACTGCACACCGAACTGCACCATGCTGAATCACAGTGCTCCACCCAGTCATGTTTGAGGCTTCTCCACCTGCTGCCACTGGGTCTTTTTCCAGCTAGTGAACGCAGCCTTCTAAGAGCTGCCAAGCTGGACAGGAATGTTGCAGCGTCCCAACAATGGTTACTGCCTTGCCCTTCCCTTTCACCCCTCTTATTCATGCGGAGATCAGCAGATGCTGATGACAGATCACTCAGTACTTTGACGTAAATCAGTAAGAGAGAGATGACGTAGTTACTGTGAAGTGTGGCTAGGGAAAGGGACTGTGGTCTGCGAGTCAGCAGCGCCAAGGTTGAGGCAAGCATGGCTGTGGCTCGCGCTGAGGGGCAGGCAACAGAGTTGAGTGTGGGACTCCCCTTTTTCTCAATACTGACCTCAAAACTGCTCAGTTTGAAGGAGGTATGACTTCCATCGCAGTGGATGGACTGCAGGGAATGCACATGAGAATTATTTGCAGACTGCAACAACGCTTCTATGCATAACCTGTAAGAACTGCGAATGTGTAGATTCCTGCTGGACTCGCGCTGATATTGGGGTCTGGCAGTTGAGACACCACTGCTGTCTGTTATGCCTTGTTGTGGCCCTTCACTCTCATTCATGACCTGTTGAGGGGCTGATGTCAGCAGTGGAGAGTGATCCAGTGGTGGGCCTCGAAGTTTGAGGTCAGGGGGAGGTATGGGCAAAGTGTGAAGTAATAGCGGAGGAGCACATGGAGTCATGACTGCCTGAGACACGTGAGCATCACAAGACACAGCTTCAGAGGCGATAGCCCGCTTCTGGAATAGCGGCGATCGTGCCCTCTTAGATATACGTAATGCTGCCAAGTGATCATCCTCATCCTGATCCTGCTTGCGGAGATTGTTCTGAATCCTCACCCTGTTCTCCTGTGAGACAGGTTTCAGCACCCTGGGCCTTCTTCGCCTGCGCTTAACAACCTCCACAGCTGTGCTTAGAGCTCTCTTACCAGCATGTCTTGAGTTCATCCAAAGCCTGGTCACTGACCAGGCTGACAAAATAGCTTCATCCCTGGACATGCTACTGGCTTTTTCCGAGACTATTTGAAGTATGTGAAGCAGGACTGCAGATCCCAAGGTCAGCTTCATACGGTACATGCCCCATAAAGTGTGGGACAAGGCACGCCCCTGCAGCTGGTCACTTGAGCTTCGAAGCAGCAGTTGGATGAAGTTTGACGTCCAGGCCTGTAATCCATGCACAGGAGTTTCAAATCAAATTCATGTAGGCATTGAGTCGGGTAGAGAATGACCTTCCCTCCTATGACAGAAAATTGACTAGCTGTTTGCAGGTTGAGCTTCATATGCATGATACAAACGCAAGTATGCATGTATGCTCTAAGTGGCACAAGAGCAAGTGCATGTATGCTCTAAGTGGCACAAGAGCAAGTGCATGGAAGCTCTAAGTGGCACAAGAGCAAGTGCATGGAAGCTCTAAGTGGCACAAGAGCAAGTGCATGTATGCTCTAAGTGGCACAAGATGCTCTAAGTGCATGGATGCTTTAAGTGGCACAAGAGCAAGTGCATGGATGCTCCAAGCGGCACAAGATGCTCTAAGTGCATGTATGCTCTAAGTGGCACAAGAGCAAGTGCATGGAAGCTCTAAGTGGCACAAGAGCAAGTGCATGTATGCTCTAAGTGGCACAAGAGCAAGTGCATGTATACTCTAAGTGGCACAAGATGCTCTAAGTGCATGGATGCTTTAAGTGACACAAGAGCAAGTGCATGGATGCTCCAAGCGGCACAAGATGCTCTAAGTGCATGTATGCTCTAAGTGGCACAAGAGCAAGTGCATGTATACTCTAAGTGGCACAAGAGCAAGTGCATGTATGCTCTAAGTGGCACAAGATGCTCTAAGTGCATGGATGCTTTAAGTGACACAAGAGCAAGTGCATGGATGCTCCAAGCGGCACAAGATGCTCTAAGTAAATGCTCCTACCATGACAGGCCGCTGCCTGAGATGACCTAGGCCCAGCATCATGACCCCTAAATCTTCCGAGGAAATGTGATGAAGCCGTGAACTCTGTGAGGGAGGCATCCCATCATGTCGTCGCTTTCGCTCATTTTGCCACATCTGCACACTGGGCTCAGAGGGTGAGCTGAAATCAAGGTCTGACGGTTGGTGAGGAGTGACAACACAGAAGGAAGAGGCCCCGACCATGAGGGTTTTGGAGGCGTCAAACCAGGCAAGACTCCACTGCCAGCTAGGTTCATATCCCAGCTGAGATACTGCCCAAACACTCATGCACAACTCGCCAGACCTCATACCTGCCAAGCAGTGCTTTGTGTAGTTCAGGAAGCTCTCCAACCAAGGGACCGACAGAGTCAGTGCAGTGGCTGTTGAGAGTAGATCACGACCCTCTAATGCTTGAATCTGTTTTTTAGATGCCAACTGATCATGCTGAGAGTGCTTCGCTATAGCATTCTTGGCTGCGGAGCTAGAACTCAGCACTGGCTTCTTCCTGCACTTACAACGCAGACTGGCCAAAGCCCATAGGGACTGAGCTGTGTCAGCTGCATTGAAATGAGGAGCAGCTTTAGAAGTACACAACAGCCAGGTCCTGAGCCAAGGCATGTTTATAAGCCTGTCCCCCAACTGAGGTGCGCTTGATCCATTCCTATTCGAAGACATGACCCATGATGTGTCCTCTATCAGTTCTGGTGCAGTGGTTGATGACAGATGCAGTGCTGATTTAAAATCCTTCTGTCCAAGATCTAGATCCTTAAGGGCATCCTGGATACGTACAGCAGCAACTACACAGCTTGCAAGCTGTCGAGGTGTCATGGAGGGCATGTGAAACTGAAAAACTGTGTACAGTGCTGGCAGCCAATCCATTATCAGATCACAGCCCTTGTTGCAGTCCCTTCCTGATGGTAGTATGAGCTTAATCAGCCCAGGTGCTGACAGAGCCAGGCTTACTAAGTCCTCTGTCAACAGCTTCTCTGACTTCCCCATTGCACTACGCCTGCCAGGAAGAGGATGGAAGGGATCCTCCAACCTTCTGTGAGCCTCAGTCAACAAAGCTATGGCCCAGGTGCGCAGGTAGGTGAGATCTTTAGACGAGGGGATAGGAGGTTGCCCTATTGCAGCTGTTGTCCCTTCTAGACCTTCCATTCCTATTCGGGATGAGCTCCACAGCCTCGTCATTGACCCAGCTAAGGAAGCTAGAGCATGGCCACTGCATGACTGCATGGACATACTGGTGTCTGCAGCAAGGGCGGTGAGCCAAGTCATCTCTGGCTGGACACCGAGCTGATCCAATGAGTGCAAGATGTTTGAGAGGGCCTGAGGAAAGGAGGAGATAGGTCAGGCTCCAAACTTGCACACACTTGGGACTGTTAGCACAAAGACAGGTGAAAAAAAGCAGCATATCATTCACAACATGAAGACAAATCCACAATCTTCCGAGATCTCACTGCAATTCTAGCGTCCATTCATCCTTACCTGTGAATTCAAATCTTTCGTGACAGCAGCTACACGGCCTAGGTACACTTTGCACCATGTCTTATTCGGTTGATGTCCCAACCTCTCCAGTCCCACTGCCATTGTGGACAGATCTTGGCCATTGAAGTTATTCATACATTTCATACTAGCTGACAAGAGCAAGCTCATCAGGGCAACTCTATCGCTGCACCATGAGGGAGGAAGGCTGACATGGCACCTGGTAATATTTGTGGCCCTCAAGACTCTCCCACTTGAATTGAAGACTGAGCCTCTACTCTCTCTGCTTGCTGAGTTCCCACTGGTTGAAGCATACAAACTGCTGTAGATGCGTTGCTGTCTCTCTTGGGTATCATCTGTTACAATGCTGCTGGGTAGCTGTTTTGACTTCCTCACTAGAGCACCCAAAGCCCAAGTCAGTGTTGCTAGCTCCCTAGGTGTGAAGGAGCCAAGCTGAGGTGCAGCTGCATCTAGAAGGTCAGATATCCATGTGCTGACTGGGACATGTCCTACTGCTGCTACAGCATGGCAACAGCTACACAACTCACGCGAGCTCATTTCAACAAACAATCGCTGAGCTATGGGCAGAATAACCAGGTCAAGGAAAGCAAAGAACTCCTTTTGCTCCTGCTGCCCCTGATACAAACCACAAAGCATGTTGTTATCACTTTACATCTGATGCAATCTCAAAGGTTCAATGAAACCTCAAGATCTAGAGAGTAGGTGGTACTTATCGATGTCACTAATGAAGGTCCTACCTCTTTATTGTATCTAGCGATAGCGGCCAAATGACAAAGAGCAGATATGACGTGTGAAGTATTCAGAGAGCCTCTGCTGCACGTGAGGATCAAAGCTCTAAGCTGGAACCAGTTAGAGCAGTCTTTTATCTTCGCAACCAAGGGATCTCTCAAATGAGAACCTGATTGCAGCGTTCTTGGTAGGCTTTGGAGACTCTGTGGCCTTTTACTGGAGGATGCATTCATGAAAGCTTTGGCAGGGATCTCTACTTCAGGCATTTTAGATGGGTTGAAAAATGAACCATCCCTGTCTTCAGCATGACTCGCGCCATTACTCCAATTCTGGACTGTTGGGAAGACTTGGTTGCGCCAGCCAGCGCTGAACTCTGTGTCTTTTTGAGTCTGGAAATCTTGGGCTGCACTGTTACTACTGGCACTAGCTCGGTGTACAAACTGACGAGGGGGGGCCCTCAGAGTTTGAGTGGGTGCCTACAAGATAGTAATCCAATGATGTGGAGCAGTTACTGTTGTAGCTGTGAGCACTTTGTGTAAACCTGACATTCAATGCCCGCACCTGTACTTTTTCTACAACAGATAACTCCTCATCTAGGTTGTCTGGACTATCATCATCTTCATGTTCAAGAAATCTAAGTTCATTTAAACTCAGCCCCTGCGCCATTCAGATTTCATCAACACGTCAAAATGACAGAATCATAATTATGATCGGACAGAAAGCTCACCGTTCTCTTCGCACACAACCGTGGCAGTAAGGCCGACGGCGCATGGCCATGCAGGCGGAATGATTTTACATTTAATTTTATCCTATCACTAAACCTGAATGGGCAGTTCATTAGCCCAGAAACAACTGACTGGACACATTCTCTACAGAAAAGGCTGCATGTGTTCTATAACCAACAGCAAAAGTAATATAACAAATATAACCTTCATAGCTGTAAATAACTCGGACAGGGAAAAGCTCAGCTACCAATCGGAACCAAAATTCAGCTACTGTATCATTTTGATGTCCTGTCAGAACAAAAAAATGCGTATTACTACTCTGAGTTTCCTTATCTAATAATGCACAGGGATCGGCAGCAAAAAAACACCTAACCAGATATCTACATACTTTTCCGTTATTTTTTCATGACAACTTTGTTAGTACCATCTGTTGTTTGGTGGCAACATATCACCATGTGCATAATTTGATTTTCAAATCTTGAAACTTTGACTGCATATTAACATTCATCATCTGAGCTTGTGTACTTCAAAGCTTGTTTGCGTATCTCCCTGTAAATGAGCAGGAGGCAGTAGTCAAGGCTGCATCTTCACAAGAACAATTATCTGGGTAGTTTTTTTTATAGAATATGGCAGAAATTGCATCAAAAATTCCTTGAAAAATGCATGATAACATACTCTTGATACTTCAGTGGGGTCTTCCGAAGCATTTCCTCTGCCAGATGCTAGCAGTGCAGGAGAAAAAGGTCAGAGTTTAGCTACCAATATCACAAAAAATAATGGAATTCAATACCTAGGTAAAGAAAATACCTGCGCCGGTGATTGCAGATTTGGTTCATCCAGAAGTTGTTGAATGCTGAGCAAAATCTGCATGTGTCAAGATGGCAACAGGCACTTCAGCTCATCAAAGACTCAAGGCACTAAAGGACTTGCAAAGACTCCACACATTAGTCCTAGATTCTTACCAGCTGACCTGAGGTAGCATTGGATTTTCATTTATGAATTGCATTGATCTTCTGACTGAACCATGCAGTCACGCACACAACATGAGAAGAGTCCATGCATAAGCAGCAGTAAGCAGCAAATGCTACCCCATGCTGACCAAGTTGTGCACTTTATTTCAGACAGAAGGACCTCCAAGTTGAGAGTTAGTTGTGGTAGGAACGAGAAACACTACAACAAGTTTACTTGACCAAGTAAATGCACCTGCTTAACAGAAATGGATGGTGCCCATGTTCCTCCTAGGTCTTCATCATCATTTAATATGGAAAGACAAACCTGCAAAAATTGGATGGAGTCCAGAATTCATGCACGTCACTGAGATTTAGATTAGCATGTAACCTATTGAAGATGGAGAGCTATTATGCACAACTCAGCATTGTCATGCAGAGCTGCAAGATCCTCACATGACCGTCTGGGTACACATTTGGGTGCAAAAATCCTGCAGGAAAGCTAGCAGATGGAGCTCGTGAAGGGTACTGAGCTGAAAAAGCCAACTTCAAGGGATACTTTCTGAGTGGAGATTAGGTAATCAAGAGGATTAAGAGGACTGTATGCTCCTCATCTCAATTATGTCCAACAAGTAGAAAATTACTGGACACTGTCAGGGGAGAGTAACAGCAATTAGGAAAATGAGCGCACCCTCCCTCCCAGGCAGTTGCCTCCTTTCCAGGCACTGTGCAGGTCCAGTTCAGTAAGTCTACTGCGCCATCCGTGTTAATGCATGGCTTCGCAGAGAACCCAAATGGCCGAAATTTCCTCCAGTCTTTTCGATCCTGGCCGAGCCGAGCCAGAGCCTGCGTGCTCATAAGTATTTAGCGCCGAATGAAATAATGAACAATGTCATAGAGTATCCTGTTTGTTTGCAATAACAGTAAGTTTGAATTTGCTCCGAACCCTTCTTAGGTCCAGACAACGATGACAACTACATATGCCATGTCACTTTGATACATATAATTATAATATATTCTTATATTTATAAATATACAATTGTTCTCGAGAGATTTGCTAATAAAAATGTCAAATAAAATGTGCGGAAATAAAGTGTGTGTCCTAACTTTTCAGGTTTGTCGTATCTTCATGATGGCTTCTCCAACACGTGTAAAAAGCTTTCCTAAACAATCAAGTTATCATTATTCAAGTTTAATCTGTTAAAACCCTTACTCAGTCTTTGTACCTTGTGTCAATGTCGCTCGAGAAACCCTCCGCTGACCTTGAGTCTCAGCCTTTTCTCCCTGTCCCAGCTGCAGCTCTTCTCGATTCTGGCTGCAAGGTCGCTCCTCGCAAGTGAGTTTGGATTCTGTGTCTTCAATTTTGTTTGTTTAAGGTATAGATGTTTGGATTAAATGTAAGCTGTTCTGCAGATGGAGAGGGACTTGGTGGAACATCTTTGGAGAATGCACCCCGTCCGACGTCACTGCGTTGGTACTCGCTGTCAAAATGCCTTGCATAGCTTGGGGATGGAACCAGAACAGGACCCTCGGCTTTTCTTTCCTTAAAGAGATTTTGCGTTTCATTGGCCTGACTGTGGGCCTGGGTGTCGGAATACATCTGTCTTGCTGCGCGACAATGATGATGTTGTGCCCTCAGGCACTCCCACCTCATCCAGGTAAGGCTTACTGCTATTGTCAAGAGAAATTGATGACGTCGTCTTGACACCTGTTACATTTTTTGAGGTGCGTGAGAATGTGAACCTCATCACTTCTACTGTAGAAGATGATGGTCCTCACCCAAACCCCCATGGACCCAAACATGGAGGCCCAGCCAGCATTGAATCTGGGGATAAGAAGCACGGCCCCCCTGAAATTCCTGAAGAGTGTTTGGCCCGCTTGACCCCTGCCTTCATCGCTGTAGCTGCTGCCTCTATCGCTCTCTTTATCTGTGTTGCTCTTTTCTTTGCTCGCCGCCGCTCTGCCATCCGAGAGAGGTTTGGTATTGAGGGCAGCACCAAGGAGGATCAGCTTCTGTACGTGTTCTGCGCTCCATGTGCCCTCACTCAGGAGACCCGTACGCTCATGCATGAGCAAGTACACGAGGGGGTGTGGTATGGAGCTTTGCCTGGAGTGGTGTCTCCTACAACACAGATTATGGCTGCTTAATGCTTGAAGATGCAAATGGCAGAGGAGACATTTGACTCCTTAAACCAAAACCACTGTCTATGACATTGTGCTAATCCACTGCATTCTTGTAACGTTTGTGTTTTTATTTGCATGTAATTTCTTAAAAATTTGCCTCTGTTTTGTATGGAAAAAGGTAAAGGCAAGTCAACAACACGGTTTTAGCATTGAAACTGTTGTTGCCCTTAAGAAAGAAAGTGGTGGCGAACCATGTTAGGATTCTGATCGGGAGTTAGTTGCTAAATTATTAGCCCCAATCTCAGCTCCAGCCAAAATGGTCAATCAAGAGTACAACATCGATGTCGCCCACCATTTGACAAGGTCGTGAGACTTCGACGACTCTACACAATGCAATTTCTTATTACTGCTACGCTTCTTCAAGCTGCTGTTGGACAAAATTGTTCTGAAAAGTCGAGTCTTGCCTTCAGTTGTAATGTAATGGACTTTGATGCCTGAAAGCATTGAGATATCTACACAAGAAATGTCGTAAATACAGAAATAAAATTGCATGATGAATCGTCAGAAAGCAGTTGGGGCTAAATGCCACTCGCGCAGGCTTGGGCTAAAATCTTTTGCCGTGTTCATCTGCGCCCTCTCAGCCACCTTAAGAATCGAAGCAGTAAATCCTCCAACTCATCTCTCACTTGCCTCCCCACAGTATCCACATTCTCCCCCTCCACCAATATATCCTCCTGTTCCTTCACCTCGACCTCAATCCCCTTTTCCTCTGTCGCAAATTCCTACACCCCCTAACCCTTACACACCTTCACCTAAGACCGGTATGTTCCTATTTAAGTTTTGTTGTGTGCATGCAAGATTCCCAACTTTATGTCAGGTACTTCAGCAGAAAGGTCTACCATATAAGGAGCACTAAAAGCACTATCAGAGGGTACACGCATTATAGCTTAAACTTCATGACATTTTTGGTTTTGGTTCAGACTTGATACTAACTTGCCCTCATGCCTCAACTTCCGGTTGTAGGGTCACCGCCGATACCACCTTATCCTCCTCCTCCTCCTTTGCCGCATACCTACTCACCACCACCACCAACATCATCGCCCCCAAATCCATATGTTGGAACAATTTTTGTTATCGGCAACATCATACTGTACAATATATCCCAAGCCACATTTTCTACGCCTACAAATGTTGAAGCTTTTCAGAATGGGATGTCTTTCATAGCTTTTGGCTTGCCCTCTGGCGGCACATTCCAAGCCTCAGATGTAAGAAATCAAGGAGCCATCCATTTCACTACATCTAGTGATTTGTTCATCCATTTACAGCACTGTAGAAAGAAATGTGCACTTCATTCATTTAAAATAGTGATCCTAATGATGAGTTTTAGGAATTCATTGCTGCTGATTGCTTGGGCCATTTTGTAGTTGAACCTTTCGCCATTTGTTGCTTCTCCCACAACTCAGGTGGTTGTCCAGAGCACTTTGCCAACATATTTAAGCCTTCCTCCTTCACCTCCCTACCCGCCCTTGACCCCAATTTTGAGCAGCTCTCAAGCACCGGCCGCAAACTCCCCTCCGTATCCACCACCACCGACAACATTGCCTGCAGCATCTGTTTCTGTCAACTTCTTGATACAAGGCCTGACATCAGCTCGGAGGAACTTGCTGATCACTACCAGTGCTTCACAAGTACAGGCAAATATCCAAGTGGCTGCAGCATCAGGTGAGGTCCAAAGGCACACTACATACTATATGATCCTTATGGCTCATTTCAACAGAGTGTATGGGGAGATGCATCTTATAGGAAAAAAACTTTTGATAACTATCCCACTATGCGTCGGTAAAGCCCATCACCACCATCCTCCTTTCTTAGGCGCACTGCTATCAGCATTCAAAATTGCTGGGCTGAATGTGCTGGGCCTAACACTTGAAAACATCAACGTGATTGGAGGTGTGCCCCAGCCTCCGTCTCCCGTGTTGATGTATCCTCCACCCTCAACACCACAAGCACCTTCAACCACCACTATCAGCCAAACAACGGAGATATTTATTTATGTTGGTGTTAGCATTGCTTGTGGTGAGAGGATTCTTCTAGTCCAGGAATAGAAGGAGTCAAAAAGAAGGAACAAGACACTGTACCTACAAATATACAATGAAGATCCCAATGTCAACTCATTTCTCAACTCATAAGTTTTGAGGTTGAGATCCTTATGATGCCTCGCCAAGCCTGTCTCCTCCAGCAACCTCATATAACAAATGTTAGTGCTCAGTCCTCTACTAAATTCTTCTCAAACTTCTTGTCATGTGATGCAGCATTGGTACTAGCAATGGTCATCCTCCTCATCGTTCTGGTCGCTCGTCGCAGCAGCCCAGTAGCCCCTCTCCCCATTACTCCTCCTGTCACTGCCACTAATGTCAGCCCAATGTGGAGTCAACAGCTGCCCTACTCTGGCGGGCCTGCCCTGCTGAGGCCAGCTGCTGGCAATAAACCTCCTCCTCTGTTCATACAAGCTACTCAAGCAACTGGGCAGCAGGTGCCTGATGGTCAGGGAGGTGTCAGATACCAGGGAGGCGTCCCTGCGGCGCTACTCTCCCCAACACCTCAACATGCTGCTGGTGTGTTGCCACCTCTACCGCAGTCAGCTGTGTCTGGTCTTCAGGCCACTGCCGTGTATGGACGATCACATTTCGCACCTGGCTATGCACAAGGGGTGCAAATGAATCCTCAAGGGCATTGAATCAGGCTGTGTTTTTGATACCTGTCCTTAATTTTTTCAAATTTGATGATTTCATTTCTTGATTATCACCTCCCCCCAAGAAGTTAGGAGGGTCTTCATCCACCACGCATTCCAAATTTTCTGACATGTTGTGAATTATAATAGTGTGAACACATCCATCCCTACTGTGACACAAACTTGACACTTGACAGCTGTATTTCTGTATTTAATCGATTTCCTCATATCAAGGCAGAAGCTTTCTACTTTGACATGTTGGCAAGGAGTAACAGGAGCTTCATGTCGGTCGATTAAATCAATACAACTGGCTTTTTCCACAACATCAGTTCAAAGCCATTGCTTCATTCTACAAGAAGAGATCCCATCACTTGTATGCATTGAGACCAGCAGGGTGTCGAATCATGGCAGCAACTATCATGCCCATAATCTCATTGCTCAATCATCAAAGCCTGTAGGGAATATAGCCCCTATACGTGTCCCATAGCTTGACAAAAGCTCAATGACTCCGCCTGCCCCACACAGCAACGTGGTACCCGTGATGGGATGGACATCCATTCCATAAACAGAGGCAGACGCTAGGGCATGCTTTGAAGGGGCTTCGTCAGATAGTGAAGAAAAGCGGTATCTGAGCAGTTGAGATGCTGACCCTGCTACCAGTATTTCACCACCAGTGATCATAGACACTGCCTGATGACATCAGCAAGGAGGAGCAGAGAGCAGCAGCGTTAGAGCATTAGATTAACACGACGTAAACCTAGGGGCTTGAACTGTGCCTTTTTTCTTTCATCAGATGATTATTACCACAAGACCAAGATGAAAGAATATGGTGAGCGCTCAACACATCAAAGCAGTACCCGCACAACAAGGCC
Source organism: Chlamydomonas eustigma (assembly GCA_002335675.1). NCBI lineage: Eukaryota > Viridiplantae > Chlorophyta > Chlorophyceae > Chlamydomonadales > Chlamydomonadaceae > Chlamydomonas > Chlamydomonas eustigma. Next base: position 348,336 of record BEGY01000053.1, on the reverse strand, counting down.
ATGCCTCTTATACAAAGTAGGACCCTCAGAAACAGTACCAAGCACAAGTATATCAGTGAGTACTTCCATGGACACACCTGTGGTACAAAGGGCAGTGCCTGCTGTTTTGCTAGGGCCTTCAAAGTTACACTCCATAAGGTCAAGGCGCTATTTCCAGTCCCCACAAGCAGCCAAGCACCATCAGAAGCAAACCTTAAAAGATGATGAGATGACAAATCATGATGCTGAGTTCTCAATCAGAAAGTACCACTGAGCAATATTTGTCTTGGTGGTAGGTCACATTGTCAGCGGTGCACTCTCTCTAGAAGGCCTGCTTAAGCCTTGACTCAAAGAAGAAAGTGTCTAAAGAAAGGTAGACTATGACTACACAGACCCACTGCTCCCACGTACCTGACTACAGACACATAAGGGCTCTTCACACTTTGAAGGTACAAAGCTGGATTCTGTAGTGGGAGCTCAACACCATCCCAAGGATTTAGCACACTGAATTTGAAAAAATAACAGCAACATCAGCAGTTGGTGTGAGTGGGTCATGAGAAGCAGCAGCAGTTGGTGTGAGTGGGTCATGAGCAATAGCAGCAGTTGGTGTGAGTGGGTCATGAGCAACATCAGCAGTTGGTGTGAGTGGTCATGAGAAGCAGCAGCAGTTCCTGTGAGTGGGTCATGAGAAGCAGCAGCAATTGGTGTGAGTGGGTCATGAGCAACATCAGCAGTTGGTGTGAGTGGGTCATGAGCAACAGCAGCAGTTGGTGTGAGTGGGTCATGAGAAGCAGCAGCAGTTGGTGTGAGTGGGTCATGAGCAACAGCAGCAGTTAGTGTGAGTGGGTCATGAGAAGCAGCAGCAGTTGGTGTGAGTGGGTCATGATGATTCATCCAACAGGCCAAGTTAGGACTCTCAGGGCCTCCTGAAGCTGTCGTAGACTCAGGCAACTGCTAATTGCACAACAAGCTAGACATACATTCTGACTGCATTTCATTATTTAAGCACAAGCACAGCGACGCCCTTGTGAAATGCAATTTACAAATAAATACGCAGGTTACAATCATGACACTCGGCTCACACACATTTGTCTCAGGTATTCCCAATGCCTCTCCCATCTGACAGCATCCCTTACAACTCTCTCATTTTTCTGTCCTCCTCATATCTAACACATTCAGCTACACCCTTGATCCTGCTGTACTCCTCATACCTTACACATTCAGCTACACCCCTGATCCTGCAATCCCATACTCGAACTGTCCCATCCTGCATTCACAACAGCTGTTGTCTCAAGCTATTGATGAAGGTGCAATCAAACATCAACACTCCTCCAAGTGATGAAGGTGCAATCAAACATCAACACTCCTCCAAGTGTTGAAGGTGCAATCAAACATCAACACTCCTCCAAGTGTTAAAGGTGCAATCAAACATCAACACGCCTCCAAGTGTTGAAGGTGCAATCAAACATCAACACTCCTCCAAGTGTTGAAGGTGCAATCAAACATCAACACGCCTCCAAGTGTTGAAGGTGCAATCAAACATCAACACTCCTCCAAGTGTTGAAGGTGCAATCAAACATCAACACTCCTCCAAGACTAGACTAAACTTTTGAAGTAACAGAACACATTTCCAACACCCTTTTTCAAATGCAGTGCTAGGTTGAATAGCTAAGGAGGACAAGTACCTCCGACCCCGTTGCAAGGCTGCATGATGAAGGTTCCATGTCAATGCTCAACACGCCTGCCACATGCCCTGGCAAACTGTGCATTAGGGCTCCACCAGAAGATGCATCAAAAGTGTGAACACCACCATCTGAAGCACCTGTCACCAGTCAGAAGGATGCGTCAAAAGTGTGAACACCACCATCTGAAGCACCTGTCACGCGTTGATAACGAGTGATATTCATTACATGCATGCCTCCATACTGGTGAGTCATTTAAGAAATCATGAGTCTGCATATCACGACCTATTCAACGTGAGTTAGTTGTAAGCAGGAGAGAGCAACAATGTTGAGTCACTATTGAAATGAGCCCACACTCAAACTCACAACTTGTAGGGATAAAGGGCTGGACACTATGCACCCTCACCTATGTATACAACTTGAGATTGAGGATTGGCTGCTGCACAGTTTATTCCAGGTGTCAAGCCTGTACCACCCAATAGCGTGTCCACTCTCACAATCTGCAATGATCATGCACCCAAAAGCGTGTCCACTCTCACAATCTGCAATGATCATGCACCCAATAGCGTGTCCACTCTCACAATCTGCAATGATCATGCACCCAATAGCGTGTCCACTCTCACAATCTGCAATGATCATGCACCCAATAGCGTGTCCACTCTCACAATCTGCAATGATCATGCACCCAATAGCGTGTCCACTCTCACAATCTGCAATGATCATGGAGAAATTTTGAAACCACCCGACAGACTGAAGGCCTCACCTCCAATCGTGCAGGTGCTCATGAGGATGCGATATTCACACAGAGAAGTTCTACCTTTGTTTCCCACAAAAGCTGAGGAGCATGACTGGGCACATTTTGAGAACTCTGCACATTTCTGTCCACATGGACATCAGTAAGTTGCCATCCCCTCAGCCAACCATCATCCCCTCCGCTGACAAGGACTCTCTCTGAAAACCCAAGTCAGAGTAAGGAATATTACGTAAGCATTCAGGAAATATGGCATCACTTGTTATGATAATCTCATTACACTGGTACCTGAGGGCAGGAATAGAAGGCTGTAAACTGCTCCAACATGGGCTTGCCAAGAGAAAAGTTCAGAGCTTGGTCTTTTCTTGGTCGCCCAGCACATCATCAGCTCTTGAATACTAAATAATCTGATGCAGAGTGACCTCGACATGAGTCAGCATGATGAAAGTTTCATGGTTCATTTTGAATATGCAGCCACACAGCACACCTGATCTTCCCACTACTGCATGTAGCTGCTGCACACTCAAGCTTGGTATCCTCTTCTGGGATTCCATGGACTCTGTATACCTGCAAAAATACTACTGAGAAGAATGTAGCATGCCTCTCAGTCCTCTCTTTCATGATTTGTTCCCTGTACGCCGTTGTGTCAAAATGCCTGCAGTTTCACATATTTAAGCTTTAAGACTGAACACATCGTCGTACATTTCGACCTTGCCTGCAATCCCATTGCCCTTGATCTGATTTCGTCATCAAGCTTTAGTACGGCTTAGTCCGTCTCTCAATATGGTCAAATATCAAGTATTAAATATCAAATGCTCTCTGATTGAATCACTAATAGCGTAAACGGAATTTTGCACTTGTACGGCACTTGCTGCATACTCACGAGAATGTGAGCAATATTTCGTACTGGATTTTTTAGCGAATTCTCTCAATTAGTTACACGCGGTTTGTTTCAAAATGAACGTTATATCTCCAACGTCGAGTGGGCGTAAGTTTGAGCAATTAGACGCAAATTCGGGAACATCGTATGCTCCAGCAGCCACAGTCGATAATCAGCAGCCAGTTTTCAAACCCAGCGAGCAGCAAATACAAGAGATGCATGCAACCCTCAAGGTGAACAGCGAAGGACCTTCACATTCGATCAATATAATATTTTTTGTTTGCATCTGTGTAATATCATCGCTTAATCTGCTTTTGTACTCCTTATGTGCACCAATTTTTTATGCAGGTCAAGACCTCTATGATGGCTGTGGGCGCATGTGAACGAGTCAAGAAGTTTGCCAGAGTCTTCCCTAAGGTCATTCTCTCACAACCTCAACTCCTACAGCTTTTATCTTGTTTTTCATATGTTATTGTCGTCTACAAATATGCATCTTATGAGATCAGAGTTGAGCTCTTGTGTGATATCTGTGCTTGTAATTCAAGAGCCTTAGGTGCTCATATCTGTGCACTCTTAGGACATTGCTGAGTCACCCATCTTGTCAGAGCTTATCAACATAGTAGTCGAGGGGCCTATGACCCCTTTGGCTGGTGCAGCCATGTCAGCGCTGGCTGCCATGGCCATGTCCCCCGATGGGCGTCAGTTTGTGTGCACAGCTGGAGGTACAGCTCCAATAATTAAGTGAGTGTAATTTGTACGCTAAAAAGATCGGCACATCTGAATTGCTCTCATCATCATTAGTACCATCTGTCCTTACATCTAGGCTGTGAGCAATCTTCCGTAAGTTATTAAACCTTCCTGAGCTCTTGCTTCAGTGCAAAATTTGCCTCTAATGGGAGCTTTGCTTTGAGGTAGCGCTCTGTAATTCCCATGGCCTCTGCATGCATGCATGCATGCCTTGATCACACACGGTATGAGTTTTAATGCATGCAATCAATTCTATCTACTTGGTCGATATCACAAGCACTTTGCACTTCAGGAAATGTTCAGTCGTATCTGTAGAATCCTATATCACCCACTGTTCATCACTCTTCATCACTCTCTCCTTCCAGGTTGATCTCAGAGCACTTCCCTCACCCAAATGTAGACCGGGCGTTGACCCTTCTCATGAACTTGAGTGCTGATCAAGTCAACAGAAAGCAGGTCAGCTTGCCTCACCTAATTTTTCACATTATGACCAAGACTCGTCACACAAACTTTCTCATCCGCTACTTGTACTCACTCATCCGCTACATCCTTTAAGGAATGATTCTGCCCAATCTCCTTTTGAGTTCATTGTCCAGCATGTCAAAGAATGCCTCTGCTTTTCATTTACATGAAGGGTGCAGAATTCCTTGCCTAGTCAATTCATTTTGTGCTGTAGGTCAGGGAGGAAGGTGGTGTTGAGGCTCTCGTATCCATCATCAAGATATCGGCCATGGACTCAGTCATGGAGCATGCAATGGGCACCTTGCATAATGTCATGTTGACAGGTAGGCTAGTCAATAGTCAATATTTGGCTGGGAAGTAGTGGGGTATGCCATCACTAGATTCAGGGTGCCTTTTCTTGTTGTGTTTCTGGTTAAAAGGAGAGTATGCGACAGATAGGTTGTAGGTAGCGATGCAAACTGACTTGTTTGTCAAGAAGGACAGATTCTCATTGCCTTTCAGTTGCGTGAAAGATTTAGAGTCACACACATGATAAAAAGCTTACACGTCTCCTTCAAAGTCTCTGTTCATTCGTTTTTCCCCTGAGCTTGATCCATGCATTCACCATTCACTCTGAATTAGACATCAAGGCTAAGATGCGGGCGGTGGAGGCGGGTGTGGCTTACGGGTTAGCAAGAGTGCTGGCAGCCCGATTGCCACCTAACAACCTGAGCAATGTCCGATGTCGAATGCTTGTCAGCGATTTACTCCAAGTCCCAGATTTGCATGTAAATTTTTAATGTTGGTATTGTAACACTGCTCTTTAAGGGACCTAAATGAAAGCTTTTCTATGCCTTCTTCTGAGCATCATAACCTAATTTATCAACCCTAGTGTTGCCTTATTGAATGTGCCGATAGCGCTTTTGTTTTGCAGCATTAAAACTGTTGCTGCTTTATGTCTTATTGACAACAGGAGCGCATCCAGAATGCTGCAGCAGAGCTGGGTCTGAAGCTCCCTGAGGCTGAGCAAGTCCACAACTTCAAGAAGAATAAAGCTATGTTAGCTGCAGCCCCTGCCCTCCAACCTTCACAGTCTGAACGCTCTATGGGTAGTGGAGCCAACGTCAGTAGGATGGGGTCCGTTGCAGGAGGCCTGGATGAGGGAGTTGTACCTCTTCAATACATAGAGGAATGATGAGCGATATTTGCCTTGTTCATTCCAGTATTGCATGAAGCTCTTGACATCCACTTATAAGTTATTGTTTCTGCACGTGTCTTCTGTGACCATTCTTCAGCTCAGCGGCATTATAATGTGATGTCTTCAGCTGTTGAAAATAGAGCCCTTAGATAGTGACTACGAATGTTTGCTTCATATTTTTGTGTTGTGGCACGTTAAGGCGCATGTTGCCATTGTTCTATTTGTCAAGTTCTTTCTCTATTAAATGATATGGTGTAACAAGAATTATGGATCATAATGCACTACATCCTGAACACCCCAAAAGTGCTCTCTTGTTGAACTGTTTGTCTCCTCCGCCCTGCATTCTCAGCAGCCCCAAATGCGAGGCCTAGGACTCGCCGTGTGTCAGCTGGGTCAATGATACCATCATCCCACAGCCTAGCACTAGCGAAGGTGGCCTCTGCCTCTCCATCGTATTTAGCCTACAAAAAGTTAGCCGAAATCCAGGATGTGAAAAAAGAGGACCTGTCAAAACTGGTGCACTTCAGTGCATCGTTGCGTTTGCAAAATTGCATGTTGCTTTAATTTGAATGCGTTATTGTTCATAGCGTCATGCAGATGTTGTGGCATAGTAGGGATCAAAGGCACACCTTCAGTCATAGTAGGGATCAAAGTCATTCCTTCAGTCATACCTGCACTCCCTCCTTGAAGGCTACCTCCTCTTCACGCGGCCAGGCCCTTCCTTCACGAGATCTCTTCTCTGATTCTACCTGAAAAGCATTGTCATTTAGCCTTTGATAAAAATCAAAGCAAAGAAGGCTGGTCCCATTGACCTGCGCCCCAAGATTGTTAATAGAAGCATATATCAACCAGCCGCAGCTGTACTGCTGTACTGCACTCTACTGAAAAATCAGCAATAGTATTCATACATGAGAGGCAGTCAGAAGTACATCACCCTTCTCACTATTCATACATGAGAGGCAGTCAGAAGTCAGAAGTACATCACCCTTCTCACTAAGCTCTGTCATGACGGTCCAAAAACTAAACTAAACTACCATCTGTAACTAACACAAGAGGTCATCTGTACAACACAACAGAACATATGTAACTAACACAAGAGGTCATATGTAACTAACAAAAGAGGTCATCTGTAACTAACACAAGAGGACATCTGTAACTAACACAAGAGGTCATCTGTAACTAACACAAGAGGTCATCTGTAACTAACACAAGAGGTCATCTGTAACTAACACAAGAGGTCATCTGTAACTAACACAAGAGGTCATCTGTAACTAACACAAGAGGTCATCTGTAACTAACACAAGAGGTCATCTGTAACTAACACAAGAGGTCATCTGTAACTAACACAAGAGGTCATCTGTAACTAACACAAGAGGTCATCTGTAACTAACACAAGAGGTCATCTGTAACTAACACAAGAGGTCATCTGTAACTAACACAAGAGGACATCTGTAACTAACACAAGAGGTCATCTGTAACTAACACAAGAGGTCATCTGTAACTAACAAAAGAGGTCATCTGTAACTAACACAAGAGGACATATGCAAGTTAAAAACATGTGCATAGTTAAATCACATATTGAAGAATGTAACCAGCTGCTATTGCATTCGGAAACCTCTACATGATTTCCAAGTCAGTTTGCACACTGAGGGTCCAGTGTTCAATACACATGCCTGAGCCAATACACCCGCAGCTTGCTCTCCTCCCATCACCCCGATTCTGGCCGAGGGCCAAGTGAAGAGAAAGTTTGGGCTGTACGCTCGACCACACATTCCATAATTCCCAGCCCCAAAACTTCCACCCACCACAAGAGTCACTTTAGGCACCTGAAGGGTTCAAGAGGACACAGGATAAGTCCTACAGAGTTAACACCTGATGAGAAAAAGCTTGGGGTAGATGCAAAGCTACAAGGCGTCTGTGGCACTCGAATATCTTCTGAGACAGAAACTCATTATTCAAGCATTTGTGACATCATTGATTCAGACTTGTAGAAATAAAAATAAATAAGTGAGTTGTGAGTGACTTGAACAGAGAAGAGACTTGTGAGTGACTTGTACGTGACTTGTAGAGAGATGCAGAGAGAAATGTTCAAAGTGTTCTTCAATTGCACCACCCTCTGGCTTAAACCATTTGAATAGTCATATAATATAGCTCTCAGCATCACTACTCACTCTTGCGTTGGCTACTGCCATTACTACTCACTCTTGCGTTGGCTACTGCCATTACCATCTTGGCTCCATCTTTTGCAATTCCTCCTGCTTCAGCTTTCTTTCCAACCATAAAACCTGAACAGCAATAACAAAACCACTGCATGTCTGGGTTGCACAAAATGATTGGCTCATCAGAGAAATCAGAAACCCGACTTGTGAATGGCAATGGTGCACCCCCTCATTCACACTTCACACATTTAGAGCAAGGTATTGCAATACACCTACCTCTTTATAATGCTAGGCACATGTAAATGGAGACACTATCTGAAACGAACTCCCATGCAGTTTATTTTTTACCACAATGATTACTCATTACACTTGTGTGATATTCTGCATGAATAGGAGTGGCACACTACCTGTGATATTCTGCATGAATAGGAGTGGCACACCCCGCTGACAACAGAGCTGAATAAAGTGAGACGCTTTAAGCGCAGCCTCACTGAAAAGAATACCATTATTGGCAACTACACCTACTGGCTTCCCATACAGCTTTCCGAAACCTGAAAGCAGGCAGGTTCATGATTTATCCACATATCTAAGCTAGTCACTTTCTAGTGCAAGTTCATAGCTCCTTACATATGTTTTTTAAATGTACTTGTTTATATATACTTGTACTTGCACTTGTTAAGTAGTATTCAATGACCCTAAACCCTGACCTGTCAATGACCCTAAACCCTGACCCTAAACCCTGACCTGTCACCAATGTTTTTCCATAGTTGCTCTTGAACTCCTCAAACTTGCTACCATCTAGGATGTGCGACAGCAGAGTCCTGGGGTCATAGGGCGCCCTAGGGTCTACTGGAGCAAGACTTCGCAGTCCATCGGGAGGCTTGATGGGATCCTCCCAGGCTGCAGCAAGAGGCCTGCTGATCCGATCCATAACATAATAGAGAGAAGAGATTGCAATTCATCAGTCCAAAGCACATGACATCATATTCAGGTTGCAGCTAAAATAACAAGGTGTGGTCTCAGTCCCTCTCATGACTAGAGAGCTCCTGAGCACTGATGGTGCAAACAAGTAAAATCACACAAGGACCTAACAGCCAGATAAGAAGCTAGGGTAGGAATAGGAGTCATCAACATCTGTGTCATACAGCATTCCATTTTGGCAATGTTGAAGTAATTTTTTCAGCATTACTTAGTTGAAGTAATTTTTTCAGCATTACTTAGTTGAAGTAATTTTTTCAGCATTACTTAGTTCTTGAATCAATTCAAGCATGGATTCAAGAAACCCTAGCTGGCGCTCACCTTGAGGACACCGTCTCAGCTAGCTTACCTTGAGGACACCGTCTCAGCTAGCTCACCTTGAGGATACCGTCTCGTTCTTATTGCTTGCAGCTTGGTCGAAATGGCTCTGTCCTAAGTTTGCGACCATAGCTCTTGCAATCTCTATTGCATGAAGCTCATCTTGAGCAAAATGATCGGTCACTCCTACACATAATAAAGGTGCTCCTTAATACTCTTAGGTCTGTAGTGTGTACTTAGTTCATACTTCTGAGGCACAGTCTGACTTCTTGACTGATTTCATGAACTTAAGGATTGAGTGATGAAGGTAACTTGACCTTTGACAACATGTGATCAACTTCATCAAGTGACAAGATCATTGATCGCGTCTGACCTTCTGTACTCGTACTGATTTCAAAGCTGAGTGACCTCTCACCAGAAGTAGAGCAGTGCAGAGTTGCGCCTCCAAGCTCTTCAGATGTGACTTCTTCACCTTCAAGTTGTCAAAAACAACAAAATCTGTTAATATTATGAGGATGTGCATTTCATGGACTATGAGGGAATGAGGACAAGCCATGATTTGACACTTCAATACACAAAACGATCCCTATAAAGTAATATCATTTTGACAATGTGAGTAATAACATCCTTCAACTGCACCTGAACACAGGTGTGACTATAATGACTTCAAGCAACAAAGCTATGACCTGTAATGACTTCAAGCAACAAAGCTATGACCTGTAATGACTTCAAGCAACAAAGCTATGACCTGTAATGACTTCAGGCAACAAAGCTATGACCTATAATGACTTCAGGCAACACAGCTATGACCTGTAATGACTTCAGGCAACAAAACTATGACCTATAATGACTTCAGGCAACACAACTATGACCTCTGATTTGCTGCGCACCCTCTTACCTGCTGCTCCCTAGAGACCTCTTACCTGTTGCTGCCTTGACCAACGGTGGTCCTCCCAAGAAAATGGTACCATTCCCTTTCACAATGACGGATTCATCAGCCATTGCAGGTACATAAGCTCCTCCAGCAGTACATGAGCCAAGCACGACTGCAAGCTGAGGGATGCCTGCTGCTGACATCCTGGCCTATGAGCATGTTAAGTTTCTATGCTTTAGGAGTCAGTGTTTAGGATCATTATTTAACATTACATCATTTTTAATGTCACTCAGCAGGTGGTATTGAGGTATCTGGGCAGAAGTAACCAGCCTTTCGGGATTGTTGCCAGATGTTGAGCTTTGCATGAAAGTGGGAAGGTACTTACTTGGCTGCCTTATTAAGACCTGACCTGATTGTAGAAAATGCGCCCAAAATGGTCCCTGTCAGGGAACACCTCAGCTTGCCGAGGGAGGTTGGCTCCCCCACTATCTACCAGATACAAACAAGGCAGCCGACACTGCTCTGCAATCTCCTGCAGTCTTAAATGCTTCTGCTCATAACAACAATGGAGATACATGAAGTGGTTGAATTGTAGGAGTCGTGCAATTCAGGGACATTGTGAGAAGTTGGAGTTGAATAGTGTTGGGGAGTTGATTATTGGAACATATATATTAATATATATGTGCCATCCTCTGCACTCCACAAAGCTGAAAGTTTATAGTAAGTCTCATGCTTTTGCGTTGTATGTCTGAAGAGTTCCCTTGAAGGAGATTTACCTTGACTGTGATTGGATAATACGTTCCAGCTCTAACTGTAGCATCGTTAGCTGCAATAGCCACAAGCCTGCCTGCAACAACTCCGATGCCGGTAACAATTCCTCCCGAGGGGACTGCCTCCTTACCTGAAGGTCAGCAACTCAGAAAATTTTGATTTAGCTTGTAGGTATTTAACGCTCTGCACTTGTTCAGTTCTTGCCTGCTTACAGTCCTACCTAGGCTGAAATGTTGACACAACACATAATTCTTCTTTGCAGGTTTGTCCTGTAATAATGGAATATGATACACACCATACAATTCCAATCCAGCCAGAGGGGATAGCTCTAGGAAGGGAGCTCCTGGGTCCAGGAGTATGTTGATCCTCTCCCTGGGCAGCATCTTGCCCCTAGACCTGTGCCTCTGCACAGCGTTCTCCCCTCCGCCCTCATGCACAACTCTCACTAGTTCTGACTGATAATGACAAAACAAATTTGAAATCAGTACAGGCGTTGGGTAATAAGTGCACGTCATCTAGGGTTTCAACTTGGTCACATACATCAATTCGTCCATCCTATCTTATGAATTTACAAACTCACGATATTTGATGTTATTTCATCAATGTTCCTCGATACAGCCCTTGTCTTTGAGGAGAAATTTCTGCAAATTTGTGCTAAAGCTGACACAGTGTGGACTTTCATTTTGTTCAGCTCACAAAACAAATAACTTGATGCTTTATATCACGCCTCGATCACTTCTCCCTCTCTTCCAACTCTTACGTCTTTTTGACGTCAGCAAACCTGAATGTGTGAATCTTTCGAGACCTGAGATGGAACGTCATACCCAGATTCCTTCAGAAAGCCGATTTCTGATTCAGAAAATGAGCTTATCAAATGTAAGGCTTTCAAATAAATCAGGAAGATCGATTTGCCGTACTACTGCAAGGCTATCATCTCATGCTCGACTCAGAGTTGAGGCTAGCGCATTGGTGGTAAGATACTAAGAAACAATAACATATAGATTTAAATTTAAATTTTTGATTCGTGATCAGGAACCAGGTAGCCTAGTCCTAGTAGCAGGTGCAACAGGTGGCGTGGGCCAATTGGTGACAGCTAAGCTCATTGAGGTAGGAACCCAGACCCTAATGCTAGGTTTGGACCAAAAAACAGAAACTGCTTATCCCTTCGCAAGGAATCACAAGCTGGAATGACCATGCAATTTCTTCCTCACAATGCTCCTGCACCATTGCGTAAACTATTTCTTGTTTTCTGCGGACTGCAGCGAGGTTACAATGTGAGGGCTTTGTCTCGAGGTTCTAAGGGAGGGATGTTTGGGAGCGTCCCAAATCTAGAGGTGGAGTAGTCCTTAGAAATCTTCAGAAATCTTTGAGGATTTGTGTATTGCATGATTTCATCAGTTAGTTGGTTGAAGTCAGTGACACAAGGTGTCGCACCATACAGCTGTGCATGAAAGAGATTTGTGACATTCAGACTGTTGCAAACGTTTCCTGCCAAGATATGATTGTGCTTCAAGTTTATAACCTTCATTGACATTCCTGAGCCTTGGGCTGTACCCTCATGGTATACCCTCATGGTCAGGTAGTTAAAGCAGACTTCCGGACAGAAGCCACCATCCCTTCAGGCTTGATGGATGGTGTGGATGCTGTGTGCTGCTGTACAGGCACTACTGCATTTCCCTCTAGCAGGTGATGGATCCAGGCAGCCATGCACCTGTAATGGTACCAGGCAACCATGCACCTGTAATGGATCCAACCATGCGCCTGTCAATGGAGGCTCCAATATTATAGTAGAGCGTCATACAGCTTATCATGAGGTGTCACTGATACAGCAAGCCCGTCGTACCTCCAAACAAGTGACAAATGTGACACTTAACAGGAAGACTCGCCTGTAAAAAGCCCACATGAATCCCATTGCACCTGTTCCACTTCTCAGCAAGGCCTGTTTTAGAACTCTCCCCTCTAGTTCCTTATAATGTGTCTTTTCACATCCCTCCAAAAGGTGGCAGGGGGATAACGGGCCACGAGAAACAGATTTGATTGCTACCTCAAACCTGATTAAGAAAACCCCCCAAAACGTGAAGCGGTTCATTTATGTCACATCCGCGGGTGTTGAAAGGCAGACTCAACTGCCCTGGGTCATCCTTAATGCCTTTGGTGTGTTTCATACTACATCATACAGCTGGTGTTACATTTCGTTTGAATCCAATAAAAAGGATCATTGCCCAGGGGCTCCTTTACTCTTATAGCATGTGAGCGTGATCACATCTACATGACAGTCCTAACGGGCTTCTTCCTGACCTGTTCAGGTGTACTGAAGTACAAGCGGGAATCAGAAATTCTGTTGGAGGGATCCGGCTTGAACTACACAATTTTCAGGTACAAATTGTATAGAGTGTGATGCCACGTGTTCACTCATCATCGCAGCATGGTGGTAGCTACCTTCAACTTGAGCAGATCAATCCATATCAAGTATTGGAGAATAAGACCTCTCGTATTATGACGAGTCTTTCTGTTTGTACCATATCACGCTACAAACACTTTTTCTTCATAATCCGAAAGCATCCTCAGTGACTGATTACAGCTAAGCCCCTAGGATGTTGGCTCAGGACTGGCAGCATATTGCACAGGTTATTCAGTACACATGTATGTTCCATAGTATGCTTTGCACGTGATAACTTGTTTTAAAAGTGCTCATGCCAACATGTAGTAGCTTTTAAACAGGCCTGGACGGCTTACAGATGGACCCTACACCTCCTATGATCTCAACACGCTGTTGAAGGCTACCGCTGGGGACAGGAAAGCTGTGGAGGTAGCACTGACAGACAGGTTCTCCTCTGAGACCTCAAGGATCAGTGTTGCTGGTGAGCCTTCAATCAAATGCCATGCTGTCTGCTTTAACATTTTTTGGGTTTGCATCACACACTTGTGTGGAGTTTGTTATCTTGGTGTTCGTACTTGCTCCTTAAATATTCCTAACACTGCAGAAGCTGTGGTTCAGAGCCTGCTAATTGAAAGCACGGTTGGGAAAAAAATAGCTATGGGCAATGTTCAAGGAGAGGGCCCAGGCTCTGACACTCAGAAATGGCAAGCTATTTTCCAGGCTGCGAAAGCTTGAATTTGTATGAGGACAGATGTGACATTATAGCTCGAGCTGGATGTAGCTGAGATTATTCAGAGCTCTGGATGAGTACATGAACAATAATGATCATGTTGACCTTTTACAAAGTCGGACTTTAAGTCTTGTTTATTGAGCAATTGTGAACGATCATAGCCAACTCAACAGTACCAGCATACCCTTGTGCACATAGCTTATGATATGCACAAGCTACCTACTATCCTCTTAATCGTAAGCAGACAAGTGCTAGCCTTGTGCTGCTTTCAGTACAAACTCCATGGCCAGTTTCTTTACGTTGGCTACCCCAGCAGCGTCACCATGCTCTTCCTCATACTCGAGATACCTTGATAGAAAGATTGGGGAAGGGAATACGCAATGAGACAATAGTGCATTGAAACAGCCACACACACCACAACACTTGGTGCAGTTTTCAACTTATAGAAGCGACACCTCATATGATACCGCATAACGCTAGACCCTCCTACCTGGTGAAAAGGAACCTCATTTTTTTAGGAGGAAGTTGAAGCTGAGTAGCTCTCTCAAACAGAGCTCGAATACGCTGTTGATCCCCAAGTTTCACTTCCTAGCAGGGTGTTTTACAGGAGGGACAATACTGTCTATTTTTCTACTTGGGATATGGATATGAACATGAACGTGCTTCATGATTTCACAAACTTCAATGCGCTGAGTATCAGGTGGAGAACATGACGATCATTGTGATGCACCTCACCTGGTCGATGTACACAGACCACAGGTCCAGTCGCTTGGGATAGTTCCTGAGCACACCCTCCAAAATTCCACGCCCCCGCTCCGCAGACCCAACCTTGAATTCCAGAAGAGCTGCATGCGTGATGACTTTGATGTGCTTCCTCTTTGGAAGTGACTGAAGAGCACGCTCCAACACCAGCCGAGCCTTCTCACCCTCATCACTTATAAGATGAGATTCAATGGACCGCAACCAAACCTAGGAAGAGGAGGAGGTCCCAGAGATTTCAGGCTAGTGGTAGTATGCGAAACCATGCCTTACCAACAAACATTCAGCTGTTGATGTTCTTGAATTATACATTCAGTTCAGATAAGTTTAGAAAAAGGTGCTAAAAAATACCTGGGATGTGCTCTAACCTAGCAATACCTGGGATGTGCTCTAATCTAAAATACCTAGGAAGTGCTCTAACCTACAATACCTGGAAAGTGCCTTTAACCTAGCAATTAAACAATACGCAGTACTGATACTGACAAGTACCTTGGCACTTGAACTGATACTGACAAGTACCTTGGCACTTGAACTGAATTTCTTGCTCATTGCCTTGAGCAGGTTGCTGGCCATCTCCTTGTGTGAGGAGCGGTCTGCAATGCCCAGAGCCGCAAAGTACAATTTCTTCTGGTCACAGTATTGGAGGGCTCTTTGGAACAGCTTGGTAAATGCGTCCTCAGGAGGCTGTCCATATGCATTCTCTAAGTTCAGCAAGGCTATCCACACATTGAACTTCTCTCCCTCCTCCCTGAAGTACAGGGCGTCGAAGTATGAAGTCAAGGGTGTAGGAAGCATTGTAAGCAGGAGGGAACTTTCATGACACCACAAGAGAGGGCTTGCTCACTGCATACGATCAACTGATTGAAACTATATCATTTCCACATCGAATGCAACATAGAGAGCATTGACAACAGGATCATGCTACCAATCCTCATGGCGGCAGACCTGCTCCCTTACCTGTAATTGATGGACTGCAGTGCCCTTTCAGCCACCTTCCGAGCATTGTCAATGTCCCCGATGGAGATTTGGTAGGCCATGTACTTGATCCACACATAACTGCTGTTGGGAGAGGAAGCAACCAACTTCTCAAAGTCCTGGGCGGTCTTAGGAGCAGCATCTCCATGGAGTCTGAAGGTAGATGAAGGTAGATGAAGGTGGATGCGATGAGTCAAGGCTTCAAGTGCTTGCAGTTAAGAAGACATGGCATTTACTTCTGGTGCATAGATCACACTATTTTGTGAAATGATCACGTAGTGGTATCCTCATCACTCAGAGGGTAGGGGGTTAGTGGTATCCTCATCACTCAGAGGGTAGGGGGATCCTGATCACTCAGAGGGTAGTGGTATCCTGATCACTCAGAGGGTAGTGGTATCCTCATCACTCAGAGGGTAGTGCTATCCTCATCACTCAGAGGGTAGGGGGTTAGTGGTATCCTCATCACTCAGAGGGTAGTGCTATCCTCATCACTCAGAGGGTAGAGGGTTAGTGGTATCCTCATCACTCAGAGGGTAGGGGTATCCTCATCACTCAGAGGGTAGGGGTATCCTCATCACTCAGAGGGTAGGGGTATCCTCATCACTCAGAGGGTAGGGGTATCCTCATCACTCAGAGGGTAGGGGAGCTATGTTCAGGGAATCTGGACGATGCATTGCTAGTGGCATTGCAATATCAAATGACTTAACATGTACTTTAAAAAGGCTTGGCCTTCCTTTCGACACTTTTGTTCTGATCATTGATGCAGAGCCATGTATCAGATAGCACAAGACAAAACCCCACCTTGCAGCCTCAGCCTCTCGGATCTGGCTTTCGTGCTCCTCTTTGGCCTTCTTTTTAGCATGCTTGCTTAGCTTCTTGCCTGTTTTGTCCTCAAGATCTAGCTTGCCTGATATTACGTGATAAAAATGTGACCAAATTAGGTTGCCATGAAGGTATCTACAGCTCAGTTAAGCAACCAAGGTCAGTCCTGAGTTGAAGAAACAACGTTGACAATATCACACAAGCTTGTGCTTGCCTCCTTGGAGCTTGTTTTCAAACTAATTACATAATTCACCGACCTTCTATACTATTCCACACCTTCTTCGGTATTATCCCCCCCCACTCCATCCTGCAGCAATAGTCCACCCCAAACTGGCACCTCTGTCTCAATACCATCCATTCCTGGCTTCTGGATACGACCCGAGGCTTCACCTGCTGCCAGCAGGAAGGCATCCATTCCTGATTAGCGTTGACCTTGCATTGACCACAACCTTGTAGGAAAATCTAAGGAACAAACCTCCACCAACCAGCTAGTTCTTCCTAACAAACGATTATTCCTGGACCTATTCTCAAAGCACTGAAGTATCACCTGGTCTACTTCGTTGAGAAACATATTGAGCATCCTGTTCATCCTCCTGTTCATCCATCTCCGTATTTTCCTCTTCTGACACATCGTCAACATCCTTCATGTCTTCATCCTCGTCCTCCTCCCCCTCGTCCTCCTCCTCGTCGTCTTCTCCCTCTTCCATGTCTACAGCCTCACCATCAATGTCCGGTAATGTGAACTTGGCCTTCTTTGCACATGGCTCTAATTCCACTCCATCATCACCCTCAAGGTACGATGGCTTTAAGCCTAGCGACAGTTTTCCCTTCTCTAAATCAACTTTAAGAACCTTCAAGGAAATCACAACATAACTACTATAAAACTGAAGACAAATCAGAAGATTCTTTTCTGCATACAACCGCTTTCTTTATTCAACAAGCTATCATGTTCTGAACAAGCAGCATTTCAAATTAAAAACAAAAACAAACATGACAACATTTTCTTTACTCAATTTAACTTGAAAAAAAACTAGGAGAGCTGTATTTGTCAAAGCCTTTACATTCCACAATCATAACATTGCGTACATGCGTACCTTAGCTCTCACAGCTTGTCCCTGTCTGTAAAGCGCAGCCACCTCCTTGACCTTCCCATCAGACAGTTCTGATACATGAGCCAACCCTGCAGTGTTGCAACCCACCACATCCACAAAAACGCCGTACGCCTCAACCCTCCGCACCCTTCCACTGACTATTTGACCCACAGCCAGGTCTGACAGCGAAACAAGGGAGGCTTTCTTGTTGGGGTCCACAGTCCTGTAGAGAAATACAATCCAGAGAGAGCAGGAGTATTTAGCAAGGCTCGTCATTCTATATCCAATGAATTGTTTTGGTGTTGTGAACTAACCTGTGCTTCATGAGTTTTTAATCCCTTATCATGTGATAGCAACAAGGAGCTGAAGGGGGTGGAGAGGCTTAAAGGACATCTGGCCTTATAAAGGTTCATCAATCACTGACATGACTGTACAAATGTTCATCAATCACTGACATGACTGTACAAATGGCAAATCTATATGAAATGAAAATAAATTAACAAGAAAGTCACATGCAGATTATGTCCCTAATAAGCCTATCAATTCCTAAACCCTATCTAAAACAAGAGATTCTACAAGAGGCTAATGGGGCCAAATCTGAAATGATATTTGAAGGTAAGGAAGAATGTTCCTTCTCCTTCCTCACCCTTCTCCAATCCTATGATGGAACTCCTGAACCTCACTCTCATCTCACTGACCTTAGTGACAGTTTTAATCGGCCGTCCTTGACTCCTGAACCTCACTCTCATCTCACTGACCTTAGCGACAGAGTTCTAATCGGCCATCCTTGACTCCTGAAACTCACTCTCATCTCACTGACCTTAGTGACACTTCTAATCCGCCATCCTTGACTCCTGAACCTCACTCTCATCTCACTGACCTTAGTGACACTTCTAATCCGCCATCCTTGACTCCTGAACCTCACTCTCATCTCACTGACCTTAGTGACAGTTCTAATCGGCCGTCCTTGACTCCTGAACCTCACTCGCATCTCACTGACCTTAGTGACAGTTCTAATCGGCCATCCTTGACTCCTGAACCTCACTCTCATCTCACTGACCTTAGTGACAGTTCTAATCGGCCGTCCTTGATGCTAACAACGCTTGCCTCAACACGCATTCCCTCCGGGAAGGCTGCTGCTGGATCCTCCACGAACCTACAGGATCAAAGAAAATGAAGCGTAGTCATAACAGTGTTGACTGCTGGAGGAGTGCAGACAAGCTCGGGAAACAGATCTGAAACTAATGACCTGTAAGTAGGGTTAAGCATGTAGGGTTTGTACAGCATATTACATGAACTTAGGGCGGCGTGATCAGCCACATGAATGATTTTGCATCATGTGCAAGACGCAAAATCATTCACAACTGTTCAATCTCAACAATTAGTGAATAGCCTCATGAACAGAAGAAAAGGGAGCTGAGGTTGACCACAGCGACTGATGACTTCTGATAACATTTATGTAACCAGGAAATGCACCTAATGCATGTTGCTACAGCAGAACTCACCCATCAGACAGGTTCCTGATTCGGATGTGAGCGTCATGTATGCGATCAAGAGCCAGAAATAAGCCTTTGGACCCCACAGCTTTTACATATCCTTGCACCTTAGATCCAATCTTCAGGGAGGCAACATCCAGCACCTCTCTAACCCCCAGCCCTGCTGTGGAGGAGAGCTCCGAGACCAACCTCTTGTGACCCCCTTGTGCCTTCGCGGTTGTCTCCTCCTTACTGCTGACTGAGGCTCCTATGTGCTGCTGAAGACCAGCTAAGCAACCACCATAACTGGGCCTTACAGACAGCAAGAATGCCTGAGACTCCTCTGATGAGATGACAGCGCCAGTAAAGGTAGGAGGCTTCCTGTCCAGTGCTGAAATCACTTTGCAACGAGCATAAGAGCCCTTTGTGACACCCAACAATGCATTGTCAACCCATTCATCATGCAAATCAGTCATGGAGATTATTCCGTAGCGCTTATGCCCTATATGCACCTGAAAGGAGGAGAGAGGGTACAGGGCTTCAGTTTGCAGTTGAAGACTGAATGCTGTCAGCAAGTGGTCAGGTTCATGAGATTGACCAGGCAGTTGAGTTTCCAGGATAAGATATATCATACAGGAAGTACAGGACCTAGTACAGGAAGTAATGGAACTAGTCCTCGCAACGCATGAATCATGCATTTCCCATTTCTCTTGCAACGCATGAATCATGCACTTCCCATTTCTCTCGCAACACACAAAAAATGCACCTCCCATGAACACAATCTTTGTTCAAGGAAGGCTGCCTCCGATCATGCACTGATTCCTTTGTATAACAAACCTTGATGCCCGAACCAGCCACAGCTACTACCCTTCCCATGATCATGTCCCCTGGTTGTAGAGGGGAGCAGGTCCCCACTACTGTGCCCTTGGTTGATCCACTGGCTTCTGGAGTGATGAGAGTCAGATCTAATTGACGACGATGGACGTCCACCTACATTATTATTAAGGCACAACAGAAAAAGGATAAAAACAATGAACGTTGATTAAAAAAAACAAAGCTATTTTGCTCATCTCTCTCATACTGCCATTAGGTCCAGGATCAGCATTTGAGAGTCTGATAAAACTATTACAATTCAAACTTTGTTCTACCTAGAAATTCAACCTTCACTAAGCTGCTACATGTGTTAATATCCTTCAACAGCTGGAAGCACAGAAAACTGTGATAAATATCAAACCCTGACTATGCTAAACACAACCCAAACCATTAAGCCCTGGACGGCTCACACAAATGATGCAATTGAATACATTCACATGATGCAGCACATTCACACCTTCAGCACATTCATACACACCTGCAGCACGCTCACGGTTGCAGGATCTACACCTGAAGCACATTCATTCACACCTGCAGGACTCTTCCGCGGACTCCTTCCCCGACATGAAAAGTGTTCTTGAGGTCTGCCAGAGCCAGAGGGTCCGTAGAGACATCCAAGGCACTCACTCGCCCTCTGATGCTGGGGCTCAGAGAAACCCATAAATGGTCCTAAGGACAAAAGGTGGAACTCTAGGTGTAGGCAAGCAACATTCCAAGTAAACACACACTGGGGAAAAGCACTCAGAAATCTTCTTTGAGCATTGTGTGTACAGAATGCTGAAGCCAGAGCAAGCCCATAAGTGCATGGCGTACGATGTATTAATTCGTTTATGGACCTATGGACAGATGGGAAGCAGAAGCTTTAACCTCTCTCATCTGATACTCAATACCTTACCTCTGCCACCTCTTGCACAAGTCCCGTCACCCATGCCCCAGCACTAAGGTCGCTCAGAGTCAAACTCTTAGGCAACCAAGCAGGAGTGGAGTTATCACCATCCCCTACATCATTGGCTTTGGCGAGCTTAAGCAATGACGGCCTCATGCTCAAATCAATGGGAGCTCTAGATTCTCCACCTAACCGGCCCAAGACTACTGCTTCAATTGGCTGCGAACATACACACACACACAGTGGAGATTCAGTAACTGCATCTTCCCTCCAAAAGGAGGGAGGGCTGTGATCATGCAACACCTCCCGCAATGCATGATATCCTGGAAGCAATCCTTTAAGTCTGTCAAGAAAATGGCTGCACGCCCTACAAGAATGAATAGACAGCAGATAGCAGACATGTGAATAAACGCGACAACCTCTAACCTGCTGTACTCTGAAAATTGCAAGTAGTGACGAGGTAGGAAGAGGATTGCTGTCCTTTAAATCCATGATCTCTGACATGTGCAATCTGCACATCAACTTCTTTCCAACCTGCACAAGAAACATGAAGACATGCCCCAATTCAGAAGCAGCCACATCTCAACTTTCCAACTTGCCGTTAGATAGAGTGAGATAGAATGACAGTGCATTATACACATTTATTTCCCCAGCAGTCATGCAAAACAGTGTGTGTGTGGTTTCTCCCCTTGTTCTAACAGTGTGTGTGGTTCCTCCCCTTGTTCTAACAGTGTGTGAGGTTCCCCCCCTTGATCTAACAGTGTGTGAGGTTCCTCCCCTTGTTCTTACACTGTTCCCATGCATCAGTCTACACAGGCCCCCTCACCTGTACATCCAGGTGGCAGAGATGTACAGCGGTCACCAGTCCAGACACCAATGCCCCAACAACAGCCCGACTCTGCTTCTTCACACCAGCCTCCTTGATGAAGCTACCTGACACCTGCTTCCCTGCAGTGGGCTTCACATCAGCTCTCTTTGACACCTTCAGCAACAGCCTCCCACCATTGGCTGTGCAAGGTAGAGCTGCTACCACAGCACTGTGAATCCTCTGTCCAGGCAAGGGCTTCCAGGACACATGCTCCAAGTCCTATTTACAGCATATGAATGGACTTCACAGCTTCTCGCATAAGGCAGCTTTTTATTTCAGCAAGGAACTCATGTCAGCTTTCAACCTTCACTTACAAATGTAACAAGACACAGGGCTGACGAAGGTTCAATCAAAACCTCCCCCTCAGTATGTACTTTCCTGACCCCCTCAATATGTACTTTCCTGACCCCCTCAATATGTACTTTCCTGACCCCTTCAGTATGTACTTTCCTGATCCCTTCAATATGCACTTTCCTGACCCCTTCAATATGTACCTTCCTGACCCCCTCAGTATGTACCTTCCTGACCTCCTCATTTCTTACCTTTAGATTGTAGTCTGTAATTGCAGCAAAAGCCAGTGCTTTCTCTTTTTCAGGCAGGCTGAGTATCACATAGCCCAAGGTCTCCTTCACAAGCTCTACAACTGCCTCAACTCTGTCCCCAACTAACACTCGTGGAAAGCTGTTGAGAGAATCTGCCTCAGCAGGCACAACTCCTTTCTTGGACCCCTTCAGCTTCTGGGATGCCTTCTTATCACCAGCAGCAGCAGATGCAGATGCAGATGCTGCTGCCTGATGCTTAGCTCCCTCCACCAGAGGAGCAGCAGCTGTCAGGTCCAGAATGCCTTCACTCTTGCTGACATCAAGGATGCGGGTGCTGACAGGGTGCCTTGGTCTCAGCACAGCATCCCCCAGCTGGTGCTGCCTAATGATACCCACTAAGTCCTGAGGAGAAGTCATAAATAATAAGATTGAGTTGTGATCCTTACACTACCTCTCACTAAGATTGAGTTGTGATCCTTACACTACCTCTCACTAAGATTGAGTTGTGATCCTAACACTACCTCTCACTAAGATTGAGTTGTGATCCTTACACTACCTCTCACTAAGATTGAGTTGTGATCCTTACACTACCTCTCACTAAGATTGAGTTGTGATCCTTACACTACCTCCCTCCTGTTATTTTTATGGATGTCCAATTGCTGTCATAGCTCGAGTCTTATCACTAAATGTGCCTTGTCTGCCCTAGAGCCCCTTCACCCAAACCCACAGGCACAGGCACTGTGCCAGCAGTGGGTAGAGGAGAAGGTGGCTTGAGGCATGCAATGCACATTTAAATAATTCATTGTCACCAATTACCAGTTACTATTGTTTTACAACCCATACTAAGCCGCCAAGCAAGGCACTTATGACACACAGTCCTTAGATGACTTATAAGAGTGTCCACTTTGAGATGGAAAGTGGCAACAGGCTCGTTATGACAGTTCAGCCTGAACACAAAATTGAGCTGATTTAATCAATCCCTTTATCCAGTCATAGGAGTACTCCATGTCTCACCTCATTAGCATTGAGGTCCACAACCACTCCATACTCTTCCACACCATGGACGCGCCCAGACACAGCTGCACCTATAGCCAGTGTACTGCCCCAGTCCACCAGGTTCCCATTCACCCCACCTGCTGCTCCTGCCTCTCTCAGCTCCCCCTCATGCTTCAAATGGTGAACAAGCTCCAGGTCAGCAAAAAGGGAGCTGAGGTACAAAGCATCATCAGTGCTGCAAGTGAGAGATGGCTTGAGAGTCAGGCTAAAGCGTTTCCGCTCTGCATCAACTTGAACCACCTACGGAAGTAGCATGCACTCATATTTATGCGACGCTGAGCAAATAATGCACAAGACCTCGGCTATAAGCTATCAGCTATCCTCACAGCACAAAGATGCTAGGCAACTTCCGTTTTGCACACAATGTCCACTCTTTTTCAGCATACTAGCAGCCTCACCTGTGCTCTCACACTTTGCCCCTCAGCATACTAGCAGCCTCACCTGTGCTCTCACACTTTGCCCCTCAGCATACTAGCAGCCTCACCTGTGCTCTCACACTTTGCCCCTCAGCATACTAGCAGCCTCACCTGTGCTCTCACACTTTGCCCCTCAGCATACTGCATCTTGGGATCAGTGACAAAGGTGTCTGCCAGTTGCGACAGTCCAGCACGACCAGTCACGTGCCCTAGGAAGCGCACAAACACTGCGTCTGGTGTGATGGATACCACAAATCCTGGAAGCAGGGCACCCTCCTTGACCGCGTCAAAAGAGGAAGGAAGTGCAGAGGCACTCAACACCAAGCTGCTCTTCCTGCTGACCAAGAGATGCTTCTTTTTGCCATTCTCAGAGCGCTCCAGAACCACAACCTTGCCTAAGTGCACAGAGAGGGGGGAATTTGGTGGAGAGGCGAACAGTAATGAACCAATAATCGACCATGCAGCGTCATTTAACATTAAATTGAAGGCGTTTAGTAACACAGTATTTTAAGACTTCCACAATATTTACAAACTCTGCTGATTATCTATATTTTCAGCTACCACAACCCTACTAAAAAAGGGCTATCAAAATTTATTTTGTCCTTTGCAACACAAGACCATACCTAGCTTGGCTCCTGGTTTGATGACAGATCTGAGGGCCTCCACTGCAGCTGGATGATCTGCAAAATGCACAGCCTCTAGCTTAGCCCTTGCAGAAACTCCTCCCCTCTCAGCGCTTGTCACCTCTACAATGTAGCTGATGGAAGCAGCTGAATCACCTTCTCCTACAACCTGTTCCTCCAATCAACACAGATGACATCAAATGTTTGGTCTCATGCAACACTTGTAAGTACTTGTGTGCAAATGGCATGGAATCAGCTACATGGAATCAGCTACATCATAAGCAAAGTTCACTCATATCCTTAATTATAAGCCAATTATCCTTTATCATAAGCCATTTCTCAGAAGGTGTGCATCAGTGCAGCCCACCTGCAACACCGAAGCCTCAGCCACGTCTCCAGGCTCAAAACCTGCATAGGGATCTGCCTCACTGACAAGCTCTCCAGCAGATCCAGCAGCAGATTTCTTCCCAGCTAGACTCAGTTTCAAGCGACCACTTGCCGGCTCAATGGCCAGAACAATCGCCTTAACCACCTAAATTAAAAAAAGTTGTGTCTCAAGCTCGTGAATCACTATCACCTTTCCATCATCCTGCTTGAGCCTGGCTCAAGATGAGCGTTCAGAGGGAAAGGGCCAGTCCTTAATCAATTACAAAAAAAGGTGACTACCCTATGGGCTAAACGGAAGATGCCTAACATTATACATTGTTGAGGGTGCTGACACACAACGTAATCATATTCCTGGAAACCACTCACCTGCCCAACATTATACATCTGAGCGGGTTTAACACCATCTGGGAGTCCTAGCTCCCCAACATGAGCCAGTCCTGAAATGCCGCCATAGAAGGAGACAAAGACACCATAATCCTGTACCAGAAGAAAAACACTCATGTTGTTACAATTGTAGATGCACCTCAGGATTCAATCTTGAAAGGTTTGATAGAATAGTAGCGCAGGAGTTGTGAAGGGGGATTCAGTGGAATACAACTCATGAAAACTTACATGATCCTTGACGTAGACAGGGACACACAGCATACACTATGCGCCATCCCCATGAACCTATGAATATATTGTTTGTTTCTTTTTAGCCCTTTTTTGGATCCTGCAATATCCTCAACATGCCTGGCTCCCCAACAGCGTCATGATCATCATGCAAAACACCTCTCACCTGCACTCCAGTGATCATGCCATGGGTTCTGAGTCCAGGGGCCAACTGCTGCTTGGAAGCTAAACACTGCAACTTGCTTCCCAAAAGCCCAGGCTTCAGGGTCAGGGTCATTCTCCGAGCTGCAACATCAACTTCCAACACTTTCCCTGACACCTTTTGTCCCACCTGTACAAGCAGACCCACCCTAACTGACGCCCATATCTCTTGCTAAGACCCAATGAGTATACAGCACTCTTCGAAGTAGAAACTTCATTTGACGATAAATTAAACTTCAGGTCAGATGAAGGGGCCTCCCTTGAGCTCATACCTTAAACTTAGTGAGAGCTTTGGAGGTCCCTAAATCAGAAGCATGGAGTTTGGGGATGAGGCCCTTAATGCCGGGTCCTGCTGAAACCAGCAAACCATGATCCTCTATGCAATTAATTGTAGTACTGAGGGGCATGCCCGGGTGCAAATGTGCATACGATACAATCTGCAGAGACAAAGAACATGACATCTTATCAAGAAAAAAAAGCACATAGCTGGTTGCTGTGAAGGTGAAAGAAACAAGTACAAACATGGGAGACACTGAAGACCTAAGAACTCAGACAATGCAAAGTATTGTTATGTCTTTTGTATTTATAATGCAACAATACAAACAATTTGAATTTAAAATGAAAAGTGTGAACAAGATGATATGAATGCACCTGCAGCAGTTTTCAACAGAGATGATGATATGCCCACCCTAAGTCCTTTAAACCAGCTCTATGACTTTACCTTGTGATCATACATTCTGCTCACCTCTTGATCCAACACACTCTTCTTCATACTCAAAGTTGCGAGGCCATCTACCAGTCTAAAACCAATGACCCGTGCGCTAATGGTCTGTCCAACTTTGTAGAGCTTCTCCATAGGGGTGTCCTCACGACCATCATTAAGATTGGAGATATGAACAAAACCTGCGTGTTACGTTGAGGTATGAATAAGTATGAACAAATTAAGCTACTATGCCTTCTATGCACTTGGTCTCAACTTTCGTTGAATGAGACTCCAGAAAAAATTGAAGACAAAAAAACGAAACATTTAAGTCATATTTGATTTTCAAGAATCAAGAGAGAGCAGCCTTGTTACCAGTCTCGCCTCAACAGCTGCCTGACATAAAAAGTGATCGCATGAATCATCTCCTAAGGATATTTTTCTACAAACCCTTTTATCTCACCAGCACATCGCTCCTCTCCATCTAGCGGCAGCTCCAACAAAAGACCCAAGCCAGCATGCACTCGTCTGACCTTAGCTTCTTGAAACAATTGACCAAGCATGGGTGTGGGGCTTGGCAAGGTGAGTCCCACAAGATGAGGCAATATGGACAGCCCTGCTTGCTTCGTGATAGGGTCGATGTACAAGATGCGGACCTGTGTACATTTTAAAAGGGTAATCAGATGACGGAGGAAGCTGAAGGGACACCAGATGACAGAGGAAATTGTAGACAATCATTAACTACAAGTAAAGATATGCAAAACATGCTGATACCTCAGTTGATGGCACACCATACATCAGGCATCATACACCAGGCACCAGGCATCAGGCACCAGGCACCAGGCACCAGGCATCATACACTAGGCATCAGGCACCATGCACCATACACCAAGCATCATGCACTAGGCATCAGGCATCATGCACCAGGCATCAGGCATCATACATTAGGCATCAGGCATCAGGCATCAGGCATCATACACTAGGCATCAGGCACCAGGCACCAGGCACCAGGCACCAGGCACCAGGCACCAGGCACCAGGCACCAGGCACCAGGCATCAGGCACCAGGCATCAGGCATCATACACCAGGCACCATCTTACCTTGAGTTTCTGACCCTCACTATAGCCCCTGCGCCATGCAGCTGCAGCTAGGGGGTCACTGAGGTGAAAGGGGTCCACCGTACCATGAAAGAAAGTCAAGAAGGACAGCATCAATCCATCGGATAGCACCTCTTTGACCTGCAGGGAGTCAGAACAGTATAAAGGGCGCCCGTCCTAAATCATTACTGTCTTCATCGTAATAAAGGGATGTTCTTGCTTCAACAGGAGTACCAAAGTGCCAGTATCAGTGCAAAAGCATGCTGATTCAATGCACAAGCAGAACATAGAACACAACAGAGGTGAACTTTGCCGAAACATAGAGGTTAGGTGTTTGAAAGCATTCAAATTGATGAGGTACCGTGCTTGAAAGCATTCGAATTGATGAGGTACCGTGTTTGAAAGCATTCAAATTGATGAAGTTACGTGCTTGAAAGCATTCAAATTGATGAGGCCTCGAGCACCTTAGCATTGATAAGGCTGCCAGGGAGAAGAGAATCCAGAGACGTCACTTCTGACTCCCGCACCACAGTACTAGACACCTGATCCAGCATTGATGATAAAATAAGAAATGAGTGATGGGACATCCAGCAGAGGGAAGGTAGTGTAACCCTAAGTATGGATCATGTCTCCTAAGATAAAATGTAATCAAATGTTGAAGCAAAGCATGAGAGGATGCACTGTGAAATTATCTTGAGGCAAAAACATAAGAGGATACTTCCTTAAAAGCTGCCGACTCAGTTTTTCCTGCGCATCAACTCACAAGCGCGGGGTCTGTGGAGACTGGCACTGCCCTCGCCAAAGCCCCGCCTGTAGATACGCTCTTCAGTACAGCAACTTCTAGCAGCATGCCCGGCAGCAAGGCACTACCTTCTCCAAACACTGATTCATGATGCTTGCGCTGAAGGAATGCAGTAACACCCTGATGAGGAGTTTGAGGAAACATTCAGTATTCTCTAAGTCAGAACAGTGAAGCAATCAAGGATGGTGCGGAAAGGAATAAAGGGGACACATTAGGAATTTAATTCAAATTCGATTCAAAGAGATTTTGTCTTGGCCCACATCTATCTCATTGTGAAACAAGGAAAGATAGACGCTGGAAAGAAATGTTCTAGGGCATCAACTCTCTGAAGTTACTCAATGAGCAATGCATATGAATCTAATCTACTCTTATCTCTTCATACTACGCTATGCGAATAACTGAACAGTCACAAAAAAGACACAAATTTATACCCATTTCACACAAGCTTGCTCTTCAAGACAAGAGCTCATCATGGTACGTGTTGCCTGAGGTACTATTCTGAACTGAGCATGGGTCCATAGGTTGATTACAAATCAGGTCCCACAGCCATTTTCTCACCTTGATTCCCAAGTCCAAAGTGTAACCGTGATCCTCAGCACTCTGTACTGCTGCAGGCACTACAGCTCCCTCCTGCAAGCTAGGCACCCCAAGTCCTTCACACAGCTTCTTCAGCCTCAAACTCAGCTGTACTGCCTTCCCAGGGGTCTTTGTGGCCCCTCCACCTGTCTTTTCAGAAGCCCTGTCTGGAAGGCCCACAACTGTGCATCGGACGAACTGCCCCACATGAAATAATTTTGAAAGATCAACTATGTCTGAAGTTTCCTGGCCATCCGTGTTCCTTTTTTTGTCAAGCTTGCGGAAGAGATAGTCTGAAGCCTGGACCAGGTGCAGACAGAAAGATAAACTCCCTTTGTAATGCCAAAAAGGAACGAGTGCAAGAATATTAGGTCTCAGAGCAAGACAATAGAGGCAAAGCGCAAGATGAGCATTTCAAGTCTACATCCAATGCTGTACTTCTACCATGCCGTACTTCTACCATGTGCCTCAGAAACTAGTCCCACATGGTGTTCAAGTGCACTCTTACCTCGCTAGGCACAACATGACCCCTTAACCCATGAGGTAAGCTCACAGTCAGTCCACGAGGGGCAACCTCCAACAAGATACCCCAGACCTTCATTCCAACACTCAAGTTCTGTATGGCAGAGTAGTTCATATAAAAAAACTAGTAAAAATTACACATGAGTATAGAATTTGAACATTATGCATACACACTCTAGGTCGAGCCTTAGGAGCATCATTTAATGAGTTCATGACTCTTCTCCTCAGGGATGTCCAACAAAAGCTTGTTCTCTTGATAGATTACTTGCTGAACTTGTGCTCCTCAAGTGTTATGAGCTATTGATGATATCACCTTAGCCTTGAGCAGTTCCACGTAGCGTCCTCCTTTAGCATGGCTGCCCTCATTCTTGTTCAAGAAGGAATCTTTAGAATCTTCGTTCGCATCATCTTCAGACTTTGCATGGCTGAGTTTCTGTGAAAAGGCATGTAGTCATAACAAGACTGTATTAAAACTGAAATTTGCAGACACTTGCTTTGGAACCCTTTTTGTTTCTTGTTTTTGATTTGGATGATTCTTCAACTTCTGCGTCAAATTCTTTCTTTGCTTCCTGAAAAACTTCTCTTCTCTCAAGATGTGTCAGTCCATCGCCACCTCCTCTAGGAAAGTCGCCATCGTCAACAGTTACACCGCTATCAGACAAGTTTATACTACCCTTTTTATTTTTAGGAGCATTCTCCTGATCTTTCGAGGCCGCCTGCAGTCTTTTGCGCCCATTGGAGATTCGTTTAGGCTGCTCTTCAGACCTGTTGTTTGGCGGCATCACAACAATCTTTAAAAGCTTAAGAGAACATAGGCTATGGTGCCGGCTGGTTTACAACTAGTAACACGCAGTAGTACTTCTGCTGCTGTAGCGGAACATTGGCAGAATTTTAGCTGACTTCTATCTTGAGGCCAGGCCCACCACACACCCGCCTTGTTTCTTTTGACAAACACTCCAAAGTGCTCATATTTTACTGAGAATTTGATTCGAATATCTAAGATGAAAGGGAGGACGAAAATTCCTGTTTTTGTGTGCATACTATACGTTGCTTCTCTATATGACTTGGCTCAGTCCAGAATATATCTTTTTGAGGACAAAGACACCTCGGTACGTTTACATGTGCCTTTGCTTCTAGACGTGCCCTTCCCCCTCTATCTGCATTCTGGTGTATTCCTTATTTTTTTGTAAAATACAAAGCGCAAAATCTCGACCTCTAGAAATAACGAGGGTCCACGTCATTCTCCTCCTCTTTGATTTCTCAGGATGGATTCACTCGCCCTTCTGAAGGAGCTGTTGACGTCTACATTGGGCTAGAATCAGGGTCTGAAGAACCACATCCAGTTCAAACGGCACTCGACTCCACTAATGTCAATCCACAAGAGGGTTTCAGTCTCTTTACTCCTATCACTCACCCAATGTTTTGGTGAGTTGGTTTGTGAGCCCCGCGCGCCTTGATGCTCGTGACAATGCGTGCCTTCTGAGCACTTCATAGAGGAGTCAAGTGCCATAATATAATATAACGTAATTGCACTGGTGCAGGGCTTTGAAAAAGCTGGAGGAAATCGAGGCCTCGCAGCGCTCAGCAATGAACAATTTGATCCTTGGACAATTCGTAGACCAACAAGAGGGTGACCTCGTATCCCCACATACAGAAAGCATGTTGCGTCATGTTGGCTGCCAACGGTACAAGAATGCTATGAGAGAGTATACGCAGGTGAACCTTCGCGCAGTGTGTGCTAGGATCCTACGTTCTTTAATCCACGCGCAACTTGCACTGCCTAGCTTTGCCTTCTCAACGGCATCATGATAGTGCGTTAATCTTTTCTTTTATTTCTCTGCAGATGGCCTCCCAGGAGTTTGACAAGACAGTTCAGGTCCTTGAGTCTGACTGGGTTGTTGGGAGCTCCTTTCCCGGCGCAGAGGCAGAGAAAACACTTGCAGCCTTGTCCTCAAGCATTTCTAAAGAAACAGCCGAAAAGGAGGGACAGAAGTAAGTAAATGCTGCTTCCAGTTGTGGTAGTAATTATATAGCATTGTATAATAATGAGGTAAATCAAAGTATTCATAAATAAATGAGTGACCTGGTTTGCAATGAGGTACTGACCTTGTGTGGAATTCGCCATTCATCTTTTGACTGACTCAGGTTGGTCTACATGTTAGACAGCATGGACACTGCGTCCAGAGAAGCTTCATTGTTTGGTGGAGACCTTGCCAGCTCATCTCTTCTGAACTCTGCTGATGATGATAATGATGATGGTGGCTGGGGGGGAGCTTCCATTGTGTTGTTAGGTGGAAGTATGAACGAGGGTGGGAACACCCAACACGTGGAGGGTGCTCTTTCGTACTCTCAGGAAGTTGCAAAAAAATCTGCTGGGGAAGGACTAATGTCACAACAACGGGAGGCTCAGCAACTGATGGCACAGCAGGTGCTGGAAGCAGCTGCCGTGCAGGATGCAGCTGCCTCGTCTCTGTATGACCTTCTCTCCAATGCTGCCTCTCAAGGCCTGTTACGGTCAGAGGACACGCTGGAGCTGCTGCGAGGTCATAACGATGCTCCACACAGCTATTCACTGCTCTTCCCTGGAGGTTTAAGCTTAGATTACCTCCAGCCTAGAGATGGAGATGGTGAGTCATTCTTAAATGTGTCGCCGGCAATGAGCAATTGTGTTATTCATCAATTTCCACTGTGTGCTCTCTTAGAAATAATTTACCAAAGGCAACGTTGTGGAGGATGCTAGTAAGGCAGTAATGTGTCACACTAGTGAACCTTCAGAGTAAATTTTAATATGAAGTGGGCAAGAAGCATGATGCGACTACTGCTCTCTTGCTCAGCATCATGCATTGACTCTCTCGCTTTCAAATTCAGTGACTAAAGCAGCTGCTGCGCTCTGGGCTCGGAGACGTGCGGAAGGCAATGATGCTACCTCCGC
The DNA here is from genome assembly GCA_002335675.1 of Chlamydomonas eustigma. NCBI lineage: Eukaryota > Viridiplantae > Chlorophyta > Chlorophyceae > Chlamydomonadales > Chlamydomonadaceae > Chlamydomonas > Chlamydomonas eustigma. The sequence goes on along the minus strand of BEGY01000053.1, from coordinate 316,233 downwards.
CTCCGCCTCCTCCGCAACCACTACATCCACTTCCTCCGCCTCTGACACTTACTACGCCCTGGCGGGCAACACGCTGTTTGATACCGTCATCTCTCTGTTGGATGACAATGCAGTGAAAGGGGTGGTGCCGCAGGCAGCACTTGTGGAGCTAGTGCAGGACTATGATGAGTTAGAGGCTTATGACTTGCCGGAGGAAGAGACGTGGAATCAAGGGCAGAAGCAAAAGGCTAGGAGGGCTGGTGGGGGGTCGGGACTGGATGTTGACTTTGATGGCAAGCCAGAGCTGATGTTGCTTCTTGTGGACCCTGTGACAGGAGCTATCAACTCAGAGTTGGTGCTTCTCTTGGTGCTGCTTTTCTGTGTGGCAATGATGGTGGCTAACTTTGTTCATTCATGGACCGGTTTGCTAAAGGCAATGTCCAAATGCAGGGGGATCACAGGTCAGATGATGGTCCCTGTGTGGGTGCTCAGGGACGGACAGATGGTTCAAGAGAATGTGCTCCTTAAGGATGGAGATGAATTTGTCTCCCTAGAGGATGATTTCATAAAAGGAGCTGTTGGGTTGAAGCATGGGCAGGATTTAAAGCATGTCAATGAGGATGTCAAGGCTGGTGGTCAGCTGCCTGAAGTGGTAGTGGCTTCTGAGTTTGCCGCTGAGGAGAAGTGCTCCAAGTTGTGATCGTAGTGTCAGTCTTACATGTTAGTTTGTCTTGAGAAATGTGATGTTCTCAATATGCGTTGTACCTTAATTTGGTCTTGTCTGCGGGAATGACCTTGATATTTGGACATTTATGACTGCTTTAGATCTACATATTTATCTAGGGGTAATATGTTGTCCTCTGTTCTCGCTGAGCTATTCACCATATTGGCGTGAAAATTTCACAACTATAACTGTATTTTGAATATTTTGTGTTTTGGAGATGTCTCATAGTTGTCCGTTTATTTCAATAGATCCTCCTAGCTATGTTGTTACCTATCTACCGTAATGCTTCAGCCGAAGAGTTTCCAGGAACATCTGTGCAGCGCAACTCGCCTGTAGCTCGATAAGCGATGACATTTCCAGTAGTTGGATGCACAGTCCACAACTTGGTACATATTTTATTTATGTACTTCATACGTGCCATCCAGGTTGGAAAATCACTGTATAATTTACGGCAGCATTTTCAATCCATAGATACTCCACGTAGAAATCATTTATTTGCTGTTGCTCGAACTTGATAGCTTGCGATTCACCTCGTGTCTTACATTACTGTTTTTTGTGAGTAGAATATACTCCAAGACATTACATTCTGCGAAAGTTCTACACAAACTGTTTGCTTTCTGGACGTGAGAGACATTATGGATGCCAGAGGTTCACCTGTCTGGAGTACATTTTTTATGTATTCATCTCAGTCTGCTCCGAGCGATGAAATACCCTTGAACAAATGTGCTCGTATGAAATGTTCTCAGCTTCTAGAAATTTGTAATGACCTTGGAATGATGGCTCCCAAAGGTAAGTATAGGCACAAGCAGGAAGCTGTCTCCTGCTGAATTTACGTTGCCTCAGTTAAAAATAAGTATTATTTGTTACTTCTCTTGCTTTCCTCGTGATCTAGGTCCTCTAACTCCTCACACCGTTTCAGTCGTCCATTCGAGCTACAAAGCCCAAGGACAGGACGGTCTATCATTCCAAGAGTTTAAATCTGCTATGGAAACACTGGCAAGAAAAGTCAGCTGGACGCACATCCAAATGATCAAATACCCAAGCAGGCAGTGTATAAAGTAAGTCATTCAGGACCATGTAGTAGTGGTACTGAACCAAGTAAGTCATTCAGGACCATGTAGTAGTGGTACTGAACCAAGTAAGTCATTCAGGGCCATGTAGCTGTGGTACTGAACCAAGTAAGCCATTCAGGGCCATGTAGCTGTGGAAGTGTATCAATTGAGAGAGTTAGGACTGTGAAAGAGCAGTAGTAGTAGTAGCTGTACTGTACTGCACTACAGGTAACATCAGCCTCGACTTTGCATATGTGTATGACTGAATCTAGTCCTAAACCCTAGTCTTTGCCCCATCATGTCCTGTACATGTTACTAGCAGTGTGCAGAGTCAGAAACATTCATCCACATCACTGTCTGCACTGTCCTGCAGTCTGATGAGCGGTCCCAACGGCTAGAACAGGAATTGAAAGATCAACGGATCATGCAAGAGCGCCTGTTGGCGCAAGTGGCATTGTCTGTACCCTCTCATCAGACTTACATTGGAGAATTTAAACCCCCAGATCTTGCAATAGAGGCTGCTGGCATCTCTGAAAGGATCTCTGCCGGAATTTTGCCAGTGATCGAGACACATAGGGCTGACCTGTCTACTGTGAGGACAGGACTGGATGAGTTGTCAAATCAGCTCCAGCTCACATCAAAGTCCTCTATTTATGTTCTTGAGAGGGTTCAGGCCCTGGAACATTCATCTGCAGAGAGTGCGCAGAGCTCAACTAAGGCTCTGGCCTCGAGCCAAGTAACTTCCTCAGGTCTGGGGACACTATCAGAAGAGTGCAGGATATTGACGCAGAAGATACTTGCTCTGGAACGTTCCAGAACCTCACTTCATGTGGAAGCTCCGCAGCCCCCCAGTGAGCTCCACGTTCCTACAGTTCAGCCAGCTATAACAGTTCTAAACCAGCAAGTGCAAACTCTTCACACTACTATGGAGGGACTCCAGAAACAGGTGCATACCCTTCACACTTTAAGGGAGGGACTCCAGGAGCAAGTGTTGACCTCCTCCACAGGATTGAACTCCATGCAGGAAACCGTGGAAGGCCTGCCTATTGAGCTCAGAGGTTTGAAAGACAGGATCAGTTCTGTAGAAGACACCTTGAAGTCTATGACAATTGCAACTATCAAAGGCATTGGCGCTGAGAGCTCGCCGCTCTCTGTCCTCCAGCCAGCACAAACTGACCTGGACTTGCAAGGTCGGCTGGCAACGGCAGAGGCTGCGGCCACAGAAGCTTTTGAGGAGGTACGGATGCTCAAGAGCCGAATGTCCATGGCGTACCACATGGCGGAAATGGCGTCTGATGCTGCCATGAGGGCCACGGACGTTGCGGTACCTAGGAGCTCCAGCAGCGAGCCTGCTTCCTCTTTACTTGGCTCACCCATGCACCAGCTCCTGCAGAAGCAAAGCGTTGTGTCTGATATCCCATCTGACTTGGCCAACCGGTTGGCTGCTGTTGAGGCAGCTGCCGAGGAAGCTGATGTGCAGCTGCATTCCATGGAGCAACTTCCACAGCTTGTGGAAGAGCTTGCTGTCAAGGTGCAGGGTCTTACCAATGAAAGGACCCAGAAGAGGAGCTCTGAGGGTTCAGGCAATGGTCCCTTAGGGTTTAGTGGTGCATTCAGTAGCACATCTAGACATCATGAGCAGATGCTGCAACTCAAGGAACTCATCTTCAAGGTGCAAGCGCTAGATTCAAAGCAGTACGTTGTACCTCAGGAGCTGGAGCACTTTGAGAGGAGGCTCCAGGAGCAGCTGGCACAACAGCAGCAGCAGCAACTACAGGTCCAGTCCAGTGTTCAGGTACAACCTATGCCATCCTCAGCACTGGCACAAGACATGGCAGCCTTGGAGGTTAGATTATCAGAACGGGTGGATGAAATGGTTCTGGAGCTGAGGCAGCAGCTAGAGGCCTTGCGGCGACACAACGAGGAGCAGCAGAGCAATTTGCAGAAGGTACCATTCGTTCTGGAGGAGCACGTTAATGCTATTGATGCACGTCTAGAAGCCTTGGAGCTTGTACAGCAAGAGGCGGCTGACAAGCTCCAGGAGGGTTTGAACAATGAGACTGCGGCCCTGTCCCTTGCCATGACGGATTTGAAGATGGAAGTCGACCAGCAGCTACATTCTATGGGTTCTCAGTCTCTGAGCGCTGCTCTCGGCAGGGCTGATGAAGGTTCTCAACATAAGCTTGCTTCTCCTGAGATGAGCAATGGAGCTGACCTTGAAGGTTCCCAGGCTGTGAGTCTCGGGCTGTATTTGTATTTTTTGAGGAGGAGGGATACTCATGTTTAGGTCCATATCGGTGTACCAGGATGTGTGGGATGATAACGAGTGATTGAGCCTGGAATCTGTCTATCTGTTTAGTGTTTTATTCCCCTGTAAAAGCAGGTGGTCCTTGTCAATGCAGATGACTCATGTCGGTGCTCCGTAGTTTAGGTTCATTACCAGCAGTTTAGCCTGGAATCTGTCTCTGTCTCAAGGCCTTTAGTCCAATTTAGCCTGGAATCTGTCTATCTGTCTCAAGCAGGTGGTTCTTATCTATGCAGGTGACTCACACTCAACTCATGGAGGCCATGCAAGATGTGTACAACGAGATCGATCGCCGATTTGCAAAGAACTCAACTGATACTTCTGATCTGTCTCAGCAGCAGGCTGCTGCCCCTCCTCTTTCTGTTTCTTCTGCAACGGAGCTTCAGAAGTTACTATCAACAGCTCATGAGAAGTTAGAGGAGCGCTTCAGTGATTTCGGTGATCACTACGAAGTAACAACAGCCTCCTTCAAGTCCTCTTTAAAGGATATGACACAGCGTGTTGATAAGCTGGAAGAAGAGGTGTCAGAGGTATGAATCTCATTTTTGATCATTTTCAATCATCATTTTTGTTTGCAAGAGTTAGTGACTGTTGATTCAACTGGTGTCCTGCAAGTTTATCGAGGAATGGTGTAAAATTCAGAAAAAATGTTTTGAATTTACGCGAAGTTTTGATTGAAGGGATCTGCTGATGCTTAAATTGCTCTCTTGCATGAGGGGCTGTTACTAATAGGTACTGCCTTTAAAAGGGTGGTTTGTTTTTGAATTGTTGTTCTCCATCTCCAACAGATTTCAGGCTTGTGTGGCATGAGTTTATTCTATTCCTCCTCGTCTTATCCTTCCATATTACAGTTACAGAACAGCCAGAATGTTGAAGAACTGGAGGGTAGAGTTGGCGTGCTGACGAAAGGTCTCTTCTTGTTAGGGGAGAAACTAAACAATCACATTGCCAGCTTTACTGACCCTTTGGCATCACAGAGAGGTGCGTGCTCAAGCGGATACTCATGGAAGAATTATGATTTGTTCAGTGAGCATTTAATAGAAGACTTTCAACATGATTGTCAAGCATTTACATTCACCAGGTTTAGCTGGAGATACAAGAAATTTCATTACTTGTCTGTGCATTCAGCTTCTCCGCATAACAGTACAGAGGACGTGAAACAACACCCCAGAACTCTAAATGAGGTGAGAGAAATTCTGTTAGCGCATACACTGGCTTCATGGACCATCATTACGACACACTTTTGTTCCCCTACCTATCAATGAAGGTATACTTGCCCAAAATCTTGCTCAGCTCTTCTAGTTACTTTTTTGTGTTGCAGGAAGTTCTTGCGGGCGGATCTGTTGGAGGAGAGGCTCTTCTTCATACCAAGCAATCCAATGAATACAGAGCAGATTCATCTGCTTTATTTCTCAATCAAGGATCTATTGAGATCCCTTATGAAACTCCTCCAGTTAGGGTTTATGAACCTCCTCCAGTCAGGGTTTATGAACCTCCTCCAGTCAGGGTTTCACCTGACAGTCAGGAAGCTGGTCCTTCACAAGGAAATGCACACCACCAAGCAGGGAGCAGACATCTACACCCTACAGGTGGTGGCCATGATCGCCATTCAAGAGCACACATCAGAACGTCTGAACAATTCAACACTCAGGAGAGCTTTGTGGAACCAAGTGGCCATCGCTCATCTCTCCCCCTGTACACAGTGAATGGTCATGAACATGCTGTGATCCAGGGCACATTTTCAGATCTGTACCTTGAATCTGGCCCTCAAACGCACACCCCAATTTCCCACAAAAACTCTGGTTCTCCTGGGATTATTATGAGAGAAAGAGGGGAAGAGGGATCGGAAGTTGACTCAAGTCTACTTTCTGCTGATCCTCTTTACTCAGCAGTACCTGGCTCCAGCCCTCAAAGAATACAAACCTGGGCGCAGCACCCAGGTCGAGACCAGAGTGGAGGAGATAGCCCTGTCACTGCATCCAAGCAGGAACCGAAGATGAAGCAGCGAGGCAGCCTGAGGTATGAGGTCAATGCCGAGGTGCAGTTTGTAAATTTTGTGGAAACGCAGCAAGATCTGCTGCTGAAACGCAGCAAGAGTAAGAGCAACATGTCGCCCTTGCCAACCACCTCCTTGGCGTACCGTCTTCCTGCAGGCAGAGTAGCCCCTCACCTACAGTCCCCGCTCCCTGTACTCGGTAGCCCGCTTTTGGGTGGATCTCCTATGACGCTGCAGCGGAGGGTCTCCATGGCTTCAGGGCTAAACCCTAAGGCTCACCTATGAGTAAGCAAATGAGCATGTCTCAAACGGCAGATCCGTGGTCATCAATGCCTGAGGAGCAATCATCGCTTCCAAGGCTGAGTACCCAGCAGAGCATGGGAAGGTTACCATTCAATGCCCCTTCTGCTTTTGCACAACCCAGGACAACACCAACCAGCCAACTCTACCGAGCCACCATACCCACAGCTGCTCCTGCACAAGGAAGGATGATGTCTGAATATGGTGCTAGGACCTCTGACGTCTCAGCAGGGTTTGGAGCCCTCAGTCAGACTCGTAGAAGCAGGTCTAAAGAGGAGAGTTCAGGAGGTTACAACGGTCAGATGCGTAGAAGCAGGTCAAAAGAAGAGGTAACCCACATGCAAAGGATTCCATCTTTAGTGGAAGGGATGGAGGTTGCTGATGAAAGCTATTGATTGGGAAGTGGTTGAAATCTTTTTACAGCTGCTGATTGACGGCTATCCACATGTGTCAGGGGCTTTAAATCATAAGCAAAGGAATTGCCGCACAAACAATAATCGTATCGCGTTGTTGCTTTGAGTATTATTTTTTTGTAATTGCGGTGTTTTCATTTTGCAACATCATCTTGAAAACGCCGACCCGCTTGAATATAAATTTTGTGATGAGAGGATATTATCCCTAATTAATGTTGCGAACAGGGGTGGACAAAAGAAAAGGTTTTAGGAAAACCCTGAGATCTTCAAGAATATGTGGCCATTTTGAATGAGGCTTAGAATCATGAATGTTGACACCATTGCAAAGGAGATGATGTGCTCTGATTACCCATCCTTGATGTATGTTTGAAGTAATGTAGTCTCAAACCTGTCTTTAAAACAAGTCCTACTAAATTTCTCATAAAAATGCTGTGAACTTCTATATGGAACAGCACAAGCATGTGTCAACATTTGAAAATGAAATTGCAGGGAGCTATTGTACTCATGTAAGGCTTCAAACCTGCTGCATCACTTTCAGCAAAGCCTCCTTGTATATAAAAAGATCTGGTTTCATGGGCTGAGCTGTCCCACTCCTTCCAAAAGCTCTTGCAGATTTTGACCCCAGAGCTCAGAAGTACAGTGCATCAAGGTGACAGTGACCTGAATTTAAGGCCATAAGTAATATTAACAAATCTTTAAATCAGCAGGCATCAGATCTCAGCCCACATGAAAAGATCTAACCTCAATTTTTTACTGCAAAGTGCAATGTGCTGTCAAACATGCAAAGTTTGAGGCCTTTTCACACCCTTATGCTTCATTATTTGACCATAAGTCTTGTGATCAATTTTAAAGTATATTATAAGGTTTCCAATGATACCTTTACATCTGCAAGAGCATCAGAATTGAGCAAGAACCCTCACCTCAAAGTTCAGAACAAGTAAAGGCACTTCAAGACTCATATCTTGTCGTGAAGTAATCAGATTGCATACTGGCCAGGGCCTAACGCTCAGTCATGATGGTAGCTACATTAGTTAGCTGAATAGTAATCCCTTTCAGGCCAATCAGACCCTCGTGTCATACACTTTTGGGCTGAATCAGTTACACTTCTGAAATTCTCATTCAAATCATGCATAAACACAGCTTCGTAAAGTTGTTATAGACGGCACTAGAGGTCATATGAACGCTTGCAAACTTCTGGAGCGTATGATCTTGATCCTAGCAAATGATTACAACTGGAAGTTGGTACAACAAAGTGTGGAAAGGTTGAAAATTACAGGATACCTCTAAAATTATGACTTTTCTTTTGTCCACCCCTGAATGTATGATGTTTGGTTACAGGTCTGAATGACAGGGCCTATTCAGTATTAGGAGTAATGAGATTATTAAAGTATCTAGACGACATTTATCATTGAAATTTCTTTGAGTCGCTCTCTTGGCGTCGTTCTACCGTAGTCTGATGCTTTACCATTAAGGCGCTCTGTTGCACATTTTTGTTAAAAATTTTATGACTCTCCACCATTCATATGGTAGATAATGCTAATTAAAGCGCTCTGTGAAAAAAATATCCCATAAAAATAATAGCGACAATTGCAACAATGAAAATTTCGCAATCCACAGTTACGTACTTATGGTTTAACCGAAGGCAGAAACCAGGTTTAGACAGGTTCACAATTTCTTCCCGTCCACCAAATATAGAGCCACAAGTGTGTAATATAAATGCAATTATTACCTAGATCTCTAATATATACAGTAGAACTTTCGAAGATTTATCGACACGAGGCATGAAAGAGACCATGTCTAAACAAGGCATCTTTGATGCCTCAATTGTCACAGAAGTTTCAAATAATTTAATTAAGCTTTTCCACTTATACTGCCGCCCAAATGGGGAAATAGTGCCAATAAACAATGCCGAGCCTAAGATGTCGCAATCGCAACTTGTGCGAATTTGTCAAGACCTGGGAATCATGGCCCCTTCCGGTAAAGCTTATAAGCACGCAATTGCTGGAAAATGCACCATGGACATTAGTGCCAACATACACATTTGTCAGATGCCCCAACGTAAAGAGACATGTAAACAAAATTCACATTCTGCAATGCAGGCCCCTTGCCCCAGCACATAATTCACGTCATTCACTCCAGCTACAAACCCATTGGCTCCAATGGCTTGTCATTCCCACAATTCAAGCTTGCAATGGAGGCTGCTGCTAGGGGAGCGCATTGGTCTCACGACGATATTGTGGATGCCTTTGAACACCTGGCTGAAAAGGTGAGGGAGAGTGTAGAGCCTTGCAGACACAACAAGGAAGGGAGATATGCTTGGTGCAGGTAGTGAGGATGATCATTGAACATAGCAAAATGTAGGGACGAGGGCAGGTAGACGGGTCTTGAGAAAATATACTGCTACATGCAACATCCAGGGTTGGGGCTGTGGGGCTGTGGGGCTTATCATGCAATTCACCCACCTCTTTTGAATTGCCATGTTTGTGATATAAGAGGTGTATTCTTCACCTTAGAAAAGGGATCTCCTTTCCTAAAGCTGTTGGTACACGACAAAACAAATACACACTTTTTTTCTTGCATTAACTGCTGCATACCATTTTCTGCAGAGCTTGAAGTATGAACACAAGGTGTTCCTCCCACACTCTTCACTCCGTGCCTCCCCTCCCACTGATTTACCAAACATTAGAGCCGCAGCGCTGTCAAGAGGCAAAACGCCTGTCACTGTCCTATCTATGATGGAACGATCAGCAGCATTCAGTCCTCCTACACCCTCAGACCAGCAGCTGTCATCCACGCCACAACCCAAGAACAGACTCTTTGACATGATCCCCCCTCGACCAGCCATACCAAGATGGAGTCAGGATGAAGTGTACAAGGTGCAATAGAGGGATGAGGCGATGATCAATCTTGATGCATACCCCATTATTTAATGACTATGATTGAGTCATAATGTGACCAAAGCTTCTCCCTCACATGCAACACACAACAGCTATAGGCCTTCGTGAAATGCACTGCCCCTCATCCTGTACTATTTCTTACAGTACACTGTCCCTCATCCTTTACTGTTTCTTACATTACACTGTCCCTCATCCTGTACTATTTCTTACAGTACACTGCCCCTCATCCTGTACTATTTCTTACAGTACACTGCCCCTCATCCTGTACTGTTTCTTACAGTACACTGCCCCTCATCCTGTACTATTTCTTACAGTACACTGTCCCTCATCCTGTACTATTTCTTACAGTACTCTGCCCCTCATCCTGTACTGTTTCTTACAGTACACTGCCCCTCATCCTGTACTATTTCTTACAGTACACTGCCCCTGTTTTATCATGGCTACAACACAGACACTTCCCCCACTCTTTCTAAAACAACGCTCTTACCTCCTAACCAGTAAATGTCCCAGGGCAAACTGACTCTCCAGGACCTTTGAGTGATTGCTGCGCTGTAATGACTTTTAGAGCCCAATGCTCTTACCACCTACTTGACCTTGCACCATCTCCGCTATTGTGCTCTTTTTATTTCCATGTCATGCAAAGTCTGCCATGCGATTTCAATGCACCATGTACAGGCAAAGTCTTCCATGCAATTTCAATGCACCTTGTCATGCAAAGTCTGCCATGCAATTTAAATGCACCATGTACAGGCAAAGTCTGCCATGCGATTTCAACGCACCATTTCATGCAAAGTCTGCCATGCAATTTCAATGCACCATGTACAAGCAAACTCTCAATATGATAATATTTTCACAAACTGCACAGGCAAAGCCTTCCACATCCCCGCCAAGGACCACTCGTGTATCCTCCCAGCCTCAGGACTTTGAGATCCAACATCCAGGCCGTCCCTCCCAGCCTCAGGATTTTGAGATCCAACATCCAGGCCGTCCCTCCACAGCTCTAGGCGGTACAACAGCATTATCTACCATGGCTCACCCCATGACAGCCCCATCCGGCGCTACGAGAGGAGGCAGGGATGATAGACTCAGTGGGGAAAGACATCATCACAGTGCTGCAGGTCACAGTGTTAAGGGTGGCAGCCGTAAGAGTACGCCTCCTGCTGCTCATCGTAAGTCAGACACTGCTGGTATCAGTATGATAGGTTCTGCGTGGGAGGCTCAGGGTTTTGGAGACTTCATGACAGTGGATGAGGAGAAGCCATTAGATATGGAAGACCCTTGGATCCCCTCTTGGGCTTCTGCCCTCCTGAGTAGAATCAGCTGCCTGGAGGAGAAGCATGAGCAGGTACCCAAGAAGCAGGCTGAAAATGCAGACGAGCTCATTGCTAGGGTGTTGATACTTGAGAGGAGGTTGTTGGGACTTGAGAGCAGCAGGATAGAAGCGACGGACAGGGCTCAGCAATTGGAAGATCAGCTGGAAGAACAGCGCCGGCATCAACAGCAGCTTCAAGCACAGTTGCTGCAACAGTCAAATCTTGCCCGCATCACAGCCAACGATCATGCTTCATCCCTGAATGCCATGTCAGTAACTCTCTCTAACAAGCTGGCTGCAGCTGTGGCTGGGCTAAGTAAGCAGAGAGACGCTGACCTGGACGAGGCAGCTGAGAGGCAACAGGGATTGGTGGAAGAGATTCAGGCTTCAGTGAATGCCCTGGATGAGCGCTTTGCTTCTGAAATCTCTGCACTCAATGTCTCGCTGAGCAAGGTTTCTGTCGTCACTGATCATGCATTTGATTGGATACCAAAAGCTGAGGTTAAAATGAAACAGGCCCTTGACGTAGCTAAGGAATCCTTGTCAGTTGCTAGCAGCACTCAGGGTAACTTGGACTCCCTGGGAGAGATGTGTAGTGGCCTTTCGGCATCCTTCAAGTCCTTAGAGATGAAGACAGCCTCCACGTCTTCCAACCTTGCCTCAAAGGGTGCTGCCATGGCTGTGAGGATGGAATCTGCAGAGACTCGTCTATTAAAGCTGGAGACTGTGGACCCTGCCCATTCTCCTTCCCTGCTTTTATCCAGGATTGAGGCTACAGAGCAAACTCTCAAGAACCTAGAATTCACTGCTGCTGTGTCCACAAACCACAAAGGCAGCTCTATGAAAGTGCCTGATCAAATGGTCAAGCGCATCAATGCTGCACACAACATGGCTGAGGACAACAGAAAAGAAATGGCAAGCCTGAAGGTACAGCTAGCAGATGTACTGGCTCCCTCAAGCCCAAAGAAAGGTAAAACAGGCAGCAAGGCTTCTGATAGTGCAAAGAGCGCTCAGGATGCAGCGACTGAGACTTCAGCTGCTTCAGCTGCTTCAGCTACACCTCCCACGACCAGCAAGGGAGAGCAGGAGCCAGCATCGACCAGCCTTGCTGAAGAGAATGCTGTGTCCTTGAAGAAGATCAACGTACTCAAAGATAGGCTGGAGACTTTGGCCTCATCCTCAAGCTCTACAGAATCAAAGCTGGTGCAGCTCACAGGGAAGGTGGAGGAACTGGAGAGGTCCCAGTTGCAGCAGCAGCAGCAGGTGCCATACAAACCTTTATCTCCACATTGCAGCGGATCTTTGCAGTTATCAGGTAGTCCTACTAGAGAGAGCCTCATCAAAGCGCAGCTGGAGGCTCTAGAAGCTTCCTCAGACCACATGCGGCTTGATTTTTATGTCATGGCTGACGCTGCCAAGGACATGCGGGGTCAAATCCAGAGGCTGAGTGCTCGTGTAGACGCTATTGAATCTAAGCCTGCGGAGAGGATTACAACAGAAGAGGACAAGAATGTATCTGAAGTTAGGGTCATGGTCAAAGAGGTGGTTGAACAAGTGCAGGGCGCTCTGATCAAAGAGGCGTTTGACCAAGTGCAGGGCTCTCTGATCAAAGAGGTGGTTGAACAAGTGCAGGGCTCTTTGGTCAAAGAGGTGTTTGACCAAGTGCAGGGCTCTCTGATCAAAGAGGTGGTTGACAAAGTGCAGACGTCTATGGTGAAAGAGGTGGTTGACCAAGTACAGGGCTCTCAAATGAAGGATGTGGTGGATAAATTGCAACTTCTTGTTGGGAGAGTTGACATATTTGAGGCAGTCAACCCAGGTTTGCTTCAAGAGCAGCAGCGACTTGCTGTGGCATTGTTACAGCTTACAGACAATGTCCATGACATCAAGCGCTTGATAGACGAGAAAAAGAAGGTACAAGCCAGCACACTGCCTGCCGCAGAGGTTACAAGAAGTGAAGAAAGTGTGAATACTGCGCCTACGTCGAGTAAGGAAGTAGCTATAAGCATGCAAAACCTACAGGATAGCTTGAACGTATTGGAGGCCTCAACTTCTCAATCAGCTTTTGCCTTGAATGCAAGGACTGAGGAGGTGACAACAGCAGTAGCTCAGCAAGGAGAATATTTGTCCCAACTGGCGGAACAAGTGAGTGAGAAAAGGATAGTGAGGACGAAGGGAGAGCACGCTGACAATAATTTTCCTTTAGCAAAGAGTTCTCCACATTGCCTTTCTTGCAAGATTACATTTTAGCCCACGTCTTTAATATGTGGTTCAGCTATTAAACTTCTTTCTCCTTTTTAAGCCCTTGATCCCTCATCTTTTTTTAAACCCTCATCATCAATGTTGCATGCCTATCTTTATCTTCTAGGTGCACACTCTCTTCGCTCAACTAGGGGTAGCTCAGCCTCACCCAGAGTCTGGTGGAATTTCTGTTGAGGTCTCATCTCATGAGGTGATGCACAGGCTGACTGCTTTGGAGAATCAACTCCCGGGTTTGCAACAACAACAGCTTGAAGATCTTATCCAACAAGTGCAAGCTCTCACCTCTGACTTGCATCGCCTTGAGCTGGCACAATCAAGGTCAGCACTCAACAGCGCAGGAAGCATGAGGTCTGAGACCATGACAGGGGCCTCTGTGAATCGCAGTCTATTCTCACGATCTGACCAGTTGAAGCAACTGGAGGAGCTCAAGGCAAAGGTTCAAGCTCTGGACGCCATCCAGTACACAATGCCACAGGAGATCTCAAACCTTGAGAAGAGGTTGAAGGAGCAGCTAGCGTTGCAGCAGCAATCTGCAGGTTCTTCACAGCTTCCCCGCATTGGTTCTGGGAGGGGTTCTGGAGCCTCAGACCCTCAGGACATAGAAGCTCAGATCTTTAAGAAGTTACAGGAAGGGCAGTTACAGCAGAACTCTGCACGTGAGCAAGCAGTTAAGGAGCTTAAGAGCAGTTTGGATCAACAGCGAAAGCTTCTGGAAGGACTCCAGAGACAGGGCTCTGAGCGGCAGTATGAGATGGAGGACATGAAGCAAGGACATGAGCAGCAGAGGGCAGCAGTGGACACGCTTTCAAGAAGTGTGGAAAAGAGTTTGAAGGGGCTAGAGGCTAAGGTCTTGGCTATAGAGAAGGATAGGAGCACATCAGTCAAACTAGATACTCACAACATTACTGACCTGAAGGCTGAAATTGAAGCTTTCAAGAAGGAGTCCACGGCATGGCATCAAGAAGTGGTCCAAGGACTCAGAACTGTTCAGCAACTACAGGCTGGATATGCAACAGTCCAAGGGCTGAGTGCTCTTGACCTCAAGTTAGACAAGCAGGAGGAGAAATTGAAGGATTTGCAGATCGAGGTTCTTCAAGGAGGAGGGAAATCTGGAATTGATGGCATTGCTAAAGGAACCTTTGTAAGTAGCCAGGACAACCAGCAACCTTATAAGGTGGTTGAGTGATTTATCCACAAATCTCCAACCACTCACATTTCTGTGCAGAGATGACATTAAACTTTGTTGCTAGTTTGATATGAATTTGTTTAATCAACTACTTGTAGCTTACCATATTACCTCGTCATCTACTTGTAACTGATTTATTGCTGTTCATAAGTCAGAATCATTTTAACTGCTGCTCTCTCTGGGCTTCAGATCACACCAGACAACCTTGCAGAGGCCCTGCAGGAAGTGTACAGAGAGGTGGGAGCGAGGTTGAGTAACATGATTGAGGAAACCAAATTGCAGCAGGAGGGGGCAAGCAGAGCTGTCACTGCAGAAGCATTGACAGCCATGCCTGACTCATCCAACTGGTTACAAGTCTCTGATCGCATTGAAGGGTTTGCAGCAGAGACAGAAACCTTGAAAAAACTTTTGAGCCAGCTGACTGACCAGCTGACTGACCTTAAGAAGGATGTGTCTGAAATTCAGAATGCTCCACCCCAACTGGCAGCACCCCCCACACCCTCGTTGTCTTCATCCCAGACACGCAAAGCGGTGGAAGCCATGCAAGCGAACATGAACCTTGCAAAGAAAGCCTCCAGCCGTGTTGCCTCAAGGGCCATCAGCACATTTGGAAGTCTGGAAGGGAGCGATGAGGAGACAACAACAGATCCAGATGGTCAGCCTGGCATACACAGCCTATTAGCTGTAGCTGCCAGACGTGTTCAAGGTACATGTATGATGTATGTATACATGTAATGCACAGCAGGCATATCCATGGTAGATTTTAGTCATGGAAGAAGCCTGGTGGTGTTTAGCACCAAGCAATGTTTGTGCGCTTGAAGCGCTTCCTGTTCATCACAAAGTGTGTTGTCGTGTGAGGATTGTGTGAACATCATCTCGCATGCCATGCAATCAATTATCAAAACTACTGGTCATCAAAATTAATGCATGTACAATGATAATGATTGCATGGCTTGCTGATTGAATGGTGTGTACAATGTCCTCTTTCTCAATCACTACAGATCAAAGTGAGGGCTCAAAATCGAAGAGGGAGATTGTGCAACAGCTTGATCTTTTGCAAGAAGACATGGAGGAGGTGAGCGCTTCCCTACGTCACGTGTTGCCCTTGGTCTATGCTCCAGCTTTAGGGTGCTGAAATGCCGATGAGTCAACGCCTAAATGCATGTCTCCCTTGTCTGTGTCATTCAAGATTCATCTCAGTCTTTATGAAGAGCATGGTACGCATTCTCTATCATGCCTTCTATCAATATGCTGTATCAAGGGGCTCACATTATTCAAATAATGAGATTTCCCACTACCTGGTCATGAGAATCTCCAATGTAATTTTGCATCAGGTCAAGAAGAGAGAGCAGCAAGTGACGTTTTTGAGCCGACGTTTGGATGATATGGCCGCGGGACTTCTGGTTCTTGCTGAAAAGCTCGATGGTCGCGTCACAAAATTAGAGAAGAGGATACGCAGAGGTATGGACTGTCTCTGATGAGCTCAAGTTTTAAAACAAAATGTACTTATGAGTGCACTACTCTGTATGAAGCTAACAGTGGGTAATATGTATGCGTTGTCAGGGCACATGTACTTCTGCATCACTAGCCACTGACATTCACATGTATGCCTAATGTGTGACGCTATCCAAAACCCTCTGTGGTAACCCTTTTAGCGACAACTGCAATGGTGTGTCATTTTTTAAGGACATAAGGGACTGTATTTGAGGAAAGACATTACTGTATAGATCAACATACAGCAACATGGCTTCTTAAGTAAAAAATTGAACATTTTGAAAATTTCTTATACAGTGACTGGGAAGCAGGGTATATCTAGGGCCTCCAGCCAGACAGAGGACATGTCTGAAGAGAATCTTGAAACGGCAGCACATCCAGCACCCAAGGTAACAAGTTGTTGGCTATCATAGTGTTGGTTGAAACGTGGCTTGTCAATGTAGTGTGTTTGCTCTGCTCTGTCTCATGGTGTTGTTTTTTAGAATGACACATTGCACATATCTCCATTATTTCCTGAAAAATCAGATTTATCACCAACAACAGAGTTTACAAGCCTAATTATAATTATCTTGAGGCATTCAAGTTAGGTATTGCTCTAACTGAAACCTTTGACTTCTGTAATCCTCATTTCAGACTCTAGAAGACAAGATTGACACGTTGTTCTCCATGCTCCAAGGCGACCTTCCTCGCCCTCAGAACATCACTCGAAGTCATTATGATCTTCTCACCTCAGTCCCTGATCCAACACCAAGCACTGATGCCCAGCAGACAGGGATCAGCGCTGAAGCCGGCATGGCACGATCCAACGCCCGTGCAAAGTCCGCCATGCGGAAGAACTCCACCCTGACCTCCATCCCTGGCTCCGACGCACCTTTGAATCCAGGGGATCTCTTCTCCAGAATTGCCAATAGTACAACTGGGCGGCGCGTGAAACTAGACGTTGAGGACAGTCCAGTTGCCACACCTCTTTCACCTGCACCTGTGGGTGGGGAGCCCAGCTTCGCTGCGGCTTCTAACAGGCGTGGTAGCCTCAGCTATCAAGTGGATGAGCAACGCCAGATGCAGAATTTCATTAAGACTCAGACACAAGTGGCGCCTATGTCACGCAGCAGAAGTAAGAGCTACCTAGCTGTAGCACCTGCAGCGGCAAGCGGCAGCCTCAAGTACCAGGCAGACGGCTCTGCCAGCTCTCCAGGGGACGGAGGCGGACCTAGTTTTTTCAAGGAGCACACACCTGCCTTGCGCAAGTGAGTCTGTCATAAGAGTGTTGTGGACTGAGAAGTTGGGATTCCCTGGGAATTTTAAATTTTAAATCTGGATCCAGGACTAATTATGTACCCTTTCTTGAGTAGGTGTATTTGCAGAATGTCGGCTGATAATGTCGGCTAGAAACACATTAAAAGACTACAGTTCTTTCCTGGGTAAAAATCCATATTATATTTTTTTGCCAAAATGTTGTAGGATTTCAATGAATCCCTATGACATGCGCAACCTTCAAAGCTTCTCCAAGGTCTCAGAGCCACAGCTGTCACCCACCGGCCGTGTCTCCACATCATCAGGGTTAGGGTCCCACCATACCTCAACCTCTGGCCCCGGATCGAATCAAGGAAGCTTCAAGCAGCACTCAGATAGTGGTTCCATCACGGGCAGTCTGAAGAGTCAAGTAAGCATGGGCAACCTGAGCAAAGGCTCTCAGAGTTTTGGAGTGACAGGAGGGTCTGGAGTGGCCATGAGTAAGTCCTTCTCTGTTGCAAAGTCCCGGGACACCCCTGAGGCCGGCAGTACGACGTCAGCTGCTGCTGTTCCCACACGCATGTCCCAACAGCCCATCCCGCGTTCCTCCTTCAACAACTTCACAAGCAACTCAGGCAAAGCGCAGGTACCAAGTATACAGAAGAGCAACCTGAGCTCTTCTTCTGTAGAGATAGCTGCTGGGGGAGCTAGGAAACAACTTTCTTTTAGTGTAGACGTTGCACTTGGGGAGGCTTAATCATTGTTATTTTAGGCTGCTGGAAAGGGTAATTTTCAAGGGACTACAAGTTCAGCTAGAACATAATGAGCTTTGTCCCTGTTGAGTGTTTGACTCTTCTTATGGCGGTTCTCGAGCATGCCTTCACATCACTTGCAAACGAATGTTTACAAACACGTGCATGTCCTGAGTAATCTCAGCTTTATATTAGTAGAGGAAATCTTGCACTGAACGTAACTAAGCGGATGAAGTGAATGAGCGAATGTGAGTAATTATCACGGCCAAGCGTCAATTGAGCTTCTTAAAGCTTTAATACTAATGTATCAAATGATTAGTAAAGGGGCACTGTTGCAGTCTGTATGGCTTAACTATAATGCCCGATTTCGATTTATCGAAAGACATACATACATACAGCTCCGAAGCCAATAGTGGGTAGCAACATTGTATCCCTCTTTCGATAAATCGAAATCGGGCATTATGTATGTCACAAAACAATGGAACCATTTTGACTATGATTTTAACCTTTTTGTTTGTAAAATATTTTAAGAATTTGGACACAAGGATTTAGCCTGAAACGGTCTGTACACTGAGAAAATGAATTCAGGTACATAACAAATCGACTTTGATTCAATTATGATATGATTATACGTAAATCTGATAAATCTTGTAAACATGATTATCACTGGTTATCAGTTGTAGCTGATAACTTTTATTAGTTGGATACTACATCAGTTGGAATTTAGAGAGACTTTTTGGTAAAATACAACTATAATATAGTTGCTATGTTTTGATGTAGCTGATGACTTTTATTCGTTGGAGGCAGCTAATAAGCCATATAGAAGTTGTAGAGACATGTAGTTTCTTAAACACTTTTTCCGGTAATTGAATATATTGCGTAAACTTTATGCATTAAAATTGTAACGAAATTCAAGAGATAAGAAACGAAACTGTCAAACAAAACTTCGTTCGAACTGTTTGCAATAAGGCATGAAAATGTCCCAGCACGCTCCATTGCCATTTTAGATGCGTTTTAAAGAAAAGAAGGAGCATCATGACAACTCTAATGACGAAGATTTCGAGACTTGGAACTAGTGTGCACCTTGGTTACCTATGATGCTGGTAACGCTCCAGGCGCCCAGAATGTTCAAGCAGACCAACTACAAAAGCATCTTCCTCCCAAATCGTCCATGGATAGTATTAGGAGGGATGCTGCAAAAGTCTAGAGGCACCATTGCATGAAACAGTCTGTGCACTTTGCAGTCGATATTGCCCAGCAACTCAAGTACAAGAATACGGAGTGTCATCACCTAGTAGCATACCTGACTTGGCGGAGGTGGTGTGACAGCCGAGGCTGCCAAATACAAAATTTTGAAGGAAGGATGGAAACAAGGTCACATCTAAGACGCCCTATTATCCAAACAACGCACACAATTGATGGGATAACTTACTGTCTACAACCACATGCTTGCAAAGACAATGTTGTCTCTGCATGCCTTGAGTGTGCGAAGGCGTTGAAGGGAAACCAAGTCCCTCCTCACTCACTGGTGCGTTATAATAGTTATGATTGTGTTGGCATTCCTGAGGGTCTGTTGCAGCTCCGCATGCTAGAAGAGAGGTTGCTGGGGAAAAAAAGGGTTAGCAGGTGTTGCTACTTCATCAACTTGATCCTCAATGTTACAATACGTGAAGCCGATACACGCGTAACTGAAGCCGATTCGTAAGTTTCCGAAGTATTTCCAGCAGTTCTACTCTGTATCGTGACAGAATCTGTCCTACGTCACCTACTTGCAATCTGCTAGTACTGTATGAAAATAGAAAAGTAGACATTAGCCGCTGCTGCTCTTTGTGTGCCATAAGGTCTTTGGTAAGTGTTCCCATTTTTAATCAGATTGCTTTAAGGAGATAAATGGCATTTGGCACTGTAAGAATTCACATGAGCACAAGAGATCTCAATAAGTACACTTGTCAAAGATATTCCATAACAATTCAATTAAAGAACCCAATCTCATGAAATCATGCCACAAATCATGCTGGCGACAATGAGGTGTCATGTTCATCATAATTTAGTCATTCTGTTTTCGTATCGCTGATCACAACCCATCACCATTCTCAGGTTGTGAAATCTATGTAATAACTTCATCATGGGAGCAGGAGAGAGCTCCTCAGGGCCCAACACCCGCTATAGCAACAACAGAAGCTGTCTTCTTAAAAGCCTTGTACTTCTCCATTAGGGGGTCTTGCCGAATAGGGGAGTTGGTCTTGTTCGAGGTAGCCATGCGGGCACGTTCGAGCATGGACTGCATGGCCTTGATCTCTTGTTGGAGTTCCTCCTCACGGCCCTGAGGATGTCAATACAATCCTCATTCTTTATTTAAATTTGATACAAAAAACTTTTTCAAATTAAATTACAACCCATAAGCAATGAGATGATGGTGTGAAGCCTGTTTTACTGATCTTCAAAGGTACACTCTTTCCTCTGACAATGTAGTTCCTCTATAAACACAATCTTCCAACATGACTCCACAGACCCAAGGTGCCATGACACACTTTTTGCAAAGGCTATGGTATTTGTCTACACACTCATGATCACCTGAGCAGCCATCAACTGCATACCCAGCTGGGCTCCTCGGGAATCTCCCTCATCAATGATCTTCTCCAGCTGTGCAACAGCAGCCCTCAGCTCATTGATCTCATTTACCAACACATTGTTCTCCTGCTGCATGGCTTGGCACTGCGTTAAGAGAAGTGGCAAATTACATTTGGCTTCCAAATGTTCAGATCATTATTCCTCCTGAATGCTCACATATAATTTGAAATGGATACATGGCTGATCTGTACCCAACTTTAAGCATAAAAATATGGTAGTCTGTTTATTCTGCATAAACATGCCCATATAAGTTCCCATGAGTATGTCTTAACTTGTGCTCAAGTTCTACAAACCTCTATCAACACATCACTTTAAACCCTACATGCAACCTCATGTATCCTGAACCCTAATTACTTTGGTAGCCTCACACCTCCTTAAACCCTACATGCAACCTCATGTATCCTGAACCCTAATTACTTTGGTAGCCTCACACCTCCTTAAACCCTACATGCAACCTCATGTATCCTGAACCCTAATTACTTAGGTAGCCTCACACCTCCTTAAACCCTACATGCAACCTCATGTATCCTGAACCCTAATTACTTAGGTAGCCTCACACCTCCTTAAACCCTACATAGGTCTCAAGCTCCTTAAAGCTTTCATAGGTTCACACCTTACCTGCAACCTCATGTCAGACAACTCAGATTGCTGCACAGAGAACTGCTGCTTGTGTTCCTTGAGGGCACGCTCTAACTTGCCGGCAATCTGCAATCATCACAAGCAAAAGAAGACTGGAAACATCACGACAGCAGCTGTGCCATAAGTGTGAATGGTTGCACTGCTGTCCATTGACTAGTAATAAGTGTGAATGGTTGCACTGCTGTCCATTGACTAGTAATAAGTGTGAATGGTTGCACTGCTGTCCATTGACTGGCCATAACCTTACTCAACGAGCACTGAGTGTCTCCCTGATTTTCCTCACTCACATGCTCTGATTGAAACAGTTTTACTGGTCTTGCCAAACGCCTATAACTTTGCCTGCTACACCTCTCATTCCTTCATCTTGGACCTGCTACATGCCAGGTTCCTGTCCAGCAATTGTAAACACCCTAAACTCACTGCCTGTGCCTCCTCCTTCCATCTTGCAAGCATAGCCTCCTTAGCCTCCATCACTCTCTCAGCCTCCGCAACACTGCGATTGCAGCTCAGCACTGTTGACTCTAGCTTCGCTGCCAATGCACGAATCTCCTGGTCCCTCTCTGAACGCATAGCGCTCATCTAAGAAGACGTTGAAGATAAGCCAAGCAGTTATTGAAGCCCAAAATAAAAACATGAAAGGAGGAGAGAGAGAGAGAAAGAGAGTCATCCTCTGGAGTCAGAAGACACACGGCTCAGCTGGTATCTTCACCCTCACATATCATATTGCAGCCATCATGCTCAGCTGGTATCTTCACCCTCACATATCATATTGCAGCCATCATGCTCAGCTGGCATCCTCACCCTCACATATCATATTGCAGCCATCATGCTCAACGCAAAGTGACAACCTGAAGAGATGCAGGAGTTGTCCCTTTACCTTACCTGCATGCGGGCATCCTCATCCACTTTGGACCTTGACAGCAGAGCAGCTTGTAGCTCTCTACTTGCTGCATCCAATTGTCTGGTGAGACCCATCACCTCATTTCTCCTGTTGGTCAGTTGGACATCTGACTCAACGGTCTTCTGCCTCATGTCACGGAGCTCCAACTGCATAAATGATTAATTAGGACAACCGTTGAAAGCCATAAAAATGAGCGGATGAATCGAACTATTCACAAGAGGAGCGTTGTGTTCATACATCACAACTAGGAGGAGCGTATTCACACATCACAATGCACCTCCAGAGCCTGCTTCTCAAGCTGCCAGTCACGCCTACTGCGATCCAGCCTTCTCTCCATGCTCTCAAGCTTCTGACAAGCTTCATCTCTCTCACGCTCTAATGCCTGGAGCAGCAAAAGAAAAAGAAAAAACCCAACCTGAAGGCTGGGAGTATGCATCCACTGTATCTCAGCATGGAGTATGCATCCACTGTATCTCAGCATGGAGTATGCATCCACTGTATCTCAGCATGGAGTATGCATCCACTGTATCTCAGCATGACAGTCAGGAAGACATCAGCACTGACATTTATTCTGCTTCACACGTTTAGGTTTTAGGGTTCGACATCAGCACTGACATTTATTCCGCTTCAGGTATTTCAGCATATCCCACACCTCTTCATACCTGAAATTTCTCCATGGCAGTAATGGACATGTAGGACAGCCTAGACTTGCTCTCCAAGCTTCCACCTAGCTCCTCCTTCAAGGAGTCCAGCTCTGATGCCACGGAACGCATCTCGCGCTGCAGCCTCTCATTAGCAGACCTAAGCTCCGAGGCCTGTAATTGAAGAATGGAAACATGCAAACATCTAAGAGGTTAGTTAGTTAGTTAGTATGAAATAGCTTCAACATTGTTTCAATAATAACTGTCTAACTGTCTTAATGTTAAGTTCACGACCCTTAGATCACACTCAAAGCTGCACTGACAACATTGTGATAACTTCTTTCAAGCGATGCCCCAAACAACTCTGTCTCTTTGAATCATTTTCATTTCTGACTCTTACCTCTTGTTGGGCCTTTGTTTCGTCCTCTTGAGCCAACCTCAGCTTTTCAGCTGATGCATGTAATTGCTGCTGCAGCTCAGCATAGACAGAATCCCGGGCTGCTTGACGGACAGAAGCTAAACGCTCCCTCAGAACCTGCAAGAATTGTAATGCTGCTCCTCACCCAAGATCTGCTTGAGGATCTAAGAAAACTCTTTACTCATTGCAACAAGATGTCCCCGCCGTTAAGAATTATATATGCATTCAGTCAAGCTGATAACACGCAGAAACATGCACTCACCTCTACTTCCTTTTGTAGCTCCCTTTGACCAAGCAAAGCACTGTCACGACTCAGCCTAGCCTCTTCCGCCTCCTCCATGGCTTCCTTAATGCGGCCATACACCTGTTCAATGTTTATGCATGCAACAGGTCTTTACAGCTAAGATGCATATCAGATAATTCAGAGTAAAACAGATCCATCTATTAGTGTGCATGGATCCATCTATTAGTGTGCATGGATCCATCTATTAGTGTGCATGGATCCATCTATTAGTGTGCATGGATCCATGTATTAGTGTGCATGGATCCATCTATTAGTGTGCATGGATCCATTTATTAGTGTGCATGGATCCATCTATTAGTGTGCATGGATCCATCTATTAGTGTGCATGGATCCATGTAAGTAAGCTACAAAGCCCTACCTACTAAGCCCTATCGGGAACTACTGCTGTGATCTGTGCCAGAAGCCTATGCCCCTAACAACCCAGATTACTCACCTCGATATCCTTGCGTTGGAATTCAGCCAGCCTTGACTCTAGGATGTGCATTGCGGATCTGAGCTGTTCATTCTCACGGCTGGTAGACTGAGACTCAGAGGCAGCTGCTTCATAGCGATCACGGACAGCAACCAGCTCAGCCTAAGAAGGGATATTTCCTCTTTATGATCGCTGATAATTAATTTTAGTGAAGCTACTCTTGATGAAATTTGAAAATGGTTGTGTGTATTGATCAGGCTTGCCTGCAACGATGCCTTGCCTTCCAGCTCAAATGTCTTACTGTACACTGTCAATGCTCATCAGACTTACCTGTAAAGAGGCCTGGCCTTCCAGAGCAGCCCTGCCACGTATTTGCATACCATCAGCCTCCGCCCTTAGCACAGCATGGGCCTGCCGCAACTCATCCAGAGCGTTGCGTGCTACAGTTGCACCGGACCTCTCATCTGATAGAGACTGATGTAATTCCTTCAGCTCCTCCTCAAGGGACAGGGCATGGTTCTCAGCACCACGTACAGAGGTGACCTGCCTTGCAAGCCTGGACTCAAGATCCTGAGTCGTGTGAACAGTATCATGTTTGAACATTAAAGCTATTCATAACATTCATATTCATTGAAAGAACGTATGTTTTAATTATTCTGCAGATATTTCAGGCGGGGAGATACAGAAATTTCTTGCCCTAGTCTGCCGCACCTGAACAGCAGCCCAAGCCTTGCGCTCTGATTCCTCTGCTGCTTGCAGTTGCCTGGCTGCTGCAGCACCTTCCTGGGCAGCTGCCAGGACTTCTATGGCACGCTCCTCCAGGGTGCTGTGAAGCCTCTGCAACTCCTCCTGCAGTCCTGCCTGTAGGAAAGATTGTGGGAGGAGAGTCAATTGTGTGAGGAGGGTTGTAGGAGGAGGGCTTGTTATGAGAGTTATGTGCGGGGGGGGGGGGGACGTGTGAGGAGGAGGGTTGGTCAGAAGAGATAGAGAGGAGAGCTTGTCAAGCATGTTTAACAATAACTTTCCATAACCTCAATGCTTGACAACCTGGTCTTAGCATGCAAGCAAAGCTGTGCTACTTCCAAAGTTAAGGAGGGTGTTAAGGAGAGTTAAGGTTAAGGAGGGTGTTAAGGAGAGTTAAGGTTAAGGAGGGTGTTAAGGAGAGTTAAGGTTAAGGAGGGTGTTAAGGAGAGTTAAAGTTAAGGAGGGTGTTAAGGAGAGTTAAAGTTAAGGAGGGTGTTAAGGAGAGTTAAAGTTAACATGAAGGAGATGAAATCTCTGCATTTCTTCTGTTTTTTAAGAAAAGTTGAATAACAGGGAAAGAACGAGTAGGCAACATCCTCTCAACGCTCATCAGTCACTGGGCAGTTTGAATTTACCTGCTGTGTGAGCATAAGGTCATTTTCACGGCGGAGTAGTTCATTCTCCTCGAGCATCAACGCCAGTCTCTGCTGAACAGCACCCACATCCCCTCCACCTGTAGATGCAGCCCTAAAGCTGGCAGCTGCTTCCATGCGCTGTTGTTCTAACTCAGCACGCAGCCTCTCATTCTCAGACACGACTGCTTCAACCTTGAGGGTTTAAAGTGTAGAGTTGGGTCAACAATATTTTCACATCCAAGTGTGGATTAAGAAGCTGTGCACAACGATGATTTAAAAGCTTAACATGGACTTCTGAGGCTCCCTGCTTTCTTAGGTTTGAATATACACATTCAACATAATCAGACAAGATTTTATCTGAGTATCTAACTGAATTCCTGTTGCAATGCCAACATTCAGGGGAGGGGGAATGGTGTTATGTACATCATTGGCTGTACATCGTCAACCTTATGATCCCTTGCCATCATCCCCCAACTTAATTTGACAAAACTCTTTTGAACTCTAGCCTGAAGATGCCCCACTGGCAACTCACCTGCTTCTGTAAGTGATCCAGACCTTCAGTACGATCCCCCAGCTGTTGCTCAAGAGCTGTCACGTGCTCATCATACGCTGTCAGCAGAGGGTTCAGTAGACGTCGGTCCCGGAGCCAACCTGGAAGTGGATCCCCCTCATCACTTGCAGAAGAGGGTACCTGCAGGTGGGGGCTTGCCTTTATGATTACAAAACTTGGTCCTAGAATGGGTCTTCATTAATCCACTGCATGCTTGATAGGTCCAGGGTGAAGATAGTAACAAATTTGTTTGAAGGACGAGAAGAGTCATGAATGAGAGTGGGCAACTGCGACGTTTATCAATTTGTTACAAAAACGGGTGACATATCTGATTGCTGTTAGTGTAGTGAATATGGAGGTATCTGTCTCTCAGGTCTCAACTTATGTTCAACTAGATGTAGCCTGAAAGCTTACCTTCAAATCTCCACCCATGGCTGCTGTCCCTTTCTCCTCTCTGTCATTCCCATCCACACTTTTTGCCGTCATTCTAGTGACCTCTGTGGACAATCTCTTCACGAGGTCCTCTAGGAACCTGTCAATGTACGCACCGAATGTGTGGACCAGGATCAACACATTATTCCCAAAGCATGCTGGCTAAAAAATGCTGGCTAAAAATCATTTATGGATTCCATTAAAAAATTACATGGCAGGTTGCAGTGCTCCCTCATTTCATACATAATTCTTACTTAGATGGGTGTGCAATAGTTCAGTAGCTGAGTACCTGACAACCTCTCATCAGTCACCTGTTCTGTTCCTGAAGCTCTACCAGTTCTCCTTCCAATGCTTGTGAATGCTCCAGGGCGTGCCTTGCAGCGTCCTGCGCTTCAGCTACAGCTTGCTCTTGAATGGCTCTTTCAGCTACAGCTTGCTCACGAACAGCATTGTCTGGTGCTGTTTGCGGGAGGTATGTGTGCTGAACGCTCTGTTGCTGTACAGCCGGAGGATAGGAGGCAGGTCCCATCAAGGCAGAAGCAGCAGCAACAGTATTTGTCTCAAAATTATTTTGAGTCATCGTGTTTATCTTCATGCCTGGGTCAGCCAGCAGCTGGAAGGACATCTCTGTGACAGGATGTACGCCTTGAGAGTTGCATGAAGGGAGTTGAGGTATGAGGTGCGCATGGTGAGGGATATCTCCTCAGCATATGAATAAGAGATATCCACACAAGTCATTGCAATCATATTTACTAAAACTTGTGGGCCTTTCCTTTAGATACATGGGATCTACTCTGGGAGATAGGATGGGCATCGCCTTTCAGAGGGAAATGTTAAAATCTATACAGCTCCAGCTGATGGAGTGCTTTAAATAAATAATAAGATCAAGAAATAGAAGATTCTCAACTGAAAGCCGGACTAAGAGCAGGGCTATGAACTCTGACTCTGCACTTGATCTCACCTGAAAGAGAGGCACTGGGAGTGAAGTGATATTGGGGAACTTGCACAACAGCAGGGGCGGCTGGTAGCCCCACAATGTGAACTGGTATGGCACCATAAGGAGGCACTGACACATTCTCCACCTGAGCTGAGGTGTCAGACACAGAGGCCAGGTTGGAGTAGTTTATGCTTGTTGGCTGGGTGGAGGAAAGTGAAGGGTTGACTTGCAGTTGTGCAAGGATGGTTTTGGAGGCGGGAACAAGAGTGATATGAGGGACCTGGTGGAGTGATGTTGCAGTCAAGGGTTGGTCTGAAGCACCGAATGCAGTCACATCCATACTCTCTTGTTGACTCATCCCAGTCAAATGTTGAGGTGCTTCCTCTTTTTTTGACTCTGACAGGCTGTCCCTTTCCTACATTGAAATTGTGATGAATCAAGACGTAGTTCCAGCTTGAGCTGAAATATGCATTACATACATCTTCTGCAATGGTATGTTAAACATCTGTTCATTAATTAATTAATTGGTTACTTGTAAGGCCAGTATATTACACACGGCTGAAGACGGACAAAATCTGTGTGGAGTACTTCAGACTGTGTTGCAGCACCCTGTACCTGCAAGAGTGAACCTGCCTGCATAAGGGCTTCTGTTTGGGCTTCGTCCAATTTATCTTCAGCTGAGACAAGAAGCTGAGGTATCAGGAGAAATGAGGACAAGAATCAAATGATATGAGGAGTCTCTTGATTGAATTTTATAATCGTCATCCAGTATGCACAGTGCTTGAGAAGCCAAGGAATAAAACCTGCAAGACCAATGCTAACCCAGTACCTTGACAGTGTCAGAAAGGTCTTTCAGAATGGCCTGTACTGCCTCAGGGCCCCTAACGCATCGCATACGCAAGTCCCTGGCTCCACGGTCGGTGGAGATCTGAAGATCCAAACAATCTTCCGGGCCAGGGTTCTTGGAGCGTGTGTTTGATGGCAGCCATTTCTTGAGGACCTCAAATGGAAATCTGTTCAGGTCCTGTGTCATATCACACACAAGGAAAGGATACTGTTGACTCAGGGTTTTAAAAAAGAATTCTTGGTCCTGCTTGGTAATAGGCTTATCGCGTCACCTGGTCTTCCGTTGCTAAAATAACCCCAGTTGAAGAGATTTTTAGAACTGCAGGCTGCTCACGACCGCTTGGAGCGATCAGCACTATGTCGTGTTGCATTGTAGAGTAAGAGATACCTGGTTTAAGCAAATTAATATAGCTGCTGATATGTTTTCAGATTTAAGATCGTATTAAAACAATCAATAGACTTTCCAAGAGCAGGTCCACAGAGTCAACGTTTCTCAGAGTTGTGACTTCGTAATTAAATCTTAATTCAATAGCGACAATTATTATGTGGCAATATCAAGATGAATAGGCAAGGGAGTTTGAGACGAAGGCGGGCGTTCCTGAACCTCCGAAACCTTTCTTCGGTTTCGTCTGGCATATGAAGTAGCATCATGAAACAGAATGCCTCAGCTAACGCCTCGGGGCCAGATTCGGAAAGGGTGTTTGGAAAAAGAATTTAAGCAACTACATGTCTCTACAACTTCTCTATGTGCTTATTAACTGCCTCCAAGTACTTAATAAAGTCATCAGCTACATCAACCCATAGGAACTATAACTAATGTTTTTTTGAAGCGAAATTAACAAAGAAACTAAAGAAACAATAAAGTTGCTAAGTGGTGTAGCTGAATTCAATTATCTCAGCGAACAAAGCGACTTAAACCAAATCCCTTCAATACAATTCTTACAATATACTTTATATTTATAAACAATACAGTTAAAATCTTAGTCCAAATGGTTTCATTTTTTTGTGACATAACATACAAGCCAATAGTGGGTTGTGACATTGTATTCCTCTTTCGATAAATCGAAATCGGGCACATTCTACGTTCCTAAAGTTTCTAAAGAGTACATTTATATCTGATGGCATTTACAACAATTTGTTACATGATGAAAAAACTGCAGATAGGTACCTATCACAATTCTCAGGTGGAAGTCACAAAAAGTAACTTAACTCGAGAATTGATCGAGACCTTCTGCACTCAGCAGGACTTAGGTAAAGTAAGCCTGAGTTCGATAAAGCACAACTGGACATGTCCAAACAATCATGAACACGTTCATTTCAAAAATCTGTAATTGTATAGGCTGAAGCTCACACAGCTTTGAACAACCTAGCTTTCAGCAGACAGCACTCATACTTAGAGGATGCCTCAAATAAGTCAAACAAGCACACAATTGCATTTCAAAATAAGTGTAGCATGGCAAAAACGCTCACTTCATGCACATTGCATCCATCACATATATTACAAGAGAACAGGAGTGGTACTTAGACAATGGCACCCAGGATGTGCCCTCCTCATCAAAAGAAGCTCAGGCTCCTGGCACCATCAAATGCTGTCTAAGAAAAGGAGATGCAGTGTAAAACAAAATATCATGTTCAGATAGTACTTGACACTCAAAGATTTTGACTTGGTACAATTTTCAAGAATGATGAGCTCCTGATTGTCTCACGCCCTTCTAAGCTCTTCTCATGGCACCATACCACAAGAGAGAGAGATGGAATTAAGAGCCGTATGAAGAGTGACGAAGCTGCAAGGTATGTGACAATGTGAGCAAGGCAACTCCTCAAGTACCAAGTAGCAACTAATGTCCCCTCTGGATGGTGCTAGATTGCAACACATATCATATTTCCATGACTCTTATACAATTCCAAGCGCTGTCTCAGGCTCTACATCCTCACAGCTGGTTGCGCATCCTCTGCAAGAATCTTGAGAAGGCATCCCAGTTGTCAAACATGAGGTCTCCCATGCGCAAGAAAGTCACCTGCTCGAGCCGGCCTGCACGAGCACTGCGTCCAAAGGCACTGTCCGCAATCCGCTCGAACGCATAATCATCATACCTGCAAGTCAAAAGATCCACCTCAGAATGTGTTGCTAACAAATATGTCCATTCATAACACACATGTGTGAACCAGAGTGAGGTTGGAAGGGAATCAACAGGGACTCTTTCCTGAAGGTTGTCTTAACTGGAATACAACCACCTCAGGCTCTATGTCTTAACTGGAAAACAACCACCTCAGGCTCTATGTGTGGAGCTGTTCATGGCCTGCAAGTAAAGCATATCATGAAGGAAATCACCTCTGCAAGGCATTTTCTCCAGCCAAAGGTACTCCGTACGCCTCAGCAGACTCGATGATATGCTGTAGAAGCGCTTGAGGACTGCATCTCCCCTCAGGGGGATGCTCACAGTCTCTCATCTCAACACATGTGAAGCTGAGTCGCCCATCAAGCTGTGCCAGTAGGGACATGATGGGCTCATACCTAGAGGTGCAGTCAAGGAAGGGTAAGACAAGTCCCTGACTAGGGTGACAGCTATAATTATCCACGTCAGCACACTCATGAATTACCTACAGCTGAGCCTTCCTGCTACAAAAGCGCAAAACCTTTACTGGCTTTTGCCACCAAACCCACCCATCTCTGTCTCGCGTGTTGTAGTACCCAGCCGTGTTCTCTGCTGCGTGTCCTCTTGATTTGAACCACCAATGTACACCAGCCAGCTTGATGCCCAGCTTGCAGGCTGGCTCAAACTCATAGATGAGATGTCCATTAGTACCCTGTCCTCAAAGCAGTGATTCAAACTATCATTACATGACCCCAAATGCCTCATCAATACAACGCACAAGCTCAAGTTATGTACTTTTGCATTCAAATATATTCTTGAGTCTGCGAATGCATGCGCAGTCCTAGTCCTTCCAAGAATAAAGCTAAATGAATTCTTGTGAGGCACGTTGAAATAAGAGTCAGCTGTTGAAGAGCATGTGACATGAACATTTACGTTAATAAATCGTCTACCTCTTTTTGAGCTTTGAACATTCTAGGCTGACCAGCTCTGTTCAATATGTTGGCTGCGCGCGTTAGAATGCGCTCTGCATGCTTTGACAGCAGCCCGCTGTACCATGAGAGGAAGAAGTGGCCGTATGGGGTGCTCCAACTTCCTCCCTGACTCACAAAGAAGCCTGTCTCCCAGCTACTGCTATTGTAATGCCCAGCATCATGTGGACCACTTAAGCCCCTGAGGAGAGGACATGCATTTAGGGTTTAGGACATGCATTTATCGCCCAGTGATCAGATAATGAGATTTGCACTACATGACTGAGGACATGCATTTAGGTTTTAGGGTATAGGGTATAGCCCAGTGAACAGACAATGAGGTTTGCACTAGGGAGACAGGTACATGACTGCGGACATGCATTTAGGGTTTAGGGTTTAGGACATGCATTTATCGCCCAGTGATCAGATAATGAGATTTGCACTAGGGAGACAGGCACATGACTGAGGACATGCATTTAGGGTTTAGGACATGCATGTATCGCCCAGTGACAAGACAATGAGGTGTGCACTAGGGAGACAGGCACATCACTGCATGTTTGGTGGTGCTGTGACGTCCTTGAGATGCTGAACATTTCCTTGATCTGAGTCACTCATGAGGGTCCAACACCATAGCAGTTACACATTTCACATAAGATGTAAAACAAGGAGCGAATTGCAAACTCCATTAAGAAGCACAGATAAATTAAGGTTGTGAAAGCTAACATTGGAGTCTGCAGCAGACAGGATCAGGCGTGACTCACCATTCAGGTCGGCCTACAGCCTCCGCTGTCTTCTTCAGGTTAGCCAGCATGTACTTATCATAACACTGGAACTCTCCAACACCTGGGAATCTCCACCGTCCATCCCCTTCAGGATAGGCAGGGTAACGGAGCTCACCAGCAGGCCCTAGCCCTACAGTGATCTCTGTCAGGACAGTCCCTGAACACAACACAGGGTAGGGCACCACAACTCAGCTTGCTTAAGGAAATGTGAATACAGGTATGAAGACTGAAAATCCAGCCTCATGATGATGTGACTAATGGATGAGGTAGCCACTGTTAGCCAAGGAATCAGGAATGTTAATCTACCACCATGCGATGAGTGATTGCTTCTATACAGAGAATCTTTAGATTGGTTGGAAGATTGCAAAAACTAAGGCCTTGTCATGCATTTTCATATGTCAGAGCTTACTTTTCGCGAACTGAGTGCTGACCTAGATTAAGTGTATAATAATTTTCAATCCTACAACCATTTGGGTGTGGAAACAAAATCAAGCAGAATGCCATAGCACATAGTTTAAGATCATGATTTGCCAGCCTGGTAGAGATCTTACGGCTGGTATCCTGAAAGCTAATTTCTTCATATGAGGTAGATCTATGAAGCTCTTACCAAAAAGATGCTGAAATGTACTTGCAAATGCTTCAATGAAGTCGCTGTACATATCCACTGGCGTTCTACCCCAGAACAATGGAACATCATCGCACCCTAATGAAAGGCACTCTCTGTTTCGATGTCCACTCTTATCTGTGTAGTAAATATCAGGATCTTTCTCCCCGATCTCCAGGATCCATTTTGGCAAAGGTATTTTGCAAGTGTCCCCAACGTTTCCTCCAGCAGCATGAAAGCTCATTACTGCCTGAACTTTTAAGCCAGCTCTGGCTACTTTACTGAAGAGACTCTGATATGCTGTGAAGTCGTATGCTTTTGGCCCTGCCCTCTCTACCAAACCCCACCAGACATCCACCATGACACCTTCTACACCAGCTTGCTTCAAGGTGTGCAAAGCTATTTCCAAGGAACGTTCCTTCTTCAAAATTGAGACTTTTCTCCCCTCCCTCTCAACGACCCACACTGTCAACAAATAAATCAGCGACTTAGATCTACTGCTTTACTATTATCAAGTAAGAAGAATTCGTTACCAGTGTCGAGAGGCAGCATCACAAAGACTGGACACCCTTGTCTTTGCGCTGTCGCTGGAGAGCACGATGGTTCAGGCTGAGGCTCATTTATACTAGGTTCAAATCTCTCATCGTCGTATACAACAGTCTTCATCCGTTGCCGATTCTCTTTCAACAATCTGCGAGACGTTGACATTAGACACAAGGGTCAGAGGCTGAACTAACTGGTTCTCGCTTTTTAGCTGCTCACCTATGTTCAGAGTCATCCTCAGAATAGCTATCTCCAAAGGCTTTCAGCAAATCGGAGTCCAGTTGCCGTGAGGCTTCTGCTGTTCTGCTCCCACAACATGTCAGGCAGCGTTGAGTCACATTGAAGAAGGTTTCTCTAGGTTTTAGACCAGACACCTGACAAGAAAAAGGTGACTTTCATTGAGCCGAATCGGAGGGATGAATATGCCATTGAGTTACCTGTCCAGAAGGCTGTTTTTGACAAGGACTCTTATAAAACCCAGAAAAACTCATTTGAAGCTGGTTCAGGCACTGTTGGAGAATGTAGACATCCTGAGGGAAAGCTAATTTTCTATTGAATCTCAATTGCAAGCAGTTTTTGGCAAAATGTTAAATGATTACGCTAAGCTTATGGAGCCTATCTTTTTCCCTTTCGCAAGAAAGGGATTCGTGAATTAGAAATGAGGCGATTCTTATTGCAAGAGATGACAATTGACGCTTAATGTATTTTTAGACCTGTTGTGGTTGGTGTAGCTAGGTTGAATGCCACGTCTGGATGCCACGTGGAATAGGTTGTACGTCAGAAAACGTCACAAAAAAGCAATTTCGTCAGCAAAGTAAAATTTACAACTGTTGCTCTGCATACTTGGCTTTTGACTACAAAGTATCAAATAACAAGAATGTCGAGTTAAAAGGCATTGATATGATAAAATGGTACATCTGCAATCATTAAAAGCACTCGCAACGAAATCACTTTTGTTTAACACTTCAAATTTACACTCGTATGAAATCAGGGTGGTGGAATCTCTCCGTCAAAATTCTGTATTGCTGAGAGTATCTTAATTTCACTTGCCCTGTCATTGCACAGTAATATTCTTCATGCAAATTGAATAAGTTTTCTTGGGCATGACTGGCCTGTATTTGATTGGAACATTTGTGCTTGGACTCTTCTGATTTCTCATCCCTCACTGGCGTGATCAACTCGAATTTCATCAGATGACGCTTCTCTATCAAATCTGATGGTCTTGTTATAACCTTGATTAATTCAACCTGCGTATACTTTCAAGATCAGTATGACACATATGCGATTGGCACAAGAGTTTCATGTCAATATCAGACTGTATCATAACGACGTCTGCAAGTAGTTACGAGGATGACCTGCAGTTCACAACATTTTAATTCAAGTACCTGTTATTATTCAATAACAACTCTTATCATTCAATAACAACTTTTATCATTCAGAAGAAAATCACTTACAAAAGCTAGCAAAAGCGGCTGACAAAAACTAGCAGAAACGCACGTTTGAGTCATGACCTCACCAAAGTAAGGCCTTCAGCAATAGCGACAAGAGTAAAATCCTCAGCAGCAGCCTTTGGCAATACAATGTAGAAATTGGAGTACGGACGTTGGTCCCTCTTTTTAAGTAACGTAGCCACACCTCGAGCCAAGTCCACAAATGGCAGCGATATGTCCGCATGTCTGGCAGCATCTTTGACCATCTGTCCAGATTTTGTGCTTTTATTAAAGTAGGGAGGATTGCAAACTATTGTATCATACTGGTAGCCAGCTGCAGGGGACGATCCCAGAAAGGAGGTCTTGTCGCAATGGCTGCTCCCTGCAATCATGACACCTTCAAGACATGGACCACCATCCTTATCCATGGCAGTGACGGATTTACTGGCTTGTTTGAACCTAGCCACCTCCTGCACATCCAAGGAGCTGGCTGTAGCTCCTGCAAACTCTTGCAAGCTTACATTTTGACAATGAAGATTATCCCTCCAAGGGCTGTTGTTGAAGTTCTCTTGAGCCTGCATGCAGGAGGGAGGGTCCACGTCGATGGCATCAACATGGAATTCAGGTCCCAGCAGAGAATGCGCCTTCTGCGACATCATGAGGGCAAGGAGCCCTGATCCTGTCCCAACATCTAAAATTCGACACATGTGTCGTTCTCTGTTTTCACTCTGCTCCTTGTCACCAATATCAAGTGGTTCGGCCCAGGAGCCTAGCAGCATTGAGTCAGTGCCTATTTTTTGTGTTACATTTGCTTGCTGAAGTGAAAAGTGACGTAGGTGGAAGACAGATGAGGCAGGATGTGATTTGTTGTTGCTTGCTCGTTGAAGGTTTACTTTATAGAAGCGTATGCATTCCAGTCTCTTACTTTTGAAGAAATATACCATGTTCTAGGTATTTGTTTTACTTTGTTGCACTCAAACAGGGTGGACGAAACTCCTTCCCACACTTTTCCTCACTTTTAGCCAAGATCTCTGAACGGTCCAAAATTAAGGGGACAGACATCAACTGATCCACTCATCAATTTCACAAAGAAATTTTTTTGTACTTGGTCTTGTCTTTCTAACCCTAGTCCACTTCGTAAGCACACTTGTGCGTAAATGGCCCCTCCATCGATTCCATTTGTCTCTCGTGAAGGTAATTGAAAGCAAACTCGCTAGGTATTTGTCCTGACTGCTTTCATAACCGTGAGCATTCTCCCGACATGTAGTCCAAGACGTCCTTCTATGGAAAGACGCAAAGAAAAGTGGCATTACATTTACAACGCTACTGGCTGTATGGTATGTGCTGTCGCACAGGCCCGCTCAACTGTTGAGTTTGCTAGTCTTGATCGCATCAGCTACGTTTCTCGCTTGGAACATTGCTGCACCCCTCCTGAAGAGGTACTGAAAATTTCATCACTTACATTTTATCACACTCCTTAATACCTCCGAGAAACCCTTTCAGACAAGGACCCCAAGTCCCCAGATTTTTGGAGGAGGGGATTTCAGCCGAGGAAGGGAAGAGAATTCTGGATTTTGTTCTGTTATACATTAATCCAGCTCTGAGTAAGTTGCTCGAGTTTGGTTTCACTTCATCTCAAAACCCACATGCTGATAGGCAGAACTCACTTCTCTGTATTCTGGTTCTACCAGTCCTCTCAACTTGATTCATACTTATTCTTCAATCTCATGGATGCTGTAGATCTCATGGAATCTGATTGATTATCACATATGTCATGACATCCTTGCAGGCCTGGCTGGAAAGCTGGTGACTGGCAAAGACTACAGGCTTTCTGCATCGGTAAGAGTTTGTGCTAACTCCCAAGCAAGAATGGGCATAAAATAAGACTAGCTCTCTTTTTATGCTTTCATCTGTGTTTTGACCTCTGTTCCGTGATGTTGACAGGTCATCGCTGTATCTTTTACAGCGTATCAGATCTTTGGTTTCTTTGACTTTCTGACTTTGGCGTTGACATGTGAGTCTTGTAAAACATGATGACATCAAATGATTCTTTCTTTCAGTGCACCACTTAAAGGCACTGTCACTAACAGTGATGCACAAATGGCTGCAGTCTCTTACCGTCCGTTCCTTACCTCACGTTTTGAATGTGAGCAAAAAACATGATTATTCTCATAAATGCCGCTACCACAGGTGTACTGCTTATCTTCTCTCTTCCAAAAATGTATGAGTCCAAACAGTCTGAGATAGACAGCTTGCTTGCCAGCAGTCTCTACAAGGGCAAGGAGTTGTACGCGAAGCTGGAAGAGACAGTTTTCAAGAAGATACCTAAAAGCTCATTAAAGAAAGATTAAACAGGTCTCAAGTACAATGCACCTCTTTCTACTGAAGACATGTGCATGGATGTGTACCATGTATTGCATATGAAGGGCACAAATAGTATGTGTCTGTAGTTGGCTGAAGACAACTTGAATTCATCTCCCTTTGCCATGATCTTGCATCCATGTGAGAGGAAAATGAGAGGAAACGCCAGGTTGTGGCCACTTTTTTCGCCATGATGTTAGCTAACTAACTCAACTTACAAACGTCGCTGTGAAGTGATGGCAAATAGTGCATTGTGCATGAAAAAGGATCAAGTAATTCATTTAGGAATTACTCTTTGCCTTTCTCTTCACAATTTGTAATTGATCTTTGAGCATGTAGAAGTGTTGAACCACGCTCAGTCTTTGTCACTGTAGCCATGACCTCATTTTGCAAGCGGCAACTCTGCATATCTCAGCTGTTGTTGTTAATTAACCCACAACACCTCCTGGCCGCAGCAGAAGGCAAATATGTATCGCAAACAGCCCCAACACTGTTTACAGAGCCAGGCATGATTTTGTTGACCATGTCATTGCCTCATGACAGTTAGCAAATCTCAAAAATACAGGATAGAAAGCATTGATCTGCTGAATTTGGGAGATCAGAGGAGCGTAAATTGAAGGACTGCAGTCAAGACCGTCTCTGATTTCTCCCCATCAGAATGAGAGCTGCACAACCAGAAACTTTTGTCTCTTTAGGCTTTGGAGGAGACGTGGTGTGAACTGCCTGGCCATAAAAACAAATTATCTTCTCTAGCAAAACATTATCGACACGGATGGTCATAATCAAATCTGTTCCAAGGAGGTAAGCTCTAGGTGCTGTTGAAGAACCGGGTGAAGCAGGGATGTGATTTTAAATATAGGTATATGGTATTTCCTGGTGGTGGTAACGTATACACCATCTGGCTGGGCTGGATTGAAAGCATGGACCTGAAGACGCCTTTTGGAAAACTGAAAAAAACAAAGTGCACCGAGTTAGTCATTTCAAAAAATCCTCAAATTTCACCGCCCTTGATGTACTTACAATGCTGCGCAGTTATTTATTTTACGACATAGACTTGCAATGATATCCTCAAAATGACCTGATCATGAGCTACGAATGGGGTCTTAATGGGGATGGGCAGCTGATAGTGTCATATACAAGATATCGTATGAAGACTCGACAATGTGACATTTTACACGAAGTGTTTGGCATGCCCAGCTAGAACAGAGGCACGCCTGCCACCCTTTCTACTACTGTAAAACTCACGACGCCGCTATCCCTCAGTGACGCAAAAAGAAAGCAATGGGCGATAACTGGGATGATGAGGATGAATGGGAGCAATCGGTTTCTACTTTCAAGCCTGTGGCCAAATTTGCAGATGAGGACCAAGGAGAAGAGCCTGAACCAACACAGCACGTCATTAAGCCTCAGGTAAATTCAAACTTCAACACAGTAAGCAGGAATGTGGGGTTTGCAGAGCGCTGAGCAACATCCAACACTGCAGCCTAAGAAAAAAGAAGAGAAGAAATGGATGAAGGAGGAGGCCGATGAAAACGACAAGCCCTTGGATGATCCAACAGCAGAGAAGATGAGACAGCAGAGGTAATGTTGTGAGCTTCGATTATGATGCAATCAACCCTGATGCACGCACCTGTGATCCGTTCTCTGAAATTGTATCCTATTGTAGAAATGGGGGTTAGACTGTGATATTACTGATACATTACTGTGAAAATGATGCACTAATTACAGTGAAGACACCAGCATAGGACTTGAACAGGGGAGGAGTGGGAAAATTGTCTTGGACCTCATATGAGGCTTTGGTCGTTTTTCACCTCATTTTAAAAAGTATCGTCAAGGGATTTTACATATCTTCAAGTTTAAATTCAAAATTGATTTGGATTCTGAGTACAGGCTCATAGAACAAGCAGACTATGTGGCAGCAAAGGAGCTGTTTGGAGGCATGCAGCTTGACGGTGGGTTGGATATCGACAAGTTCCTTCCCAAGACAGTGAAGGACTGTGAGGACTACGCTGCTGCACTAGCTGCCAAGTATATCTTGGGGCACAAGGATGGGAAAAATTACAAGGCAAGACATCTCAAGCTTTTCATATTTTCTGCGCATTTTTCCAAAGTCTATTAAATAAATGGAGGAAGTGGTGAGCATGTGTCATGGTTGTGCATGTAAGATGGCCCTGACTTCTGAAAGGCACATGTGAGCTATGTT
Organism: Chlamydomonas eustigma; assembly: GCA_002335675.1. Classification (NCBI taxonomy): domain Eukaryota; kingdom Viridiplantae; phylum Chlorophyta; class Chlorophyceae; order Chlamydomonadales; family Chlamydomonadaceae; genus Chlamydomonas; species Chlamydomonas eustigma. Next base: position 277,251 of record BEGY01000053.1, on the reverse strand, counting down.
TGCTGAGGAATAAAGTTTTAACAAATGAATCTTTCCAGGCATTGCTCAAGACTCTCATAGAAGAAGCATGTCATCCGTTGAGTGCTGCTGACAGTAAGGAGGTAGAATCATATGTTGCAAATGTGAGGATGAACAAGGTTAAGGAGGAACAAGCAGCGGCAGCTAAAGCCAAGTCAGGTACTTGTCAGACAGATTTCCCTCCTCCTTCAGGTCACATGTTACCCATGCTTAAGATGAGTTTTGCGTCTTGCCTGTGTGACTGAGGAGTAGGGCATCAGCAAAAAGTCTCTGCTGCATTTGTTGTTCCATGTTGAGGCTGGTCATAATTTTTGCATGACATTTTTTTCTCTAACTCTCTAAATGACAGCTCCACGAAAGCAACTCAACACTGGGGGTAAAGGCAAAAGCGCTGGCCTCGATGACTACATATACGATGATGCAGGAGATGGTGATGATGACTTTATGTAAGAATTGCATTTGCCCAGTGGCAACAGTCGTAATTAAGCTTCAAGGGAATGTGATCACGAGTATTGATGATCTAAGATTCCTACTGTGAAGGATGACATGCTCACGTGAGATATCTATATGTGTTACATAACTTTAATGCTGCACAACTTTCCACATTTTGCTCCAGTATGAAAAACTTGTTGGCATGACGATAATGTGTAAGATCATCTGAAAGAAATCACCAGAACGGCTCGTCGTGTGTCCTGTTTAATTCAATACAAACATGTGAAACAAGAAATATAACATAATTTTTTTATTTCACCTTGTCTGTTTCAATCAGTTGCCATGTGAGATAAAAAGGTACTCATTTCCCACTCAACTCATTCCCATTTATTCTTCACTTTCATAATACATGACGAGTTATCAAAACTGTACCTTATAATCAAAGAACAGCAGAAGATTAGGCTGATCAACACCAATATACACATTGCTGAACAGCAAAGATGTAAGCAAGAGGCCTAGCATTATGCCATTTATGTTTCGACAATTCATTTCAGAACAAACTTAAAGATCAACGATACCAACGCAGCACAAAAATATTATATGTCCTCAGGAATAAAAATCATCAGGAATAGAAATTATGAGCAGAATTAATGTGAAGTCCAGGCATTACTTGCACAGAAGTGCGCAATTCAGGGCTGAACAAAAAGATGAATATTTCATTTAGACTAGCAATGGAATTTTTCTTAAATGTAATTTCACATCTTGCACGTTTTCAAGGTTTTGGCTGAACTTCTTGTTTGATTAAGAGGTGATATGTGGGTTTAGTCTATCTTGCTAGAACATAAGTAACATGTTGTACTGAACAAGAGGGGAAGTGCTTGAAGTAAATGCTTTCAGGTCGTTCGTCTATGATGGATGTGATGTAAAGCTGTTCTACTTAGGCATCTACCCTGTGATCACCTAAAGAAGTGCATCCCAGTCTGAAGCTTTCTGAGGTGGTGAGCGCATGTAATAAAGCTGCTCCCAGGTGACAACCCTACTGGCAGCACAAAGCATGTATTACATACTCTACTTGAAGCTGTACCCAAGGTTGGCAGTATGTTGCTTAAAGAGTGTCAGCATAAGACAGCATACTTCGTACGATTATAGCTCTGTCTTACTTTTTGAAGAGAGAGAGCAGATGGCCTTAAAAGCCTGTAACAAAACCTAAGTAGAATGCGTTACACGAAATATCACATCCACAGCCTTTTTACATTACATTTTCCGTTGAACAATGCCTACTTTCCCTTCATCTTAGTTGAACCTTCAGCTTCTCAGCTGTGTCGGCCCTCACTTTGTCCTGCACATGTTACAAGAAATGCAAGTTAATCGCAGAATGATATTTAAGAACCTATTAAGAGAAAGAAAATCACAACACTGTCCATTAAACATACCTCAGTTTTTTGCATATGTTACTTCAGTATCATGCACAACGTGCAACTGACATGGATGGCTATGAAGACTGTTTTTTCATCACTTTCATCGACAAAATACAGCTGGCCCGAAGAAGCATGATCTCACCTGCAATGCGTTGATCTCCTCATCTGTGAGAGAACGGTTCATGGATCTGTACGTAATTCTGTAACAGTTGCTCGTCTTATTGTTCTTTGGTGAGGTGAAAGAGTCTATGAGGACAACCTCCTCAACAAGATCACCTCCAATACCTCTCACCTACACATGGGGAGGACAGCAGATGCTGAGACTCTATGAAAAATGAGGCATCTAAACAGTTCAAGTTAGAGCCACTGGGCACCGGACATCAAGATCCTTCTGGCCATGTTGTACGTGTTAAACTTACATACTGCATTCTTACTTTGGTGGAATCTTAAAATGCATAGAATGTTCATGGGAAGATGTGATGTAATCATGGTGCAATGATAGCACATATACATGCGGTACAGCTCTTGAAGTAACCTGCATGTTGGTACTCACAAGCTCACACAGATTGTTTTCAGAAAATTCCGGACTGGTCCAAAATGCCATATCTTTGTAACAAGGAGGAAACCTGCACAGCAAGGACCACAAAACAAATTTAAAATCTCAGTCCAAGTTGAGGAAAAGTACCAGAGAAAGGCTAAGCCATGGAGAATTTCTCCGCAAGGGGAAGAAACATTTGAGAGAATTCAATAAGAGAGGGTGAAGCCTAAACAAGGAGCACTCGAATTCCCAAAGCTGTGTAATCTTGAGAAAGAGCAAAAGATAGACCATCGATCAGTGCAATTAGCATCAGTCACACACACTGTCTTCCTCACTTTGAGTACGGTTTGAATCGGGCCTTCAGGTCTCCTGCTTTGAATTGGCTCAAGAATCTTTCATCTCCAGACCTTTCAGACAAAATTACATGGGAAAAAATAGCTTGTGTTCAAGATCAGTGATTCTGAATTGTATGCCAGCATGTCACCCAACTTTTACACAACAATCCACCACCTGCAAAAGTTTCACAGAAGGCTCAAGGCAAATATTTATGAAACTTCATACGTCATATACATAAGTAGCAACGCTTGAGGCAGAAAAGGGTTTCTCAGGATCGTTGCCTGTTGTGAATTGTTTTGACAACAGAATTAACAACTCAGAAATTTCTACACACACATTTTCCCAGCTTTCTTTATGAACTACGTATCTAAGCCCAGAGGCCCTACTCTAGAACATGTACAAAAATACGACTTCTTACCAAAACAGACGAATGTCAGGAACATCAAAAAGCACCATGGCTAGTCGCTCCAGTCCAAGTCCGAATGCCCAAGCCCTAAGGAATATGGAGAACTATGGTATTGATAAACTGCATTATCATACACTGCATTTTTAACTGGCAAATGTTAAAACATTCAAGGTTCATCACTAACCTGTGACCTGGCTTGTAGTTCTTGTCCAGTATGGTCTGCTGCATCACACCGCAGCCTAGGACTTCCAACCATTTGCCGTTGAAGAATATCTCTAACTCATATGAGGGCTCTAAAATTGAACACATGAGCAAGAGTAGCTGGGTCAAAGCTCCCGATTTGAGCAGAAATTATTTATGTAATCAATGCTGCAAAAGGCTAAATGCCACAAGTTTTGAGCTGAGACGTTCAGCTTCTGTGTGGAACTAGTTGCATGTCACAAGCTCTTTATAGGTATGAAAGCACATGCAGAGATATGACCGCCGAGATGAGTAGTCAGACAAGATGAGCAGTCAGACAAGATGAGTAATCAGGCAAGGTGAGCAGTCAGATTAGTCATACCTGTGAATGGGAAGTAGGTATCTAGCCATCTGCACTCTACATTTCCAAACAGGTGCTTAGCTAAGCCTTCCAGCGTTGCTTTCAGATCACGGGCAGCGAATTCTGTTGCATCAAGTCCTGATGCACTCCACTCTGTCTCACTGAACACTCTGAGAAAAATCATCAAAATGACAAACTGGAGTTATATTGTAATGCTTTACACTTTTCTTTCAAGGCACAACGCATTCAAAATCAATATTTGATTATATCATCTTTGCGTGTCCTTATCAAACACTTTTTTGATGTACAATACATACGGCACATTTGATGACACATAAACAAACAGCTAGAATAATTATAATCAGCATCAATGTGAGCTTCTTTCGGAAAGCTAACGTTCAGGCCCATGCTCCCAGACTAACAGGATGACAAGGAGTTAGGGCTGACCTCACTCCCTCCATCTGATGGAACACAGGGTAGTGCGTGGCATCTATTGAATCTCTGCGGTACACATCTCCGGTCACCAGAAAGGCATTGAGTCCCTTGCGTAACGTCTCAGCCTGGAATGCAAAGAAGTAAGGCTCAATACTAAACCTCATATGGGCAATTCTGGAATATGGAAATGGGACCCTACAGCTGATGCCTTGGTTGCGCATCTCATGCTTCACTCAGTCTGTCACAAGTTGTGATGTTGATGCTTTAGGCTATGTGCCAGGGCTTGTAGTTTTACCACCATGATATGTCATGTTAACCCTAACATGATATGTCATGTTAACCCTAACATGAACATTGCAAACAACTGATTCTTATGACTAGTTGGTGCTCACATCCCATTGCCGATTTCACCACCTGAGGGTGTGAAGGGCCATTTTATCACCTGATGTGCAGAAGTATGGCAACGGAGTACTTTGTCTGACGACACATAGTAGGTATCATTAGGGCTGCGGCTGACATGATCGGGGGGGACCAGCATCTCGTCGAAATTAGCAGTTGTGGTAACTACAGGGTACAGGTCCTGATCATGTAAAGGAAAGATGAGACAGTTACATGGTGGATGTCTTTTCACTGCATCTAAAGAGTCAAAACTGAGGAAGATTTTGGGTTTTTAAATGATGATATGCATGTAATGTGCCAAAACTTACATCCAGTTTTGAGAAGGTGCCAGGAGAACTGGCCTCAAAATAGTCGTAGATTGCCTGCTTGATGATGCCGATTGGGTGATTAGGCTGATGATGCAAGTTTACCCCAATTTTCTCGTAAATGTAGTCAGTGATGTTGTTTGAGGCCTCTCCAGTGATAATTTCACTCTTACTAGGTGGGGCACGCACTGATCTATCTGATTCCAACACAGATGCGGGTGCAGCATTGCGCAGGGAATGCGACCTTGCGAAATTTCTGTTTGGTCGCACTGCAGTGAATGCTGGATAATGCGTTTGATGTACACAACGTACATTATAACTTTTTATTGATCTCATGGTTACTTGTGTAAAATGTTGGATAAGATGCCCAGCGTATCGACGGTCGAACGCCACATGTTCGTTCACACTTCAGGGCATGGCAAGCTACTACATACCTCCTTAGGACAAACAACTACAAGAAATTACGCAGCTTACATTCAGGATGTAAGTAACACTTGTTTTAAAGGTGTACCATCAACTAAGGAGTTACATTTTGATAGCATGTCATAGGTAATGTCATAGACAAAGTTCATCAGGCGATGTCAAACGAAACCAAATTAACCATGCTTGCATACAAAGCAGAAATGAAGTATTCACAGAAATATCGGAAACCAACCAAATCTAACGCACCAGACGACAGTACAGAATCTGAAATATCCCTAGCCCAAAAATCGATTTTGTAACAATCAGGTAATGTTATTTGTTACTTCAGTCTGCATGTTTCATTCTACTTTACACTACCTAGCTTGGAGCCCATCAATGGATCTGGTGTGGATGTGAATTTTCCGGATGCACCTTTCCAATCTCCAAAACCAAGGCTCAAACCCCAGTCACTCTGTGTCTCTATTTCACAATCAGACATTGGCCGACACATGCAGATTAGTGCCATACCCTCTGCTTGCTCCTCAGCAGAAACCTTTCCATGGAGAAACAGAATTTCGAAGAAAAAGGGAATAAGTATAGGTTTTATTGTTCAGACGCAGAGGTATCTCTGTAACAAGCAAATCATAATGCATCAATCATTTCATGGAGAAGTGCTGGCAATTTCATTTAAATTTAGAGGAGAGCACCAGGATCTTCGCAAACAAAGTATGACTTTCATGTTTATGGTAAGTTGAAGAGCCTTGTCATGACTTTTGGGATTTTTTGACACACCGTAAATTCTAAATCAGGGATGTCGGTAGAGTCCACCGTGCCTCTGGATACTCGGGCAACACATGCACCACATATACCACCTAACATGAATATAACACTTTCATTAGGAGAGCTTTAATGAAAGCTCAAGGCCTCTAAATGTGGTATGTATGCGAGAAAATGGATACATATACTACCTTCTTCAACATCACCAGTCCCTAGAAATTTGAAACGACCAGGAAGACACACAGACTATTCAAATCAGATTAAACTCACCTCTGCATGTTGCTGGCAAGTCTATTCCAGCTTTTTCAGCTGCATCAAGAATATACATGTTGTCAGGGCATTCTGCTTCCCTGAAATCACCTCCACTGGCCAGGAACTTAATTTTGTACACTTTTCCTCCAGATGCTACTTCTTTCCTCATGCCAACAACATCTTTACAATTTGTATCTATTGCTAAGACTATATGTGATAAAATACGATTTGGTCTCGATTGGGTAACCAACTTTTGCTCCTTGACGCAGACATGCTTGTAAGAGCTGGAAAGCATGTTTAAAGCGAAGAATTTGGGATAATTATTTGAAAACTAAAGTTTAAGACAAAGTGCCAATCGTGCGACTGATCATATGCCGAGGGTTCATCCTCGAGTGCCCTAGATATCTGTGGACTGCTCGCCTCACGAAATTGTAGTTACCTCTGAAGCATTATGTCTTTCAAGACGTCTACTCCCCGCAGAATGGCCTCAAGCCAGGTTACGAAGAAGCAAACATTTGTTCGTGCTGCTGTCTCTTCAAAATCTCAGTCTGTTCTCTTCCATCCCTTCCGAGTAAGATCATTGAATTATTAATTGGACGGCATTGCGTAAATATATGTCCTTGTTACAGGCAGCCAACATGCAGCGAGAGGTCACGGAAGGTAGATTTTTTCTCACAGCATGAGAAAGTTCAATATTTTCTTGCTTTGATGATAGACATTAATACCACATCTGCTCAATAATCTAATAAGTAATGCAACTAATTTCATGATGCAGTGCGCTGCTCAGCTGCAACTATGGAGAAGGCTGTGGCAACCTCAAAGCTCGATGGTAGTTATGAGTTTTTGTGCCATTTCGAAAGCAAGAACACTCTAGAAGTGTGTGATGGAGGATAGCAACCTGAAATGTGCAGTCTGGCTGCCTCCCATGCAGGTGCTGCTAGGCCAGTCTTTCCTTTTACAGCCATTGTGGGACAGGAGGAGATGAAGCTGGCGCTGATCTTGAATGTAATTGATCCTAAGATTGGAGGTGTTATGGTGATGGGGGATCGTGGCACTGGGAAGTCCACCACAATCCGAGCTTTGGCAGATCTGTTGCCTGAGATGAAGGTCAGAAGCTACCTGAAGAACACCACCTATTGTTACTTACAAACTTTGGCTACTAGCAGTGCCAAAGGGCATTTAAAATTCATGCACAGGATTGTGAGCGCAATCCTTTCCTGTTTTAAGGTTCTCTAGTATTGCAGCTTACCTGTCTGTTTATGAATCAGGTGGTTGCTAAAGATCCTTTCAACAGTGACCCTGAGGACCCTGAGGGCATGTCTTCAGAGGTATAAGAAATTTACATGGAAAGTAGTCCTCTCTGCTTGGTGCTGAGCTTAATTGAATTGAGTCTCATAACGTTACAAATGCATGGACTTTGTTCCTTCAATCTTAAGGTTAAAACACAGCTATTTTACAGCTTTTTTAAGGTGAAAGCATGCCTGGATGTTTGCTAGGAAGTACCTTGTTCTCTGATGCAACAGAAAGTAGATCAGAATGTACAGTTTAAGGTGGTGAGCCTGAAGCGAATGACTTCACTCATGTAGGTGCGTGAGAAGCTGAAGGCTGGAGAGGAGCTCCCAGTGAGCACCATGAAAATCCCCATGATTGACTTGCCCCTTGGAGCAACAGAGGACAGAGTTTGTGGCACCATTGACATTGAGAAGGCTTTGACTGAGGGTGAGCAAGGGAAGCTGTTGTTGTCAAGGCTTTGACGGAAGGTGAGCAAGGGAAGCTGTTGTTGTCAAGGCTTTGACGGAAGGTGAGCAAGGGAAGCTGTTGTTGTCAAGGCTTTGACGGAAGGTGAGCAAGGGAAGCTGTTGCTGTCAAGGCTTTGACGGAAGGTGAGCAAGGGAAGCTGTTGCTGTCAAGGCTTTGACGGAAGGTTAGCAAGGGAAGCTGTTGCTGTCAAGGCTTTGACGGAAGGTTAGCAAGGGAAGCTGTTGCTGTCAAGGCTTTGACGGAAGGTGAGCAAGGGAAGCTGTTGCTGTCAAGGCTTTGACGGAAGGTGAGCAAGGGAAGCTGTTGCTGTCAAGTTGATGCACGGGCATCAAGACAGTGTGGACATGAGAGTGTGAACAATCTATCTGTCTAGAAGGTATGGTATGGGGCATCTGATGTGCATCAGTTCTAACAAGGAACTCTGTGTTCACACATATGGTTCTTAGGTTGGTGTTTTTGAGAGCAGGCTTCAATCTGAGCGAGTCGTCAGCTGATCTCTGGTAACCACTCTCATCTTTTTACCAGGTGTCAAGGCCTTCGAGCCTGGCCTGCTTGCAAAGGCCAACCGTGGCATCTTGTACGTGGATGAGGTCAACCTTCTGGACGACCACTTGGTGGATGTGCTTCTTGACTCGGCCGCATCAGGTCAGTGCTCCAATCTTTACACCATGTATCATTGCTGTTCATTTCTGCATTAAGAGTCTTGTACCCTCTGTGCTCTTACAGTCCTGTCATCATCTCAATAAATGCATTTTGTGACTTCAAACCAATCTCTTCTGCTCCTTACTTCCCACGCTCATCTGCACCCTAAGTTTGCTTGTGATATCTTTGTATATATCCTATTTTAACCTTGTCCTCCCACCTTGAGCTGGCTGGTATACCTCCTAGGAACATACAAAATGTTATATATTACTTGCAAGTTACATGCATTCATGCAGGTCAGGAATAATGCCATGTAAACCCTACCTACAAATATTTTATTTTAGTGTTTCACCTAGTTGTCCAGGAGGTATGACTCCTCACTGTATCTGTTGACTGATGCTCACAGGCTGGAACACTGTTGAGAGGGAGGGTATCTCCATCAGTCATCCAGCACGCTTTATCCTAGTGGGCAGTGGGAACCCTGAGGAGGGAGAGCTAAGGCCACAGCTCCTGGATCGTTTTGGGATGCATGCTCAGATCGGCACTGTGAGGGAACCAACTCTGAGAGTGCAGATTGTGTCTCAGCGCCAGATCTTCGACGACAACCCCACTGAGTTCAGGTCAGTGCTCCCATGTGAAGTGCGCTGCTTACCCCACTGAGTTCAGGTTCATCCCCTAGTGAAGTGGACTAGATGCTAGAGTGTATGTGAAGCATGTGCCTGAATGCTCGGAAGAAGCAAGTGCAAGCGATTCATCATGCATCTGACCTTGCTTACAGCCTATCACTTCAAATAATAATCTTGGTGAAGTGTCATTCCTTTGATATGTCCAGGATTCCAGGATTCAAAATTTCTTTTCTTGTTTCAAACAGGACCAAGTATGATACCCAACAGAATGCACTCACAGATAGGATCGTCCAAGCAAGGAAGCTCTTGAAGCAATCAGATGTACCTTATGACTTCAGAGTGAAGATCTCCCAGATCTGCAGTGAGCTAAATGTTGATGGTATCCGAGGGGACATTGTCACTAACAGGGCAGCCAAGGTGAGTTTAAGAATGCAAAACAAATCAGGCTTATGAGGATAAAGCTTTACACAGAGGTACAGTTCCGAATTACACCAGCTCCTGTTATAAGCATTGCCACGATGATTTTTTTTTATTTTTTCTCATGCAGGCCATCGCTGCATTTGAGGGTCGCGCTGATGTCACGCCAGAGGACATCTACCGGGTGATCCCATTGTGTTTGAGGTAGGTCAATATTTTGAACGCGCACTGATACAACGATGTTATCGATCAAAATTATGGCTCATTCCGCAGGCATCGTCTGCGTAAGGATCCTCTCGCACAAATTGATGACGGAGAGCGTGTACGTGAGGTGTTCAAGACTGTGTTCGGCATGGAATAGGACATGCCAGCAGCTCTTAACAATGAATATCATTTTTTATCTTGACAAACTCTGAGATTACCCAACGCAGTTTCATAACTTTGTACGCCGTAAATCGGATGAGATCACTTTGTTTCGTTGTCAGCCAGCTGGACCAGATTTGACATTGTTACTCTGTAAACCCTTAATTTTCAATATAAAAAAATCTCCTTGGTTCTAGGAAATTAAATGAGAGGGTAACTGCGGCAAGGACTTCAAACCTACGGAAAACGCGGAGATTTGTTCGATAACCCATTATCTATCTCGATATGATCAATCTGAAGTTAATGAGCATTTTTATTTAAAACGACATGCTACTTCGAGGTATCCAAGTGTGTTCAACGTCTTGTCCTCTGCTTTGCAGCAGGAACGAGGCTAGGACTAGCAACAGGATCATTGTTAAGAGGATTAACTGCTTCCTTGGAACACCATCCTTATTCAATCTAAAAAGGTGCCGCACTGGAATGCCTTGCAATTTCAAGGATGCTCAAAATCAGAAAGAAAGCATAAAAGAGGGCATGTCTTCAAGCATTGAAAATTTCGAAATATGCCATGTAGAAGATGATACGCAGCAGCAACTAAGCAGTGCTCTGCCTGCTAGTGATCTAGAGGAACCCAAGAAAGGACAGTCCTCATCAGCTATGCAACTTGGACGAAGCAGCAGTACAGCCATCTCTCAAGGCAATACAGGTCCCAACTCATCAGCTATGCAACTTGGACGAAGCAGCAGTACAGCCATCTCTCAAGGCAATACAGGTCCCAACTCAGGCCAGCAGTCACTACTTACTTCTGAGACAGAAACGTGTTCTGAAGCCACCGGCAAATGCGGCATGATCACCTTCACAACATCCTCTTATAAAGTGCTACAACTGCACGACAGGGGAGCCCTGTACAACCTTTGGCACAAGGCTCCAAAAAGGAGAAGATCCTCCAAGGACAGAAACAAAGGGCCAGTTGCTATGGTTCAGCCTGCGCAGAAGTCCTTGCAGGTCCCAGCTGGTAAGGGACAGAATCAGTGTGCGGATATCAATGAATCAGATATTTTCCGCATGATGCCGCGTAACAGTGCTCAAAGCCAACATTTTACCATATCTCAACGACTATGTGCCCGTTTCATGAAATCAGGCAGAACAAACTACAAGCAGCATGACCACATCATCCCCATCATAAATAATAGGTACCATGACCTCATCATCCCCTTCATAAATAATAGGCATCACGGCCTCATCACCCCCTTTATAAATAATAGGCACCATGACCTCATCACCCCCTTCATAAATAATAGGCACCATGACCACAGCATCTGCAGAAAAAGACAATCATACACCTTAAGAGTGCTTCCAAATATACCATGTGAGATGCTGATTCTCTTTGTAATTACTTTGCCTCTTATAATAATGTGCTTTCAGGGCCCCAGCTTCCTGACCGGCCAGTCTATCCATTTGCTGCAGTCATTGGGCAGGTGAAACCTTAGGGCCATGTAGCCTTTAAATTATGATTGTTCATGTGGAGGCAACTGGACTCAAGCAGAATGAATGTAGTCAGAACTGTGTTTAATAGCGTGCATTCACTGCTCGTGGGCAAGGCATTTTAAAGAAGCCAGCTGCATCACAGGAGGAAATGAAGCTTGCTCTTGTGCTAAATGTCGTGGATCCACGCATTGGTGGTGTGATGGTGATGGGGGACAGAGGCACTGGAAAGACCACAGCAGTCAGAGCTCTTGCTGATCTGTTGCCCAGCATTGAGGTAGTCATCCTGTAGGGCGTAACAAAGGCATGGTTAACGGTTTATTGCAATGCCTCAAAGAGTTTTTTGTAGTGGGCCTTTGCAATCTTCCTGAACAAATCGCATGAACTTTGATGGCTTTTGTGACATCCATGCACATGGTTCCAAGAGGAGCTCCCCGCACATGATCTATGCAGTTTGATGACTCTTGATACAGCCATGCACATAGTTCCAAGAGGAGCTCCCTGCACATGATCTATGCAGTTTGATAACTCTTGATACAGCCATGCATACTCTACAAATTCCAAGGCCCACGTCCCTCTCCCCTCACCTCGCATGTAATTTAATTTAGTCATTTAAGAAGAATCCGTCCCACATCCTAGGGCAACTGCACACTTATAAAACGTATGTTCATTTTTGCCTGTCTGTCTTTTTTGGGATCAGGTAGTTAATGGAGATCCTTTCAACAGCGATCCCTCTGATCCAGACCTCATGGGCCCTCAGGTAGTTAATGGAGATCAGGTAGTTAATGGAGATCCTTTCAACAGCGATCAGGTAGTTAATGGAGATCCTTTCAACAGCGATCAGGTAGTTGATGGAGATCCTTTCAACAGCGATCAGGTAGTTAATGGAGATCCTTTCAACAACGATCAGGTAGTTA